>CM004670.1:794918-932013 GCA_000410695.2 Leishmania arabica
GTCCATGAACTGCGGCTTGTCCTCCGGGCGGTACAGCTCGCGCTGGCTCATCTCCAGCCCGCACACGCGCATCAGCTTCGCCAGGTCGTACGCCTCCATCAGGTTCCACTTTGTCCCAACCTCCACAGACGCAAGCAGCTCCTCGCCCTTCTCATGCGCGCCGCGCAGCTTCTGCCGCTGCGTCTCCGACCAGTCAGAGATGTGCAGCTCCTGCACAAGCTCCTCATTCTCCAGGCACGCCGTCTTCAGCTTCAGGTTGTGGATCTTCTGCTTGCGCGCAGCCTCCAGTCCGGTCGCATCTTCAGGGGTCGTCATTGTGACAGAGGAGGGGAGATGAAAGGGGGGAGAGACGGTGTAGGGTGTTTATGTACAAGGGAGGGGCGGGGTGGGGGGAGTAGGGGTATAGAAGTGAAAAGAGAAAGTCGATGGTGAGTAGCCGCTGTGTGCAAAGCTGAAGCGGAAAGCGATCGTATCAAGAGAAAGGAGTACGGAGGCAAGGAAGGGGATTGTGCGAGACAACCGTGAGTGAGAGGGTAGTAGCGTTTGCTGTGCGGGTGTGGTAGGCTACTGCGCGGACAATGGTGGGAGTGTCGAGTGAGGGAATGCGTACACACACTGGGTAAGCAGGCGAGAAGGAATTGGGGAAGTTTTTTTGTGTGTTACAATGACGTGAAGGAGAGGATGAGAGAGGAAGAGGGTGACAGAGAAGTGGAAAAGGCAGTGGGTTGCAGTGTTAGGGGACAGCGGTGATCTGGCTCTAGTGATCACCGGCGTAGGCGTGGGAGTTGGTGTTCCTCGTGACGTTACACTGTTGTATGGAAGTGGAAAAAGCGTAGAACTTACGGTGATAGATGGATGAGAGGGCTGTGCTACGTCGGCGCACAAGCCGCAGGGTCGCTCCCAGAGGGGGAGGGAGGAGGAAAGGTACCGAGATGGACACACCGTCAACCCCGCGCAGTACACGGTCACGCGCACGCGCGCACTCCACACAAGAGGCACGGCAACAACACGGTGTGAGTCGTATGTCCTTTTTCCCACTCCCGTTCGCCGTGCACCGTGCATGCGTGCCGCGGCGTGACTGTTGCGGAAAGCTTTGTTCGGTAACCTCTGCTTTCGCCTTTTAGTTCCTTACCTCTTCCAGTGTGCCGAATACACTTACACGTGATTAGTCGTCGGTTTTTACCAGCCTTTCCGGTCCTTTCCTTTCGACACGAGAACCACACATCACATGCACGCAAAGGGAGAGAGACGCGAGTCCCTCACGGCAGGATGGCCACCAAAGGCACGGGCTCATGCCCCAGTGACGGATCTCTTGGGAGCCATCGACTCAAAATGGCTGCTTGCTGCCCGAAATGCACTGCGCTGCACACTAGCTGTTGTTTCGGCAACGCTTTAAGCGCACGGCCGTCGTACAACTTCAATGGGCGCTTTACGTGCTGCGCTGTCCTCTCGATAGAGCATGTAAGGGGGGGAGCACGTAGAGAAGGGGCCGGGGCAGGAAAGGGGGAATGCGCAGCATGTTTTTGTGAGGTCGCTTTGACGCGCATCAGCAGTTCGTCTTTCCCTGTCTACAGAGACTTGTCGGTGTACACGGCCCAGTTACCTCCTTCGCGGGAGTAGTGGTCCATCGGATACTCCTCCCCCCACTGGGCGTTGCCCAAGGCCACCTCAGCCTCGTACGGAGACAGCAGCGGGCGGTCGAAGGCGTAGCCCCAGTCGATGGAGAGTCGCGGACACGCGACCTGGATGTAGCAGTCCACATCCTCGAGCATTGCCATCTTCTGCGGAAAGATCTCAGACATGAGCAACAGCGTCACGCGCTTTCCCTGGCGCTGCGCTAGCGCAATGATGCGGTCAACGACGCGGGGGTGTCCCTGACGGCCTAGCGTCCCCATTACAATCGCAAAGCTCTGCGCTGCCTTTGCCTTCTCAACCGCCCCACGGCGGAGTGTGCGCATCTCGGCCGTGGCGTAGGTCTCTCGCGACAGCGTCTTCTTGTATGGGTCGTACTGGAGGGCGCTGAGGCCAGGGTGCGCGATGAGGAAGGACTCCACGTGAAAGCGTCCGTCGCCCACGTAGAGCACCAAGTCCACCTCCGCCGGGTTCACCTTGGGGCTCGTGCAGCCGAGCACCTCACCGGTTGACAGCGGCCGGTTTTGCGGGATGACAACGGGGTGGATAAAGTGCTCCGCTTGCAGCACGCGCAGCCCGGCTCTCATGGACGAGATAAACTGGACGGTGCCGATGCACGCCACCCGCGCATCTGCGGGTACGAGAGCCTTGATGGTGTCAACAAAGTGTTGTACATCGATGTCGATCTCGACGAAGACGTACATCATGTTCGCTACAATGCAGTCTTTGATGGAGATGAGGCAGCTGTGTCCGTAGTGGATGAGAAAGTCGCACCCGAGGGCCGCGGCCGAGAAATCATCGACACAGCACGCCCCATACGTGACATCACCTAGGATGACCATTTCAGACCCTGTAGCCTCCTCCAGAATGTCAGCGATGGGGACGGCAAACATAAGCAGTCCTTCGGGAAACTGCAAGGCGACGCGGCGGGCATCTTTTTCCTTGATGCGCTTGATACACTTGTCAATCTCAAAGCGGTAGTTGGTGGGGAGGCCCAGCTTACGCTGCGTCTCCCGCTGCTGCTTCTGGTCGTGCTGCACGTCGTCGAGTGCCTGCATGGACTCCCGCTGCTGCTGCTTGGTAGCGCCGTGCCCGTCAGAAACCTCTTTTCCTCGTCCTTCCGCACTACCGCCTGTTCGGAAGTGCTTCGCTTCTCGGCCCGCACGCGTTTGCACCTGTGTACGTCTCTCCTTCTGTGCGGGCGTCTGTTGGTGCCACCGCCTCTTTTCGCGCCTACTGTGCCGATCGCGTGTGCGCTCCTCAAGCAGAGAAGCGCCCCAGACAAGGAAAACGACGGTGATGATGAAAGCAGCGCTGAAGCCGCGTGTAACGAGAAAGGAAGAGGGAAGCAAAGGATGGGGCGGTGACAAAGCGGAGGGGGTGAAGGAATCCGTCGTGATGATGAACGGGAAGTGGAAGAGCCCCCGGAGTCGTGTTGCACGGTGCATCTCGATGCAGCTCCGCCCAGCATACGCGTGTGGCCCTTCACCACCACCACCACCGCTATCCCCCGCCTATTTCATTCGAAAGGAAAGAAGGAGCGGCAACAGGCCACGCACGTACCCCGCGTCACAGCCGGGTGAACGGCGATCATGCATCATGACGTCCAGAAGGAAAGCTATCTAACTATGATATGCACACGAGCGGAAAGCGCGCCTCACGCGTTTTTCGTGGCTCGAAACGGATAAGGAAGGAAGAGAAAGAGAGGCGCAGCTCAAATCACGCGCCTACACAGACGCACACGCGCACAACAACAATGCACCGCCTGTGTGCATGGATAGAGCGAAAGGCAGACACGGTCAGAACATGAAAAGGGAAAACGAAACGAAAAAGACCGACACGGCACCAAGAAAAGCCCGCTGCATCCGATGCCTTCGTTTCCTTCGTCATTCTCTAGCGTTCCTTGAGGCATGCCTACTCGGTCGCCGCCGCCTCCGCCCGACTGCGCTTTCGTGGCCGTGCGCAGTGCAGCAAGCTCATCTCAGACCGCGGCGTGTTTGGCGCGCATAGAAACTGAACCAAGTACTCCAGACGCATGATAGGGCACGCGATGGACGCGGGACGCGATGCAAATTCCTCCAGCTCACGCTCGCTGAAGACGGCATCATCGGCAAGCACGAGCTCGGTTGACGACGGCGGCGCGCTGCCCCGCTCCTTCGACGCCGCTATCACCTCCGCGGCAGTGGCGCCCTCGAGAGACGTGCACCCGCCGTTACGAAGCACTCGAAGGAAGCTTGCAGTGCGGGCGGAGTTAGTGCAGCACACACGCACCTGCCACGACGCAAACGGCAGCTGAGACGCTTCGCGCTGCACCCGACAGCCACGCGCAAGCGATGCAACGGAGGAGCGGCAACCCAGAGACGCGGCTACATCGGCGCTCCACTCAAACGGCGCCTCGCCGACGAGATAACCAGCCTGCGCACACGCCGTGACGTACGCAGGCGTCAGTATCCAGCGACCCGCGGCGAGGCAGCAAAGAAACTGCTCCGTCTTGGACGGCTTTGCTGTGATAAAGTGTGTGCATTCCTCCGGCTTGCTTGTGCGCTGAACGTGCGGAAAGGTATCTGCAAAGGCGTCAAAGTCGCTCTTGAGCGCGTCTTTCGTAATCAGGAACACCGCAGAGGTGGAGGCGGAGCGGGGGTAAACATGGGTGACTGCTCCAGCGACGCAGCTGGCAGATGGCATGGCGGCCTTGACTGTCCTCTTATCCGCTACGGCTTCGGTGATCGCATTTGGGTTACCGTGCAAAACTACTGGCCGGACTGCGGCAATACCACCGTCATCGTCGAGCCCCATCTGGTAAAAAATGACCTGTGATTCATCTGACATGATGCGGCCTAGCAGTTGCTGCTGTTGATGGATCACGTGCGGCTGCGCGGAGGTGCGACGGAGGAGCGCGCGTTGATCGACGCACAGATCAGCGCCGGTGGGCGGCGGGGTAGCCGAGCACGATCCACTCCGTTGAACTTGACCCTCCCTATCGCCGCCAAGCGGAACGGAGACGGCGGATGCGTTGGCTGTAGTACAGGCTGGAAGGTGAGGATAAAGCGAGGCATGCATCGCAGACACCCCAAACAGCGCCCCTGGTGGAGTAGCCTCCAGTTCCCCTAGAAGGTTCTCAAAGCCCGGTGTGTACTGGGTGGTGAGGTAGGCGTAGGAGGACAATGGTGGGTCGGCGTGGTGGTGCAGCGTCACGGCAGGATCGTTCCTCGCGTAGGGTGCACCGCCCTCTTGCTTGCCCGTCGCTGACGGCGAACGCGCAGAGCGGGACGGGGCAGCGGAGGGGTGGGGAGAGGTGGAGTGAATTGCCTGCAGTGCAGACCGCACCGCTGCTGCCGCCAACGGGGACTCGCCACCGGCTTCCTCGTCGTCATCGTCCCTCGCGCGGTGGGGTAGTGGGGGTGGCGAAGCCGTGTCGTTGGCGCGTCCAACGTCTGTGCTGTGCTGCTGAGATGAGGCCGCCTCCTCCTCCTCCCCGTCTTCCACTACCCTTCCTCCCACCGCCGGCTTCCCTAGACCCCCCTCCAAGCCGCCTTCAATCGCGTCCTGTAAGCGAGGGCAGCGACGACGAGATGGCGACGGCTGGCGCAAGACTGGCGTCTGCATAGCGAGGTTTGTCGATGTCGCTGACGCCGAGGAAGGTTGAGAGATGCGCAGCCGCACTGAGAGGCTCTCCTGGGAAGTTTGGCTGCTGTGTGGCACCGCCGCGCGTGCGGCGTTTGCGCGGACCGTTTTGGCGAGGGCGAATGCTTCAGGAGTCGGAATTGCCAGCGTGAAGAGGTCTGCATCCAGCCACTGCGCCTGTTGAATGGATCGATAGACCCAGTCCACCCCGACGAGGCGGCATGTCGATGCCAAAGTCAAGGGCGCCGACGAGTGCGGTCGTGGGCGCGATGAGTGCTGATAGTGGTGCTGGGCGAGCACCGCAACCTTTTGGGAGGAAAGAATCTGGCCGAGAGGTACCACAAGATGCGTCGTGTTGCACGGGAGGTACGGGTTGTTGACCGGCTCTAGGGAAAGACTGGAAACACTGCCATATCGCTCATCACCGCTGCCACCAAGCACGAGGGCTTCTTGCACCTTCCCTGGCAGCCCAGACCGCTGCAGTGCTGAGAGGAGCGCGCGCCGGTCTGCCGGCACAAGGCCTGTGAAGGTCACCACGGGACGGAAGACGCACTCGACACGGAAGCCGAGGCATGAAAGTCGGCGCTGTTCCAGCCGGCACTGCGTCACCCACTGCCACGACACAACTTGCAGGCCAGGACGCGGGTAGAGGCACTCCTCCACGCCGTCGCCAAGGACGAGGACATGTGTCGTGAACGGCGTAAGCTGAGGAGAGACAGTGACGCCCATGCCACTCAGCAGGTCGTGCTGCTGCGTTGTGAGCCGGTGTGGAGGGCTGCAGTAGGCGACAACGTCAGAGAACACATCGGCAAGTGGACGCCGAGAGAGCCCTGGCGGGGAGGCGCAGGCCGCTGTCGATGCAGTGGGCATGAGCTGTGACGACGACAGAGACGGCTGAACGGCGCTGAGCATAATGCTGTCGCAGCCCCTAAACGTCCCGTCTGTATCGAGAGGCCCTCGCACGCTGGTGATACTGCACCCACGACTAGCGACACTGGATCTGAGAGCCGGAGTGGCAGACCGCACCGAACCGCAGACCGGCACCCCGTTGCCATTCAACGAGCTAAGAGAGCCTGCGGAGGCACCAGTCGAGCTGCACCCTGTCCTGTGTTTCAGTTCGCAGGCGACATCTGTGTGGGCATTGCTACTGCTAGCTCTGCTGCCCCGGCTGAACGCCCTGAGCAACGACGCGTCGTGCGCCACTCGCCCTGGCACCGCAACCTCTGGCGGCAGGTGGTGACGGGAGAGCTGCTCGGTGGCGTAGCGCAGCACGAACTCCTCCATGGGAATAATCGGGATGCCGTGCTTCCGCGCGAACCGGACTTTGTCGTTTGAGGTCGTTTTGTGTAACGATGACGATAGTGTCAAGCTGAGCGCCGCTGCTGATGCAACCAACAACTCACAGTGCCGCGTTAGCATAGAGTTGTAGGTGGCGCGGCGCGCGCCGCACACGGCCTGCACACGGCCTCGCTCATGGTGATTCAGGCTTGTGGTGCTCACCTCCTTCCCCGTCAATCCGTGACCAATATCGAAGCGGTGCGTATATTCCATCGCGCAGGCGCCGTCTGTCGCCCATTCGATGGAGACGCACGGGAGTCCGCGCATGCGTGCCACCGACAGCTTGCGAGATGCGGCACAGAGAGCCGAGCCGACAACAAGCACCTGGGTACGACTGGTGAGGTCCCCACACCAGCATAATTCGCTGCGTAGAAGGTGCTGGCGGACAACGTTCAACTCCTCACCGTAGATGCCGGTGGTCGTTACCTCGGGCCTGGTGGCCGGAACCTCCATGCTGCGCATAGAATAAACGAAGCGCAAGGGATCTGGTGAACGAACGCACCAAACGGGAGACAAAGAGTTCCTAGGGGGGGGGGGGGGGGCGGAGCTTTGCAGCCTCACCATCAAGAAACACACACACAGGTGAATGGCCACGCAAGGCGTGGGCAAACAGCCAACGGCGCGCGTCCAAGAACAAAAACGCCGATACTCTCTTTTTATTTCCAAAGAGAAAAGAACGCACTTCTCGATGGTGTAGGATCAAGACGCGGCTGCTGCGCAATCTATGCCACGGTGAAAACGGTTGTGCACACGTGCACGGTATCGCTGAGATACAGCGGAGTGAAGACGGCGACGAGAAAACTACAACGCACAAACGGGCGTTAGTTCGGCTTATGGGCCACACACAGACGCACACCCTAAAAACGAAGACAAAGTAAACACACAAAAAAGGAGTCACAGTATGATCTAGCGGAGAGGGGGGGGGGTGGAACGCCAGGAAAGAGGAGGATATCAGGGACGGAAACGGAACGCGGAATGGCACCGGCGCAGAAAGGCAGGAAAGCCAAACAAGAACAGGAAAACACAACAGGGCAAGAGAAAGCAAAGAGAAGCAACAGAGGAAAAGAGCACTCTAAACGGAGTCAGGGATGCAGAGAACTCCCCTACGTGCGCGCGATGAGCAACAACAAAAAGTAAGGAAACGTTGCAGGGACGGGTTCAGGATGAAGCAACAGATTTTCTTTCCCACACCGCTCCCGCCTTTGTGTGTGTGTGTGTGTGTGTGTGTGTGTGTGTGTTGTTGGTGTTATTAGTGTTCACGCGCACAAGGCGCAGTGCCTGGCGTTTTCTTTTCGTTTCCTTGCGCGTTCTTGGCAATGCTCGACGTGAAAAGGCGGCAGTGGCACGTGCCGAACTTCTTTTCCGTACGCCGTTGTGTGACCTATTCTTTTGTCCTCTCCCCCCTGTGTTCCCCTGCAGTCGACTGCGACAATGCAGCGCGATGCGACAAGCTGGAAGAAAGTACGAGGCAGACGAACACGCTGATGTGTAGCCCACAATGGGGTTTGGGGGTAGGGGGCAAGGTCAAAACCAAAACGGTGTGGACGTATGAGAACGAGGGAAAGTAGGAGAGAGGAAGAAGGACAGGGTGAGCGAAGAGTGACCAGGTATGCAGTATGCCAAGACCTGAAGACACGGAGGAGGAGAGAGGCTTCTGTTTGCTTCCTTCAACGCAAAGACTAAGGTGCGTGTATTCGAGGTAAGTCGTGCCATGTACCGTGAGAGAGGTCAAAGGGGGAGAGCATGCCCGTTCATCGACGCGTGCTCACATGTGCACACACATTTGTGCGCCGCGCACCAAAAGACGTTTTCACGCGTAGAAGGCGAGCAGCACGGCAGCTGGACAGCTGCGCAAGACCGCGCCACGGCAAGGGTGACGATGGCAGCTACCCGGCGCGCTCCGTTGTGCCTTTCTTGAGCCATTTAGCTTTTTGTTTTCGTTTGGCATCAAACAAAAAAAAGGAAATGAAAGCAAAACCAAAACGGGGAAGTCAAACCGCAAAACGAAACGAAAAACTGTGGAACAGAGAAGGGGCTGTGTCGGGGGGAGAGGGAGCGGCAAACGCGCTCATGCACGCACACGCCCGGTTCCTCAGCATCTCTCAGTCTCACCCACGTGTGACGCTCGGCCCTCTGAGCCGTTTTCTGTTTCGATTTAGTCGAAGTCCTAGCAAGATCCACGTGCATGGCAGAAGGGCGCCGCACCCTAGCGCTGCTTAGTAGAAGAAGCCGAGCACCTTACCACCGGTGTTGCGGGAGCGGGCCTCCTCGTGGTCCATGATGCCGAGCGAGGTCGTCAGCACCACGAAGCCGAACTGACGGGAGGGCAGGATGTTCTTCATCCACTTCTCGTAGTCGGTGGTGGCGCAGTCGAAGCGCGGGCAGATGGCACCGCACTTGTTCAGGCGGCCGTTCAGGTTCACAACGATCTTGCCAGCGCGATGGTCATCGATGATCTCGAACTCGCCAATGTAGCCGTGCTTCTGCATCACCTGCAGGAACTTCACCACCACCTTGGAGGAGGGGCGGATGAGCACCTGGCGCTTGCCACGGCGCTCCGCGCTCGCAATGGTGCGAAGCGCGTTCGCGAGAACGCTCATCATCGTCATCTTTGCTACGGACTGCACACGAGAGATTGGAAGAGAAGTTCCCAAATTCAGAAATCCGTTTCGTGGGAAGCGGAGACGACAAACACGTGCACGCACGGACGGGTACCAGACAGGTGCGCACACACACGTTACAACGCATACAAATGAGACAAGGTGGTTTGAGATGCAAGAGCGGTGGGGTGATTATGGCGAGCCCAGATGAAAGGAAAGGGAGAAAAGTGTGCGAGATGGGGCGTGGAGTGGAGCGACATGATCAACGCTGTTGCTTCTCCGAGTAACTTCGGTATCATGTGGGACATCGGCATCGTCTGATGCGCCTACTATGAAGCCAAGTGCCGAAGAAAAAAGGGCGCGCAAGTTCCGGTGTGAAAGCAAGCCCCTCGGTAGAACATGAGCTAGCTTCCCGCTGGCATGCAGCTCTCTCTCTCTGTGTCCTTTGGTACACTTTGTTCCTTGATCTTTTTGTTTCCTACGCCTGAATCGGCGGAGCAGGCATGAGACGGACGTGCACAATTTATGAACATGCTGACGCCGCGCGTGGTGGCCGCTTAAACTGTGGGTGGTGAGGAAGTCGCCGCAGACGCAACGGCAGCGAGGTCCGTCGCTGCGGCCGCAGCGCCAGAGACAAACCGGACGAAGGTGGCAGCGTTGCCTTGCACCGCAGAGCGCTCTCTCGTGGGTCATGTGGGGTGGAAGACCTCTTAGCACAGTCAGTGCCCCTTGGTCGAGGCGCCACTGAAAAGGTCTCAGAATTCTCTGTTGTGTCTGCCGTGGATGTGATTACTGCTGGCAGGACGAGAGGACAAGCGACGGCGTCTCTCATTGCAAAGCACGGCACTGCCGCTGGCTCTTGTATCCTTGTCACGAGAAAGGGCTATAACCCTGTACGTAAGGGTGTCGGCAGCTCTGCGCCGCTGTCTGAGATCGCCTGTACAGGGGCAGAAGGCCGTGGTAGGTGCACATCCTTCTGATCCGTAGCAGTGTGAACCGCTGCCTCATCCGTTGTCGCTTTTGGCATCGTTGCCGCAGCGGAGGCTTCAGCCGCAGTCTCCACCGTGGACGGCGGTGGTGAGTCGCAACTGCGAGGGAAGGTGGGGGGGGGGGGGGGTGCTGTCGCGGCGCAGCGGCGCTGAGAGAGCCGTGAGAGAGCCAGCTGCTGCATGCTGCTGGTGACGCTATAGTCTATCTCGAGCACACAGAGGAAGTGGAAAGGCTTGGGCTTGGTGCGCCGCATCCCCAGCGAAAAGGAAGTGGGCACATAGTAGCCCTGAAACCTCAGAAGTGCCGTGCACGCGTGCGGACGCGCGGAATCGGACGGGTGCACAGACCTCATTCCCCGTATGCGAGGTGCGGGCCTCATTGCTGGCAGTTTCGTCCACCGCGGTTTTCTCGACCCCGTCAATACTCGCAGTAGCGGTGGCAAGGTCAGGACCACACGTGCTATGCGCTTTCTAGCCCGAATCACTGGAGATGGAGGAAGACACCGAGGCCGCCAATGCCGCATGATGACTGACCGGCTGCGCAGAAACCACAGGAAGAATCAGTGCAGGAAAGCAGCTAAGGGGCACTGGTATCGCGGGAACCGTTGCCGCGTCTGTCGCGGACACAGTTGAACGTAAGAACGCGTAACTAGCCACTGCATGGAAGGACTGACGGCAATGAAATGGAGGGGGAGGGCGAGAGAGAGGGGCAATGCTCGACATCCCTGTCTGAGGTGGCGACTGCAGCGAGAGGCTTCTTGGAAGTGGGGCGAGATGCTCCTCCGAGCACCACCTCGTCTAGGGCTGTGATCGCCTTTCCAATGTCCCCCAAAGTTACGCCCCGCGCATCCTCAGTGTGCCGTCGGAGACTCGTGCAAGTAAGCCATTGGATATGTAACCTCATAACGAGCGTGTGTGTGCGTCGCAAAAGAACAAGGCAACAGTGGGTTGGGGTGAGCAGGCAGAAAGGAGAAGATGAAAGGCCAGATGGAGGGAGGGATGGGGCGTGTGTATTTTATGTAAGACGGGAAACAAAGGAGATGCCCGCAGGAAGAAAAAAAACGACGGCGCGTACTCGTAGATGATTGTCGACTTCGGTCCGCTTGTGTTCTCTTTCGTCCTTTCGTTGCGATCGTCACAGTCCGCTCGCGAGATCTGCGTGCGTGACAGTGCTTGTAAAGGTGTGCGAAAGGAAAACAGAAGTCGCAACGGACTGAGTTCTGCAGATAGACTCGCCTCTGACTTCTTTCGTGTTCTTGTTTGCTTGCAGTTGCTTCACATGGCGGTTGCACCACTTTTCACATCAAAGTGGCTGTGGGTCTCGCAACAACCCTCACGCCGTATTACCGGAAGGAGGTGGGAAGGAAGCGAGGTAAGGGAAGGGGACGAAAGAAGGCTCGAGAGGGGCATGGAAGTTGTAAGGAGAGGAAAGGCATGGAATAAGAGAGTCAGCAAACGAAACAAAAAATCCAACAGTGGTCGTTCACAAAGGCACAAGCACACCTTCGTCTGCCATCAGGCACTCCCCAAAAACACGAGTATCGCGTGGTCTTCGGGAGCAAAACTGGAGAAGACATAATGCTGCTGCTGAAACTGCTTGCCGTACACAGAGGAGAGATGGGCACTCTTCGTGATACACGAACTCGCCGTTGATTGCCGCTCGGCTGCGGATACCTCACCACCGGCAGCGCCACAACTGGAAGCTGAGGGCTGAGAACAAAGCGACGCACTGCTGCGGAAAGAGCTGCGCCAGCCGGATCCGAAGGAAGAAAGACGCTGTCTCGTCAGCGGCGAGGCACTCAAGCGCAGCGAGGATTTTGCTAGCAACCCCTGCGGGGCGCTAGCTCCTGGGGCCAGCGGCGTGCTGTTCGCCTCCACCTCCTGTTTCGAAAACAGCTGACCGTAAACACGCCCGCGCACCACATACTCGCTCACCAGCTGATGCAGGTGAGTGGTGAGGAGCTGGAGCGCGGATACAGAAATGCTGCTTTGCTCGCGCGCGCGTGCAGTGTACGGCTGGAGGAGGGTGAGTATTCGGCTTTCCAGAGTGGTGGGCTCGACGGTTATCTCGCTGTCCACAGTTTGCCCCTCACGTTGCTGAGCTGCACGACGCAACTGGTCACAATCTTGTATGAAACTAATGCGCTGGTTGTCCACACGCACGTGTACGATTCCGTCCGCCTCCATGTCGAAGAGCTTTATAATGTGCGGTGAGCTGTCCTCCAGATCTGCAGTTGGAGATGGCACGAAGACGTACTTGGAGAGTGCACGCCGCGAAAAGGTCAAGAGTCGGCTCTCGTATGGCATGCGGTAAGTCTCCGAGCCGAGGTGCACCTTCACCACAGTCGGAGGAAGCGTGTACGCCAACGCCATCGCAAGACTGGCACAGTCTCGAGCGTCCTCTCCGGTGACAATAATCTGGTTGCCGCTGAAAAGTGCATGCAGAAGGGTGTGTGCCGAAGCCTCTGGCGCGTTCTTGGAAGCTGCGTCAGCGAAAAACTGGAGAAGCCACAGCGGTAGCGGCTTCACTACAATTTCAGCGTCGACAAAAAGCAGCTGCTTCGCAAATTGTGGGAGTAGAATGTCACCGTGTAGGTGTGGGGCGTCGGTATTCACCCGGTCGATACAGGACTGGGCAAACGGCAGTCGATCCTCCAAAATCCGCTCTGCGTCACGCTGTGCAGCATCTTTGTCGTCGCATGCCAAAGGAATAGGTTCTGACAGCGCTTGGGGAAGAATGACTTCAAATTGACAATGCATGTCCTCCATCACGGCCTCCTGTGCGGCCGTAGACGTCGACGAGCTATCTGACCCTGTGACAGCGAGGGAAAGGAGCTCCGTCAGCGAGCGCAGCGGCTTCCGGCGAGATTCCTCACGTAGCTGCTCCAGATTTGCTACAGTGGAATACTCCTGCTGATATCGAGCAGTGGCGCGCTGCGTCCAGCGCCTCAGCAGCACCTCGACAAAGCAGCTCAGGTAGTCCCATCGTGCCACTAACTCGTGATACGAGGGATGCAGGAATACGAGGCAAAACCGGCGCTTCTCCCCGCGTGCCACGATGTCAGGTATACTGAAAAGAAAGCTGCCGACACACGGGCACCCACTTTCTTGGTACAGTAGGCGTTCTTCTCGACTTTCATTTGACGTGAGTACATGAGCAGCTACTGAGTTGAGGTAGTCCTTGCACTCATGGTGCAGCAAGCCACTCGCAACATGCTTGCCCAGAAGTGTCCTTCCTTCGATGAAGCACAGTAGCTGGTGTACGACAGAATTACTCTTGGCTACCCGGTTGAAATCGAAGTATTCGAAAGCGTAGGTTACCTTTGGTCCGTCAAGGGCGTCAAACTCGCCAATGAACGCCGCGGGGGTATCCAGCATCGACAAGTGAGCCTGATTCTCGCTTAAGCAACAAACTCAAAAAAAAAAACGAAATAAGAGCCGCACAACGTGATGTGAGTCCCGTTTTGAGAGCGTGGAGAGGCAACTACACTAGTAGATGTACAGCAAAGGGAAGCATGTGAGAAGAAAGTCTGTTCGCGCAGCAGTGATAATAATAAGAGTTGCGCTTCAGGGTCACACAGGCCCGGTGCACTTTGTGTCAAATACTCGCGGCACTGCTCACAGGTGTTACTGCTGGCATATCCCTCATGAGCAGAAGATACGCCTGCAACAAGATAAAGCCAAGTAGTCAAAGTACCGCTACTGTATCGAGGTCGGAAAAGAGGTTGGAAGAGCAGAACGTAAAGATGGTGAGAATAATCAAAGCAAGAGTGATGAAAACAAACTCCGACAAACACACAAAATCTGCGTTGATAGGGGCAAGACTTCGCTCGCATACGTAGTCAGCTTTTGGGGGTACCTCTGTCAGCTATGTCCAACAGAATGGCACATGTCGCAACAGCATAGCCAGCATCCTTTGCTGTGTTTGCTTCAAGGATAACATAACGATCACCAGCCGTTTTTTCTCGTTGTTGTTAATCACGAGCAGGGGAAGGCTCTTGTGTGCGTTGAAATGAGGCGAAAAACGATATGTAAAGAGGTGCAACACCGTCAGCACAACGGCAGACTATTTTCCTAGAACGAGAAATTGGATGACCAAACCAAACCAAACCGGAACCGATCGAACAAACTTTTGCGACCGTTACGGCACACTATATTACCCTGCTTGTCAATGCCAAGAGGAATAGACATGTTCAGTTCAAAGCGTCCACTCGGTGCGACGCCAAAAATGGGTATCCGCGTAATTACAATTCCGGCACCAACGGAACATGCACAGTCCCGCAGCCAACGGAAGCCATCCTTGAGTGCATCGAGAGACTCAATCATGCGCACATGGCCTGCGTTCGCAAAAAGGTGCATCGAAGCGATCCCATTGTTGGGGAAAAAAAGGAACGGAAAGTTCAGACTTAGTGACGTCGCCCACAGAGCATTGCCTCCAGTTGCCGCAAAACGGCTAACATTGCCTTCCCAATCCAATGTAGAGGGTCCGACTGACTTGAACCCGCGAACGTGACTATTGGACAGGAATAGTCGGTCATTCAGAGGAATACGACTTCCGAAAAAAGGGTAAATTCCAGCGAGCTTTGCGCTCAGCTGCAGACTAAAAAAGGGCCCGAGTGGGATGTACTTTGATCCCTGAAACTCACTTTTCAGAAACGTAAAATCACCGCCCATCGGACCACCGGCAAATTCGTTGCAAAGGCTGATCTGACTCCCATAAATGGGAAGCGGATACATATTGTAGAGGAACGGGTTCGCGTGGTGAGCGACGTCTGTAATGGTGAGCTGGTGCCGGGCGTAGCCTTTATCTGTCCCCGAAAAATCGACCGCGTCCTCCAGAGGGATACTTTTCATGTGCTTTGTTAATAAGGTCCTCCGCTGTAACCCAACAGAAAACTCAGACGCAAGTTTACCTTTTCGGTTTGTGGTGGTTGCCTTCACCTCCTCCACGCGCTCAGAGTTTGCCAAGTGGTACGTTTTGTTTTCCGTTTTCCGTCCAATATAATATTCAGCGCTTTGGCCGATGAGTGGGACATTGGAGAGAAAAGAAAACGATATCGAATGAACGCGGGACGCCGGGGGAATGTAGTTACCTTTGACGGAGTACCGGCCGCCCAATATGCTCTCGAGGGCCACCGTGATTTCTGGAATGGAAGTGTCCGTGGTGAAGACACCGATACTCTTTTTGGGCTTCTCTTCGACGACGTCTAGCCGAACACAGATATCGTTTCGCTCTCCATCTGCAGTGGGTTCAAAATTATACTTTACGTTCCGGAAAATACCTGCAGCGATCCATCGACTACGAATTTCTGTAATTGCTTCAACAGCCTCTTGCATCGTTCGGCACCGTTTGATTGTTTCTAGATCTCTGGCCACGACATCCAGGTGCGTCCTCTCGATGCCCACCAGTCGCACATGTGCGCGAATGGGCATTTTTAGTGCCGCACTGAGGTCATCCTCACAAATGTTTACCGGTTGTTGCGTAGTGTCGGTCATTTTATGTACGTGTGCGTGCGTGTAAAACGTCTCAAGTTCCGGGAAAGCTCAGTTTTAGATCCCTAAAGCTGCGACAATGAATTAGAGCAACAAACAAGCAGAGGCGAATAGTGATGATAAGTTGAAATTGTCAAAGGGCTGATAGAAGTCGCTTGTTCCTCCACCGCGAAATATGTAAATACATGCATGTATATGAATGAGCTGGGTAAATATTCATGACAAAAAAACGGTAGGCGAAACACGTGCAAGAAAGGTGTGCTTCATACCTCGTTTTTTCGAAATGCGAACGTGTACGTGCTTTGCCTCTTTAGTGTACATCTCATGTGACTCTATGCGAAAGGCGAAATTATATAAACACCTTTCAATGCCTAGTAGCGTGCATTTCTTCTTTTTTTTTCAAAAAACTTCAACTGTCGGATATGACAGGAGCTAATTATGCTGTTGATCATGGAACAGTAGGAACGAACACAAATGCATCATTTTTGGAAGCGGCTGCGCAACAACAGCAAAAATCTTCTTCACACATAGCACAAAGCGGGTTTTATTTTTTGTGTGCGTATGCGCGCCCGTGCTGGAAATGAGGTGGATTCCATTCTCGCACAACAAGTTTCGGGAAGACGTCAGGTTTCAAAATCGAGGAGCCCAAAAGCATGTGAAGGCACTCTTGGAATCCCTGAGTGATAGCGGGGTAGACGGCGTGAAGATTGCGCAAGTCGTATGCAGAGTCACGGTTGTGGATGGCCAGTGACGCGAGCTCAATAATACTGCTGGCGTGGGGACCCACTGCGCGCACGCCGAGAACTTGCATCTTTTTGTCGTTTGTCACAACTAGTTTGATAAAACCTCTCGTGTTGCCCATAGCTAATGCACGCCCTACATATTCGTAGCTGTATCGTGCCATCTTGTAGCTGATGGACATCTTTTGGCACTGCTGCTCGTTTAGGCCGACAGCTGCCACTTCTTGATCAAGGAACATGATGGTGGAGAGATTGTCCAGCTTGAGCTGCAATTGCTCCTCGGGATATGGTGTGTACATATGGTCGATGCACGCGCGCCCCTCCAGTTCGGCGACGTTGACGAGGGCGACACGCGTGCAGGTATCTCCACAGGCATAGATGTGCTTGTGTGGTTCGATGCGAAGGAATTCGTCTCGGTCGATGCGGTTATTTTTCACCGTGACGCCAATTGCCTCCAAGTTCAGCTTTGAAATTGCTGGTACGCGTCCGATGGAGACCAGAGCGCTTTCCGTGACATGTTGGTGAAGAGAGTTGTCACGAACATCTCTAAGAGTGTAGTGGAACTTTCCATCATTGATGCTGCTGCTCTCCATCGCGGAGTGATGATGAAAACAAACCCCTTTTTGCTCAAGAAGTGTTTGCACAAAGAGTGCGATATCGTCGTCCTCCATAGGCAAAATACGGCCACTTTTTTCAATAATATTCACTTGGGTTAATCCAAAATTGGCGAAAATTGATGCGAACTCACATCCGATGACACCCGCGCCGATAATAACAACACTCTTGGGAAGCGGTTGCAACATTATATCATCGGAAGTAAAGACAACCTTTCCGTCGGCGACGGCTGTTGGGTGAGGCCGTGGGTGGGCACCTGTAGCAATCACAAAGTAATCAGCCTCGACAGTTTCCTCCGTGCCGTCTTTCTTCGCGACAGCAACCGACTTTGGCGTCTTAAAAGAACCGAATCCGAAAAGCACCTCGATTTTGGCGTTGGTGAGAACTTCCAGCGTCTGAGTTTCACGCGTTTCGGCGGCGTTAGTGATGGCCTTGATGAGGTTGCTGTGTTTTATCCTTGGAAGCTCGATTACGGACTTCATAAAACGGTGAGACGTGTTGCCCATTGTGTATCGCGCGAATTTCGCCATTTCCCACAATGTCTTGGACTGCAGCGCACCATTCCAAAAATCAGCACCACCAATACGGGACTCTTCAATGATGCAGGCCTTTTTCCCCAGTTCGTACGCGCGGACGGCCGCGGCGATGCCTGCAGGACCACCGCCTAGCACGCACACATCGAATTTCTTCGTCCATGCAAAGATAGTGCGCTTCATCGTAGTGGGGTGTCTGAGCGCTTCCTTTTGTTTTTCCGTAATTGATGTTTTTCGTTGGGAAGGCGCTGAGGAGGCCGCTCGATAAAGCTACCTTGACAGTTGCAAAAGCGAGGAGGAAAGCCGATAGGAAAGACCGATCCTGGTTGGGGGGATTGGCAAAAAAAAACAAGAGCACTACCTGAGGATCTGTACGTGGAATGGAGGTATCGCTGGTGAAGTAGAATTCTTTAATCTTCACGAGTGTTGTTTCCTGCAGCGTGGCAGATGTGGTGAGAAGGTTGGTTGCTTGAGCCCATAATACAGCAGATGGTAGGATTACTGCTGCTCAGCGGTCCGTCTTCTGCAGACCACCAGAGCTCTATTTTTTCGTTCCTTGTTAAGCTGCCCTGACATATGCGGGGCGCCGGGATCCAGTGTGCACTGTTCGGGGAGGCCAAGCAACCCCCCTATCGTTCCCAGAGCTGAATTCAACTCTGGTGATGACAGAGCCAAGGATCTACAACGTAGCAGTGGTCAGTGCAAAGCATCGCTACATATATCTGCGCTTATGTCCTGAATGGTGTGGCGTAGGCGCGACGTGCGGACCCTGCACAATTTTGAACCATCCATATAATAGGCAACTTGCCCGGGTGACGTGAACGTGTCTCGCCTGGCCCTCGCTGCTTGCTGGTGGGCGGGCCCTGGGTGTCAGCCTGGGGGGGGGTGCGCGGGGTTTGGGGGCTGGGCAGAGCTGTGTTGGACCCGTGCGTGGAGGAATCGATGTGTGGAAGAAAAACGCGCCGTGTGCTGGCTGACGTGAATGGGCGGGCAAGGTGACACAGTTGGTTTCGTAGGGTGGTGGGAAAAATCGGGAAGCCATAGAGCCAATAGCTATCGATCATCATTGATGAGTGGCAGAAAAGAAAGGCATGGACAGCCCGTGTGTCGGGGTAAACGGTGAGGGGAGGCCGTTGAGGCCGCAGTGGTGGCAGTCTGATTGGCAAAAAGCACTCTGTAAATGCGCTCTGTGCTTTTTTGGATCGGGTTTGTGGTTTGGGACAAAAAGTGACAGGAGCGGGGTTCGAACCCGCGCCTACGAATAGAAGAGAACTTGAGTCTCCCGCCTTAGACCACTCGGCCATCCTGCCCTCCTTGTTGTCGGCGTTGTCTTCTAGTTGCTCACACGAAAAGGTGAGCTAAAAAACGTCACCAGCAGGATTCGAACCTGCGCGCGAGATCGCAGTTGATTTCGAGTCAACCCCCGTAACCACTTGGGTATGGTGACCACGACGTTGGAAACGCTACAATCTGAAGTCAAGTGTAAGGGAAACGGGACTGTGAGAGTTCGTTCGATCGGAGGCTAGAGTCTTAGAACATATCCTGTACAACCGTAGGCGCGAGGCGTTCACGCCCTGTTTTTTGAGAGGGCATGGGCCGCTAAGGAGGACGGTTGCTTCTGAATCCAAAAATTCTATTTGGCCAGTGACCGAGGCGGTGCCTGGGTTTGGAAAGGACTGGGGTTGGGCTGACCGGCCTTCTCCCGCACGCCAACGGCCGCGTCGCGACGCGGGGTCGCCCTCATAACCGTCGCCGCCATCGGCCCCTGCCCCCTCACGAATCTTTTGCGGCCGCGGCGCCGGGCGGGAAGGGTGTCGGGAACGCCGCGTGCGTGATGGCGCGCGGGGAGTGAAAAGGGAGGGCGCAGTAGAAGAAGTTTTGCGTGACTGCATGGCGTACCTGCGTCATGCCGTTCCGCACCCACGTGCGTGAGCGCATTACTACGCGCGACACTCGTCCAGGCGGCGCCGCGCTGATGGCTTTTGCATGCACGTGCGGCAAGCGGTAGTGATGAAGCCAAGTGTGTTTTTCTTTCTTTGGAAGAGAGCTCCCCCTCTCTCGTATCTAGGCGTGCAAAGCAATCAAAATCAATCTACAAATCGGAGCACGCAACCGCTGGCGTCACCTCCGCCTGCGCTCTGCTGCAGCCTCCGCACCACGACGTTTCCCTTCACCCGCCGCAAACTTGAGCGCATCATACGGCTTCTCGTCAAACTCGAAGGCTGGCGTAATGTCCTTGGATGCTAGAATCTGGTGCCGGTGCGCCACCTTCTGCAGGTGCTGCAGCTCCTTCTCCACCAGCGACGTCAGCGCATCGGCCTCCTTCGTCTTTTGTTGGAGGAGGAGGAGCACCTTCTTGTACTCGATTTCGGCACGGCAGCTGGCGCTCTGCACAGTCGATTTCAGCTCCTTCTGCCTGCCGCGAACGTCGTCCAGATCGGCACGAAGCGAGTCGACCTGCTCTTTGAAGCGGACAAAGTTGCGCTTCGCCCACTGATTCGTAGCGTCCGCAGTGGACTGCGTGACTTGCTGCAGGCGTTCGTCCAGCTGCATCAACCGCTCCTCGCAGCGCTCCGCCGTGCAGGTGCTGGCCCGCTGCAAGCGGTCTTCCAGCTCTCCGATGCGTTGCTGCACCGCCACCCATTGCTCCTCCTGCTTTCCTCTGCACGCACTCATTTGTCCCTCAAGGCGCTCCACAACATGGTGCAACGCCTGTGCATCCACAGCACCCTGCATACCCTCCAGCTGCCGCTGCAGCTGGGCCGTCAGCTGCTCCTGTCGCTTGAGCCGCGCGCGCAGCTCGTCGTTCTGGCGCCGCAAGTCCGCTTCCTTCTCCTCTTGAATGCTCTGCGACAGCTTCACCAGGCGCGTCAGGTTCAGTACCTTCTCGTCGCTCGCCTGCACACTGCGTGTGAGCGCCTCCAGTCGGTCACGGTACTCCTGCGCCGCGAGCGTGCCACCAACAAGGCGATCCAGCTCTTGACCAAGCGCGCTGGTCACCGGTGCAACGGTGCGCTGCTCAAGGTATGGCCGGCTAGCACCGGTTGCCGGGGTAGATCCCTGTGCGCCAGGTCGGAGGCGGCCACCACCACCGACGTAAGCATCAGCGTACTCCATCATTGCTATGACACACACACACACACACACACACGAGCCCGAGAGGAAAAGACGATACCACCACCGCGGCAAAGAGAGAGAGAGAGGGAGAGAGACTTAGCGGCAACAACACAAACAAACGCGCTCAGCTGATTCTGTGTGCGCGTGGGCGTGTGGGCGAGTATGAAGGGGAAACAAAGGCCCCTCTCTATGCGTATGTCGCGTCTATCGTGCGGTACGTTCTTTTTGTGTGTGTGTGCGTGCTCTCGTGTAGTTGGCGCCAGAACGGCACGGCAGACACACAGACACACACACACACACACACACAAGCAAACGTGTACGCGCACTGCTAACAAAGAGGCGCTGCTGGACTGCGAGGGGGGGGGAGCAAGGGCCAGTAGGAGAGGGGAGTACGAGGGAAGGGTGGGGGAAGAGCAAACCTCGCAATACCAGACGAGGGACGAGAGGGAGAAAAGGATGGGAGTCTCAAAGCACTGCTTCCCGACCCTCCTGCAGCGTGCAGGACTCGGGGATGGGGTATTGCTGATGTAGTGTGGGTGGATCTGCTCTGGATCGGGGTTGGGGGGTGGAGGAGGAGGGACAAGAAGAAGATTGGCGTCAACGTCAGAACGAGGGAGAGTGAAAGAGAACCAACGCGCACGTGGGCACGGTATGCTTGGATTGCTAGCACTTCCCTGTTCGCCCCCCGCCCCCACCCTCCCCCCAGTCGCTAGCTGCGATGCTTGCCTTTGAGCGGCTCATCGTCAGGGTGCTCCTGCACAGAGCGACCAAACACACAGACACATCTGAGGGCAACGCGAAGTACAGTAAGCTCTAACAAAAAGAGGGGGAGCGAAGGCGGCAAGCCACAAAACGAACGGCGTTTCTTGGTTAACGTCGGTATTGACGGTAGCTTGCAGGGGTGACGGAAAGGCGCAGCGGTGGCCACCACTGTCCATCCGTCCCGCGACCGCGGGCACACTACGCGACGATCTTCACGTTGCTGTCGCTGCTTCTGTCAGCCTTGAGACGCACCGTCAGCAGCTTTTTCTGCGCATCCCACGCCGCATCCGCCGCTGTTTTCTGCACCCGGCGTGGCAGAGGCGCAGCCAGGTAGTAGACCCCAACCACCGAAACCCGCAACTCGTACGCGTCAACTTCCATCGTAATCTCAGATACGGACGTCACTCGCGGCAGCTCCACGCGCACCGTGACGCCATCACTCGCGGCACTCGAAGCATCGCGCGTGAAGTCGACGCCGAGGTAGACATCCTCGGCAGAGACGTTCTGCTGATACAGCACCGTGTGCACGGGCTCCTCGAAGGCGCCAGCGTCGGAGGGGCTAGGTCGCCACAATGTTGCCGCGCACGACTGCCCGTCTGCTGATTGCAGACTCACCTGCTGCGCTGCCGCACGTGCTGCGGCGGCCGCTGGGGCCGGCCCGTCTCTCCGTTGCCGCATAAACAGAGCCGCCAGCTCCGCCTGCGTCCAGATCTCGTCCCCGCTCGGGCGTGCAGGTTGGGCCAGCTGTTTCTTTCGTTCTGCCTCCTTGCTGTGTGACGGCTGCGGCAGCCGCAGTTGGTGATCCACCGCTGTCGGTGGCAGTGCAATGCCGGCCGGGTTCCCCTGCGGTTGCAAGAAAGCCCCGCCAGGATCATTAGCTGAGGCCACCACTGCACTGCTAGAGGCGCACCCTGCGCAACCGGTGGACGATGCCTGCTCCTCGAGGCTGAAACCCGTGACCTGGCCCTCTGGACGCTGAAAGGCACGGTTGCTGTCCAGCATCGAGGCCAGATTCTCCAAGTCACTCGCGTTCAGCGTCATTTTCCTCGTTTTTGTTTCTTTGCTTTTTTGTTGCGTCAGAGACGGCAAGAGGCTCATGAGCGTGATAGAGTGTGGAGGCGTTTTGCGCGCAGCAGGAAGAAGTGCAGAGAGTGGTCGCAATGGGGTTTGAGTCCAGCACGGATGACACCAAGAAAGACAGAGGAGGCATTTGGAGGCGCTGACTTGTTCTCTGTTGTGGCGTCCTTCACATCACCTCCGCGCCGAGCCTCCTCACTTTCACTGTCGTGAACATTGGCCCATAGCAGCGACATTCCACTGCTCCACCGTGAGGAAGGCGGTGAGGCGAGAAGCGGCGGCGCACACCTCATATTTCTGGAACGAAGCCCTTGCACTCACGCAAACACGCTGCACACTCCAGCTTGCGCAAACCGCATACTCAGTTTTCCTGAGCATCTCGTGCTACATCCAATGGTCGTGCAGCATTCTTTTTCTGAGGGAATGCTGCTTCTGCTTTGCCTTGGCGCAGGTCTGGGAGGGGGGAGTGGAAAGTCACAGCTTGCTTCTCTGCGGTGAACCAGCGCCTGCGCTACCGCCGCTTCGCTCTCTCTGCCACTGGTCGATCATCGCGCGCATCTCGGGGCGCGCTACAAGGCGCATCAAATACTGCTTGGCTTGCATGGCAGTCATCACATACGAACACAGATACCTGTCCTTGATCTGAATAACGTTGAGCGCTTTGTGATCCATGAGCGAAAGCGGCCACTGCTTCCGCTGTGCCGCGTCCATGCTCCACCACATCCGCACAACAAGAAGGCTCCTAGGGTCCAGATACTTGGTTGGGATGCAGTCACGGCGGCGCGGCTCGGTGTAGTAGAGTCGCCGCATGAGCCCCAGATACGCCTCCTTCACTCCGGCATCCTGGTTCTCTGGGTCCTCGAGCGCGCGGGTGGTGTTGTAGAACTCCATGAACTGGAGAAGGTGCGACGGCCACCGCAGCACCACCTCCTCGTCGCCTGGCTCGTCACTTTTCTGAAAGTGGCTGCGCAGGCTGTGAATAGAGTGCACCTGCTGCGTGTGCTCGAGCATCTCGCGAATCATCGGCTCCACCTTACCCACATACTGCTGCAGCTCCGGAACGCCCATGCCCACCCCGCCAAACAGATAGCCGCGCAGGTACTCTTGCGGACGGAAGGACGGGATTCTCCAACGAGCCGGCGCACTGGCGACAGCAGCCCCGGGGCCGCTGTTGTTGCTATTACTGGCAGACACAGAGGGTGGGGTTGGCGATCGAGCCGCAAGTGTTGCGGCTGCAGTGGTGCCCGTCGATGCAGCCGTGGTAACTGAGGCTGCCACTAGACCGCCGCACCCACTCGGGTTTGTGGAGGATGTCGACGGCAGGGGGACTTTGCTGGGCTTGCGGGACACCCTGCTACCGCTCCCGTTCCTCGGTGACTGCCTCTCGTCTTCGTCTTCGTCTTCGTCTTCGGCGGCGGCCGGGTTGGACGGTGCGAGAAAGAGAGTGCCGCTGGGCAGCACGACCTGCTGGGTTGGCATCATTATCACATAGCCGCACTGCGGCTTCAGTGTGTTGATCGGGTTGGGAGCCCGCAAGTAGGTGATAAGGTGCTCATCAATGCTACTGGAGGCGTCAAGCGTCTTTTCAATGAAGACCCGCGCACCGGGCGATTCGAAGGTGACGGCTAGCGTGCCCTCCATCACCGCGCGGCAGCCAGCGATGACGGCGCCGAGGCTGTGGCCAGTGTAGGAGACGAACCACGAACCACTGCAGACTCTATCCATCACCTCCAGCTTGTGCCGCACCGCCTTGGAAAACTGCTCGGCCAAGAAGAACTGAATAGTCGGCTGCTCAAAGTACACCCAGATGCCGGCGCGGAGTCCGAGAACCTCCGAGGTTCCACGCTCCGATATGATGCAGTGGCGTGAGCCACGGTGCACGTACGCGACGGCGAAGTACCCCTCCTTGTCGAGGTGCAGACTCGAGCACTGGAGCAAAACCTCCCAGCCGTCAGGCAGGGGCACCTGTATCGCCGTCTCTGGCGCTGCAGCGCAGTAGACATGCGCCGCCAGCGTTGCGTACACGCCATGGGGTGTGAGCTGGAGGAGGCTGACCTCGTGCGGCTCCAGCCTCGGGCGGCTGGAAATCACATCGAGCGAGAGGGGCTTGCCATCACCGCCGCCAGCGTGCTTGGAAGAAACGAGACCCATGCGAAGTCGATCGATAATGCAGTGTGTGTAAGATGTCTGTGTACAGGCGACTGTGATGTGCCTGCTCAGGTGATGCGCTGCGCCGCACGTAGGCAGCTGATGTGCATGATACGCGTTACAGAAGGAGCAGGGAAAAAATAACGCGGCGCTGAGAGGAAGTCGACGGATCCGACGGAAAAGCGCACTGCACAGCGTACATCACGGGTGCACGGGCACCCGATCACTTCGATCCGTGCCAGTGAACTCAGCTCCATCTCCTCCGCCCGATGCAACAAAACAGGGCACTGTTAGGAGGAGGGGGGGGGGTCGAAGTCGCTGTATTACAACGTGATGTTTCTTCTCATTCTTTTCATGCCAGTATCCAGAGTTTCTCTCGCATCCAGTTCGTTCTTCCGCGGGCCCTTGACCACGGCCATTCTCGGCCCCACAACACGAGGTCAATACTCAACACAAACACCCTAGCCTGCCATATAGGCCCCATCGCGTGGTGCGACGCGGCCGTGGACACACGCGTTAGAGCGATATGCCGACTCCATCATCGGAGCACGGCCCCTGCCTCAAGCTCTGCCCACCACCGCTCCGCAGGTCGCCACGCAGCCGGCACCCATCATGCCGGTCGTCACCCCTGGTGCATCCCTCGGGGCGGCACTCAGACTATACACACCAGGAGGCAGTGTGAGGGCCGGGTGGGATACGCTCGAGTCGTGCTGACTCTCTGCCCGTTACATGGACGGCAGAAGCGTGTGCACGGTCGCAGGCCCCTGAGATGCCACGCACGGAGAGGTGTGTGTCCTCCCGTGACTGGGTGTCACGAGTAGCACACGAGGAACAGAAGAAACACAAAGGAAACCACACACACACACACACAGGTGAGGGAGAACGAGAAGGGAGAAGGAGCTGTTGTTTCGTTTCGCGGGAGGGCTTCTGCGCTGCCATGTGTTCGGGAGCACACAGGAAAGGGAGCTTCAGACACATATAACACACAGGGCTGTCAGCGCACGCAGGTCAGCGCGAATACACACTTCCGCATACTTCCCTACACACGCAGGACACCGTACAGATAACTCTCAGTAGGAAGCGCATTAAGAAGGGAAGGCAGACGGAAACCGAGAACAAGAAGGGAGCAGCAACACGATGAAACTCCCCTGCACGCTGCGCACGGCTGACACGGCGACCGCAGCCGCGAAAAGCTCACGCGCACACAGAATTGGAGAAGTCGTTCGGAGATCGAGGGCGGTGGAGGGTAAGGTGTGTGTGTGTGTGTGAGGAGGCGAAGAGCATGCTGCTGCGGTTGACGGTGGAGGCACGGGGCATGCGCGGACGGAAGAGTACACACCGTCATCATTCCATCATGCATGCATAAAGGGACGCCCACAGACGCACACCTCGACAGCCCAAAAGCAGCCATACCGGAGAAGCGAAGCTCACACACACACACACGCAAAGAGAGTGAAAAACCCTAAAAGGTTGAATAAACACACGTGCTCGTGTTTTGCACAAGCAGAGACAGGTCTCTTCCCACGATACGTTCCATACACACACGCATAAACACACCAGCAACGACAAGAGAAGCCGCGTGGCGCTCTCCGCTGAAACCAATGCTGCACTGCGTTATTGTTGCTCTCCCATTGTATCGTTGCGTGTATCGCGTGTACCGACCGCGTTTCCCCTGCGGCATTTCGCTTCCTTTGCTATTTTTCTCCTTCCTGCGCCACCTCTTATAACACTGCCGCTCAGTGGTGCTGATACCCCTCGGGCACCGCCACTGCGTTGGCACAGAGAGGGAGAGAGACACACACGCACCCAAACACAGATGAACAACTACCTGGGCATACGCCCAGATGCACACGACATCCCGCATACATATCAACGCATGTGTTATGTATTTAGTTTTCTCACTTCGAGGCTAGCTAGGTGGATTTTAGGAGTGGTGGGGTTTCATTAGTGGCGGTTAAGACGCAGGGGTGGGAGGAGGTGCGGGACAGAGAGGGCCAACGTGCCAGGCTCACAACCTTCCGCCATTCTCTTCTCTCATTCTTCGTCCGCGCACCGCTCACAACGCCGATTTTCGTTGGACTCGAACAGTTTTCTTTTCTTTGATTGGCGTGTTGTTGATGCGGCTCTGTTGCTCTCCACATCACTCATTCTTCTTGTTCTTGTCCTTCTTTAGACTGCCGTGCACCGCAACCCCCCTCGTCGTCCCGCCGTACTTCTCATGCAGATCCTCGAAGTCGTCCTCGTTGAAGGCCTCGTTCGGGTGCCTTGACTCGAAGTGAATGCGCATGGACTTGAGGTCGGGAGCCTGTGCCATGCACACCTTGCAGATGAACTTCGAGTGACCAGCCGCACCGCCCTTGCGATCCGCCAGACCAGCCGAGCCACCACCCATGTTCGTGGTGGCTAGGTGGTTCTTGCGCGCCGTCTCGCCGGCCGTGTGCTTCGTTGGCTTCGCCTTGCCTCCCATTGTGCCCCACCAACAACAAAGGACGCGGCGTCTATGTGTTACACGTGTGTGTGCGCTCGTATGTATGATGTATACCAAAGGAAAAGCTACAGCCGGGGAACAGAGTGCTTCCGTGACAGGACAGAGACGCTCAGACACAGAGACACTCGTTGCTTCACCACTAACTGCCAGAATGCTGTTTACTCGTTTGGTGTCTCGCTGCACGTAGCGTGGGGTGTCCATGAGGTCATGCAAGCACGTGTTTCATGCCGGGCGCATGCGCGCAAGAGGGAGAGAGAGGGAGTGGCGGAGGAGAACCGCAAGAGCAGGCGTATGTGAAAGAGAAAAGAAGGGCACCGACTCGAACGGCTGGAGGCGCAAGAGGCACCGATGAGGTGCGCGTCGACGGTCATTAAGAGGTGGCAATATCCATCAAAGGAGAGCGGGTTTTTCTACGGCCAGCAGTCGACAGTGGGAAGACGTGGGTAAGGTGAGAGCAGAAGCACAAGAGGGAGTCCACCCGACCTGAAGTGAGTGGTTCTGTTCCTTGTCCCTCCCGTTGTGCACTCCTCCAGCACTCTGTGTCTCTTGCCTTTCTTCACTCTCCAACTATCCGAACCTTTGTGTTCCTCGTGTGCTACTCGTGACACACAGTCACGGGAGGACACACACCTCTCCGTGCGTGGCATCTCAGGGGCCTGCGACCGTGCACACGCTTCTGCCGTCCATGTAACGGGCAGAGAGTCAGCACGACTCGAGCGTATCCCACCCGGCCCTCACACTGCCTCCTGGTGTGTATAGTCTGAGTGCCGCCCCGAGGGATGCACCAGGGGTGACGACCGGCATGATGGGTGCCGGCTGCGTGGCGACCTGCGGAGCGGTGGTGGGCAGAGCTTGAGGCAGGGGCCGTGCTCCGATGATGGAGTCGGCATATCGCTCTAACGCGTGTGTCCACGGCCGCGTCGCACCACGCGATGGGGCCTATATGGCAGGGCGGGGTGCTTGGTGGTGGTGATCGAGTGAAGTGCAGCTCATGCTCTGTGGCAGAATGGATGTGTTCAAGAGAATCAGTCCTGACCTGAGTTTACATCCACTCGCCGCCGCAGAGCGCGGACAAGGGCGTGGCAGGAGAGATGGAGGACGCTGGGGAATGGCAGTGAAGTTGAGATCGGCCTTTCCCATCTTGCCAAGAAACAATTGGTGCGCCCGTTCGCCGCTTCTAGAACCGCCGCACGGCCTCCACGTAGTTTGCCCACGACTCAAAATCCGCATCTTCTCGCGGGGGCCAGTGCGCCACGGCTGCATCACCGTCACCGTACCTTCCCGTGTTCATCACTTCAGCACTGACGCGTCGAGACTTGCGCAGCAGCTCCGTCGCGGAGACCACGGCGGACGGTAGCAGATGCCGCCGTTTCACAAAGCGGGTGAGCGCAGGTGTGGTCGCCAAGACCCCTGAGCTCGGTGTGCATTGGAGTCGACGCAGCGGAGAGCCGTGCCGCATGTCACTTCCACTGTCTGCCCCCGCCGCTGCGGCACGGTGCCATAGGGACAGGGGGTACTGCTGGTAGAGCGTCGTCCATTTGCGACTGAGGCTGTGCCAGACCTCCGGGGAGAGGGGGAGAGATGACGTGGTGGCAGCGTGGGTGTGCGTCCGCTGCAACTCTGTGAGTTGCTCCACCTCTCGCGCAATATACACCACGTCCTCGCTCCACGCGCTGCCGCGGAGCTGGATGGCCCACATGAGCGCCAGCACCACCCACCGCGCGCGATCTTGCGGGGTGACGTGCTCGCTGAAGGTGAGCAGGAGGGCGCGATAGTAGGACATGAAGGCAGGATGCTCACCTTCCTGCAGGATCAGGAGGAGCTGATAGATGACCCGAGAGGAGAACACCGAGGAGAGTGCCGTGGGCCGGTGTGTAGAGGAGACCCGTGACTCACTTGATGGCACGCGACCGCCGCCGCTCTCCTCCAGCGACTCGTCCACACCCGTGCACATCGGCGAGGTTGACGGTGCACCCTCGCGCGACTCCGCAGGTTCAACCATTCGCAGCGTGACTCTCCGCGACGGAGGCCGCCTGGTTGCGCGGACGCCGCCTTGTGTCTCACCGTTGACCTTCACGTCGACCCGTTCTCCATCCGGCTTCTGTAACTCCACCCCCTCCTCCTCCACGATGTAGGGAGCCACGCAGTGCTCCCACTCGGTGCGCCAGTTGACGGAGCGGCGGGCGTGCAGGAGGCGCACAAAGAGCGCCTCCTCCGGCGTCGGCGCGAGCAGCTGGTTCATGCGCAAGGACTGCAGCACCATTTCGAAGTTTGGCAGCCCGCAGCGGGCGTAGGCGCATAGGCACTGAAAGATGTCAGCATGCCCAGGGGAGAGGGCGGGTGTGGTGTCGCCCAGACAAAGCTGCAGGCACCACATTGCCAGTTCGGCGTTGAGCTCGTCACCCGCAAGCCGGGCCGCCTCGCGAGCAACGGACAGCGTCGCCAGCGCACTAGAGAGGATCGGCACGGTGGGTTGACGTCGGCGAAGACGGGACAGCCAGCGAACAGCTCGTGGGCGCTGACTCGACTGTTGTAGGTGCCGAAGGTACCAGGCGAGTAGTGTGTCGAGCTGCGGCAGCGATTGCGCAGAGGGGTTGTCCATGGGAGGCAGTGGAGCGGCAATGCGATGAGCAGCGGCGTCGAGCCCATCATGTTGCCTGCCCTTGCTCGCGCCTGCGGCGGCCACCTTTGAAGCACGTGACCACTCTTCCAGACACGCATCAACGCACAGCGTGGCCCACTCCGCGATGTCGTGCTGGTGAGCCACCACAGCGGTGCGCAGCAGCGTCAGGAGGGCAGGAACAGTAAGCAGCACAGGAGCGGATACGCGCAGCTTTTCGGAAGACGTCGCTCTCACAGCAATGCGCCGGTGCTCGCCGTCCGCCTCGCCATCGACTTCGCTGTCGTGTTGTGGAAGTCCTTGGGGAGCCAAGAGAATGTTCGCCACTGCTTCCTCTTCTGCGAGCCAGTAGCGGAAGATCTGGGCGTAGACGGAGGATTGGGCGGCGGCCCAGTCCCCGCCCGTATCCACGTAGCGGTAGCTTGCTCTCCGCAGGGACGTGCGGAGAAAGTCTGCTGCGTCGGCATCGTCGATGCGGAGGTGCTGCAGCACCGTCAAAGCAAAGTCACGCCAGGCCTGCTCTCCAGAGGCCTCCGCGGGCGCGATGGTCGAGGGCGTCCTTGTCGTCAGTGAGGCAACGGCTGCCGCCGCAGTTGTTGCATTGCGTGTCACTGCGGTGGAGCTGATGACTGGGTCTGCTGGAATACCTTCATGAGCATCACGGCTCTCATGTGACACCCCTCCGTCTGCAACAGAGGTGCGCACGCCAATATCTGTCGCTGTTGATGCCAGGCAACCTCCCCAACCGTGGCGGAGAAGAACACCCACGCACTGCGCATACACATGCAGTGCTGTAAGCGAGATCGGGGATGCAGTATCGCTCGCCTCTGCTGGCGATGCGTGTGCGTCGTGGGGAAAGCACAGACGCAGCGTCGCCAAGTCAGCCGCTTTACCGGCGGCGTCGATAATGAAGTCGGGAACGGAAGAAGGAGTCCCGACGGCTACGGAGGGCAACAACGCCTCCGAGGATCTGAGGGCGTGTTCGTGGGAGAGAGATGACTCCGGCAGTGTGCCTGGCTCTCTGTTACGACCGCCGTCGCTGACGCCGCGCGCAAGCAGTACCGTGTCCGCATAGAGTGCACAGCACCGACTATACAGGCCTACGGCGTACCCAAGACAGCACACCTTCGTCACGAGACGGTGGCGTTGCTTTTCGTGGAGTGCACCCAGTCGCTGAGGGGCCTGCGAGAGGCGGTCCAGCAGCACTCGAATATCTCGCACCGCCGCGGCATTCGCGCGGGGGCCGCGTCGAGTGGACACGTGATGGGGGCTGTGAGACACGGTATCAAGGCACTCCGCGGCGGTCTCCACAGCTGCGGGCCGGGGAGATGCCACAAGTCCCATGCTCAGCGGCGCGGAGGAGAAGAGGAGAATGCGGTTGCAAAGGGACTCATGCTTCCGCAGAATGGCGTACACCTGCTCCACTGTCCACGCAGGCTTCGGAGCCGTTGCCGATGGCGAAGAGTCAGAGATGTGTGTTGCTTGGGTCGTGGAGGCGGTGGCATTGGTAGAGGCAGAGGCGCTGGCGTCTACAACGGCCACCGACGTCGCCTCCGCAGTGATGTCCATCTGGCTTTGAGCGCCCGGAGGACTACTCCTGGCATGGGCGTAGATCGTGCGTGACGCAGTTATCTGCGACGCTGCCGCAGCACCCGTTGCGGTGGCTACGAGGTACACATGTGTAACCGCAATCTGACGACGTGAAAGATGAAGGCGATGAATGGGTCGAAGGCAGGCGGCATGAAATGACGGAGCGCGGCGCATGCCTTTTTCTTTTAGGTGCTTGCTTGGCTGCTATCGTTGGCCTGTGTGGATGACGTACCGGAGTCTTCCTTCCTCCGCGGGCGTGTGCCCACCCGAGCCGCTCACGTGGTTCGGCGCGTGTGTCTGAATTGGGCGGGAGGCGGAGGACGGCAGCGGGGCTGGAAAGCGTGCAGATTCAGCAGCTGGCGGAGTGTGTAAGTGCGTCTGTGCTTGCGCATGCAGAGAGGCGACAGGGCAAGCAAGAGTGTGCTCCGGCACCGTGCCTCGCCAGGGACGGAGAAATATGGAGGCCAGGCAAGGAGCACCATGAAGAGAACACCTGCGCTACTACTGCTTTCCACAGCCGCCTCTGCCGCTTTCAGAGGAAAAAGCGCGAAAACAAAACAAAAATAAAAGTGACGTGCGGAAGTCTGCGAGAGAGAGGAGGAGAGGGGAGGGAGAGATCCGCGACTTCTGTGCGCGTAGGCCCCCCCCCCCAAGGGTAGGACTAGTATCGAGGAGAGAGCCACGAAAGGCGAGGTGGGAGAGGACAGAGGCAGGGTGATGGTGGTAGTCACACAGTCCGCGGCACGTTGGAGGAGACGTCTCCGCACAGCTACATGCGTCACGCCGTGCCTAGTTGAATGAGAAAAGTGCGCCAGGGAAAGGAGAGCGCGATGTGTGCAAAGGCTCGGCAGGGCAAATACCCAACGGCTGGGCTGTTCCTGTGTATGCATGTTTTCGTGCGTCCGCATCGTACTGTGCTGATCTCCTTTGTTGACCCACGCAGACTTCTGCCTTAGGCGCCTTCTTTTTGTTTGTTGTTGCTGCTGTCGTTGTTGTCTCACGTCACCTTATCGTTTGCCGTTGTCAGTGTGTTCGTGGTCATGGCAGTCCCTCGCGGTGGGGAGGCATCCGCAAAGCGGATGTGTTCCCGGCACACTCGTGTGCGAAGGGAGTGGGAGCCGCACGTACGCACGCACCACCCTCACGCCGCACATGTCGCGCCTCCGTCTTGAGCACGGACCCGCATTGACATGTGCGCTCACAGATGAACGTGCTTGGAAGAAGAGAGACACACTTGATACGAGCATAGAAGGGGTGGTGGCTGATGCCACTGCGGCCACAAACAAACACACGCATGCACACAAATGCAAAACACCAGTGCGAGCGCGGGAACAAGACGCGGCAGAAAACAAAACGCAAAAAAGTGCGTTGAATGCTGGTGAATGCGTGCACGGTGGTGAGCAAGGCGCGTCGAGAGGAGCTCAGATGGCATTCGCGGTGACCTTGTTTGGGTTTGACCACTCTCCCACACGTGCAAGGGTGAAAAGAAAACGAAAGAAAAGACGAAGAGGAGGAGGACTGAACGAGGGCGTACGGGATTGCCCACATCAGGACATGATTCATTGTGTGACGACGTGTGTGTGTGTGTGTTCGAAGTCCTCGCTTTGTGAAGCAGCGCATATCAAGCAAGCCTTTCCTGTTGTTTGTTTGTTGTTGGGCGGATGAGGCGGGGGGGGGGGAGAAGGTAGAGAGAGAGAGAGATGGCAGCACACGAAATACGTGTTCACACCACCTATAAGCAGTGATGGTCACGGCTGTGAAAGACGCTGCGATTCGTCGGTAAGGGGAAAGATGGGAAAGAAGGCAGAGAGGCCCAGCGATGAATGCCTAATCCTACTACTGCTACTACTACTAGTCGAAAAAGCAGGGATGCAAGCAAGACAGCACATCAGTGAAGCAAGAGAAGAGGAACCAGGTGAGAGAGGGGGAGGGAGGCAAACACACAGACACAGTCACAGACACAGACACACAGACACACAGGCAGACAGACAAATCCAAAACAAAGCAAAAGGTTTCGAAGTGGGAGGGGGCTGTTGTGGCGGAGTGGACAGGCCACTTACACGGACGCCGTTCTCCCAACCACATAGACGGGGGCCACCTAGACGTCGTCGTCGTCGTCCATCTCATATGTAACGTCGTCAGCGTACGTTTTCGGTGTTTTGGGTGCCGTGTTGCGCATGCCTCGCACCCCATTTGGAGTAAAGGGTCGCCCTTGGTAGCTCACCACACGAGGCCCGCCCACGTCTCCGCTCGCACCTCGTCGCATCCCACGCGTCGAACTCATGGCTTGCCTCCGTCGCTCCTGCGCCATCCTGGCTTGCTGCGTCGCCCACGCCGTGCCCGCTCTGGCAGCACCAGAAATGTTGTCCTCTGCCTCTTGGCCATTTTTGCCGCAGCCGCCGCTGTGACCACCCTCGGTGAGATCCATCAAAGACATCAGTGGGGCGTCTAGCCAGTGTTGCTCTAGCCGCAGCGGTGCCCGGCTCCTTCGACGTGCCTCCTCTTCATCTTTCCGCAGCTGTTCCCAGTACTCCGGATCTTTATAGCCCTTGTCACGGGCCTCCACCGCGCGCCAAACGCGATTGTTGCGCTCGTGCAGGTAGACCACGAAGGCCAGGCCGGACCACAGGCAGGCGTGCTGCGCCACTGCACGCGCGAAGCCGCGGCGCTGCTCCTGCTCTGCTCGGTGAATTTCCTCGGGAGTGAACCCTGTGCCGAAGGGGTTTCGGTAGTTCGAGTAGTATGGACGGTAGAAGTACCAGGTGGAGAAGTTCGTCTGGCTGCCCCGCTGCCCGCCGCCGGCGAACGACGATGACTTGAATTCTTGCTGGAAATCCTCTCCTAGTCCTCCGCCGTAGGTGCGGTAATGTTGGCTTGCCTGGTAATGCGTGTTTGACGCGTGCCGGCGGCTTCCACAGCTGTTTGGGTTCATGTTCATTTCGGTATACATGTCGCGCCAGTAGGCGCGTTGCGAGCGCATGTCATTGCTCCACTCTGCATGCGGGTGGGAGTAGAAGCCGCTGCCGCCTCCACTGTCGTCGCTGGCGGCTGCTGCCTCGCTGCCCTTCTTTCCCACGCTGTGCTCGTGCAGTAGCACCTCATAAGCTCTCTGAAGCTGTCGAAAGCCGTCGGCGTCGCCGCCAGCGTCGGGGTGGGCGGTCAGAGCTCTTTCGCGAAACGCCTTCTTGATATCAGCCGGCGTGTACGACTGCCCGTCGTGAAGGCCGAGCACGTGTCGCGCAGAGACCGCATGCCACCTCAGAACGCATCCGCGAGCGAGCATGCAAAGGCTGCGCAGCAGCGCCGAGCAGGTGTGTGTGTGTGTCTGTCTGTGTGTATGTGTGTATGCGTGTCTGTGCGGTGCGTCCCCGGGAGGCTCAGATGGCCGTAGGCGAAGAGAACGGCGAGGCAAAGCCAAGTAAAAGATGCGGGGAGCAGTTGCAGAACACAGAGAGAGAGGGCGGAGGTGGGGGGGGGGAGGACAGAGAAGTAGCGGCCAAGGTGGCCACACCATCCGCACCACTACACGCTTACATGAACGGAGTATCTTGCACCATGTTGAGTGTCCATGACGTACGACTGGTCCCCCTCGAGGAATGTGTACACATTCGCTGACGCATTGGTGCGCCTGCGCATAAAGACGCGCTTCGACGCGAAGGACGGAGATAAAGAGAGCGGATTCGCACACACATAATGACTAGTCACGGTTACAGCACAGCCGAAGCTGCAACTCCTCCCATGTTCACCTGCACACACGCACACACACACACACACAGGCCAGCGTTCCATCCTGTTGTATCGCTTCAACAATCAAGCTGCAGCAGAAAGGGGAGGAGGAGGAGGAGGAGGGGGGGGGTGGGCTCAAGAGACGCACGGACTGAATGAGAAGCAGCGCAGTGAACAGACATGCATGCTGAACACCGTCAACCAAACGCAGGGTGCGCAGCGCGGCAGGTGCACATTTCACTAGGCGAGGGAAAATGCGTCATTTGAGTCGGTGGGAGGCTCCTCCAGCCGGCGGATCTTCACTGCACCGCGATTGCCGCCCTTGTACGCCTCCTCCAGCACCTCGACGGTCCGCGTAAAGTGGCCCTCGCGCTTCAGGTCTCCCGTGTGCTCCGCAAAATCGGCGGCGGATGGGTACATGAGCCGCACCAGCTTTTCCTCCGGCTTCAAGAAGTTGCGAGCGTAGAAGTGGCAGCGGTAGTGAGCGTTTTTGCTCTTGTCGTCGCGGAAAGGTGCGCCGCAGTGCGGACACCGGTGCCGCGCGGCCGGCGTATTGCGAGGCGGGAAGATGGAGTTCAAGAAGCTTCGCAGCGTCCGCTCTACCGTGTCTGGCGTGCGCACACCACGCTCGAAGGAGCGCAGCGCGGCGTTCTTCGCGCTGGCCACCGCTGCTAGCTGCCCACCTTTTTCTCTCACACCGGATCCTGCTAGATTCGTCGTTGGAGCGGCTGCCATAACTTCCGCACTGACCCGGGCGGTGCTGTCGATGATGTGCTGCACGCTTGTCCCCCAAACATCGGCGCCGTTCACGCCACTGCGGCTCCCGTTCGCCTTCGCCGTGGAGCTGCCAGCCGCATCCTGTTGCAGCTGTTTCTGTTCGTCCTCCTCCGCCTCGCGCGTGTGCTGAAGGCGGTGCTGAAGGTACTCTTGAAGGCGGCGGTGCACGTCGCTGTTGAATGTGCTCTGCATGATCCACGAGTCCAGCAGGGCGTGGAAGAGATGGCGGTATTCATCAACAGCGTTTGCCACCCAGTAGGACGCGGCAGGGGCAAACACTGGGACATAATAGGCAACAAGCTGCGGCAGCTCTTTTCCAACGACCTCATGCAGCTTCCCGGCCACGTCAGCGCGGACGCCTTTTACGAGGGCATCCATCACGCAGAACGCGATGTACACATCTTGCACGGCTGCATGTGCTTGGTAGGTGCGCCCCCGGTCTAGCGCCGATCCGCGCGGCGCAATCATGGAGGAAATCGAGTTGGTAATGGTGCTGCTGCTCGAGGCAGCTGACGCCGCTGCGGCTGTGGCACGGGCGAGCTCGTCACTAACTTCTGCAAAGCGGGTCGCTGTGTCCTTGATGTGGTTTTGAATCGTGAGCCACGCGCTCTCCACCCAGCTAGGATGGTCGTTTACGGCCCAAACGATGCCATCCAGCAGAAACTGTGTGCGGGGGATCATCGGCGGCACCCGAATGAAGGGATGCTGCCGTGAGGCCACCGCATACGACGGCGTGCGTAGTCGGCTGGCAAGAAAGAACTGAAGCGAGATGCACCACTCCTCCTTGCGCTGCGTGTCCAAGTCCATGAGTGTTTTCTCTTGAGTGCAGTTTGTGCTGGGGGTTGGTCGGGGATGAGCACGTGTGTGTATGTGTGCAGAGTGCGCACCGAGGTACAGGACGAGGAGAGGCGAAAAGAACCTTGTAGCGACAGTGCTCGCTTATCTAATGAATGTATGTGGTGCCGTAGCTGACACACGCAAGCGAAGGTGTGTGTGTGTGTGCGTGCGTGGACGTGTAGTAGAGTTGGGTACGCAGCGCTGGCGTGACAGAGAAACGAGAGTAGGAGAAGACCAAGAATCGACAAGCACACGCATACACCACCGCACCTCGCCACCCTCTGTTTCACTGCGGCTGCGTCAAGCAACCGCACCCGCCCAGCACCGTCTGGAGTCGTTTAGCTCATTTCAGTTTCACTGCATACAGCGCAGGCCAGGTCCAGGATGACCCTCGGCATCACCGCAACGAAGCGAAAGAGGAAAAACTGTAGGTGGCTGCGCATGCTTGTTGAGTCGTCGACATGATTCGCCGTGAGCTGGCCCTACAAACTCTGTCATGACCGCAAGTCGCTTCAGCAAAGTGCCGGCCCAGACTGGTTCGCCGACACCAAGAGCACGCGACCGTACCCCAGGGGCAGGCTGCAGGCTCTGTGGGCTTCCCCAGAAAGAGTGGGGACTGGACCCTGATGCAACAGTGAGGTGACTGATATCATCAGGGACGACGAACACCACCAACAACACAAGTGGGGGGCGAGGAGTAATGCTGCTGAGGAGACGAAAGCACACCTACCGGGAGAGAGCGAGGGCACAGCCGCATCGGCGGCCTACTCGCGGGACTGCTGGTATACCGCAGCTTTGTGAACAGACAGTATCCACGTCACAAACTGCGCCTTGCGCGTCATTCGTGCTGCTTGCTGCACCTGGGCCTCGGTCACCGAGCACTTCATAAAGTCGGTCGCCTTAGACGCTGTCATGGCGCCCAGACCCTCCTTCACGAGCTTCTTGAGCTCCGCGGCTGTGTAGTGATGATCCAGCTCAAATTCGGTGATGCTTGCGTCAGAGATGCGCTTACGCTTCTCTCGAAGGATCTGTTTTGGGATACGCTGCGGGCACTCCAGCATATATCGATCAATGTTCTCAGCCGTAAGCACCTCCTCACCCTCTGTTGGCTCCCACGAGCCGCGAGCGTCATGGTCGTCTGCCGAAGGACACGTGTCGTCTGTGCGGGTGCGCTTCCTCTCGCCTTGGCTGTTCGTGCCGCTGTTTTCGCTGCTGCCATTTTGCCCGTTCGCTGAAGCGTTCTCGTCGTCAATGTCAACGGCCTCGTGGTTCTTCTCGAAGGATAGGATGAGCCAGTCTTGGAGCGCCTCCGTGGCGGCGGCACTCGACGCGTTCGCTGACGCCTCGTCTGCCTGTGCGGGCACAGGGAAGACAACGTCCACCACGAAATCTGCCAGAGCATCGGGGAGGGCGGCGTCTTGTGTATCGGCTGCCTGCTGGTGCCGCATGAACATCGAGTTCAACACCGTAGGCTGAACGCCGCACGCTAGTATCATCCGCTTCACCTCATCGACCCGGCAGCGGCGAAGCCACTCATCAAGCCCGTCGATGAGGAACTGCTCCACAAAAGGAGAACAGCTGCAGCAGCACAGTGGCGCCGTGGGGATGGCGAGCATCTCGCGTAGCCGAACCAGCAAGTGAATCGGAATCGCTTTTTCGACATTGTCTGCGTAGTGCAAGAGAGAGGTGGGGTGCAACGCGGCTTCGCTCCAGGCAGTGCTTACGGGTGCCGAGGAAAGCGGGGTGGAGGAGGATTCCTGTTGCTGCAGGGCCGCGTCACTGCTCAAGCCCGCCGGCGCGGCGCCGCCCTCTTCGAGCGGTAACGGCGCGGGGGTGGCGGTGATCCACAGGGACGCCTTCTTTGACGGCTCCGGCGCGTCGGTACCCAGCACAGCTAGCAATGCGTGCTGCTCTGCGGCGTCCGTGAAGAGACGACGCACATTGGCTCGCAGTGCATCGAGCGCCGCCGTGAGAACGCCGGTGATGGCGGCATCCGCGGCGAACACGCTCTCCGGATTCCGAAAGCTACCGGCCTCGTCGACCTCGGCGTCTAGAGCAAACGCCTGTGCGCCGGTGTTGTCGAGGAAGGCAAGAACACGAAATAAAGCATTCGATTTGAACTGCTGCGCGGCGACCGGGGACATCACCGCCTGTTTTGTGTGTGCAAGCGCCAATCTGAGACGTGGCAACGGGGCGCAGAGAACACGCATGGCGAGGGATGTCAGACAGGAGAAGCGAGAGAGAGAGAGAGGAAGGCGGTGGGCTGCCCTTACCCACCTGTTCTTATATATGTACATAGGTGTGCGTTCTTCTGCGACACCATGTCGAGACGCCCATTCACACTATCAACGCTCTGAGAGTGGATGACGTTCCCTCCTCCCATCGAAAGACACCCCTGCCTTCATTTCCTTTATCGTGCTTGTGCGTGTGTATGTGTGTGTGTGTGTGTGTGCATATGCCTGTGTGCGCTCGTGAGCACTTCCATTGTGTGGGTGAGAGAGCATAATGCAGTGAAGCGGTGACACACACACACATACACACACACAAGACGTGCACCATATTACTCGCTCATTACCAAACAGCTAAAATTCGGCGGGGAAAGTACGGTGAGGACTAAGCAGACACGAGGGTGCAGGTGCGTGGAGGAAGGGGAGGGTGAGGGAGACTGACGCAAAGGTCGGCGTGTGCTCACTCTCCCTCCGCGCACTTTCACACACACATAGAGCTGATAGTCGCTGGCCCTCTTCAGTCATAAAAGGGTTGTACCTCCTCCTGTCTCCCTCTGTGACGAGCGCGTTTTCACGCGCATCACTCGTCGCGCCCTCGCTTCACGCTGATGCACACTAATTCAAACGTTTTGCCCGCCGCGGCGGGTGGGAGAAGTATAACCCGGCGACGGCGCTGCTGTGATCCATCCCATGCGCTGTGCCCAGGGCCGTGGTGCACTTGCAGCTTGCCGTTGTCTTTCGTCGACGCTGAAGTCGGCGAAGACGATGGCGCAGATGCACATCGGAAGTAGAGTGCTGTGGGAATAGAGATTTCTCCAGTGCTAGTGCAGCGCAGGGATGCGCGAGCGTCAGGGGTGAGAGCGGCGACATCGATGAACAGTACACGAGTGGGCTCGTCTCCACTGCACTCAAGGCCCCTGCTACGGCTGTGTCGACGCGCGCCGCCGTGAAACTGAGGACGAGAAAGCGCGGTGGGGTTCTGTGGTCCCTCCACGATGCAAAGACTCCAGTGCTCCTTGTATCGATTCGGACGCTGATACGACACACGCGCCGCGTAGAGAGGCACGGGGAAGACTGCTGCGTCAGCACTGGGGCTGATGCTGCTGCTGGTTGCACTGGTGTCATGCGCCGCAGGACTCGATACTTGACCCTCGACAACGATGTGGACTGTTCCCGCTTTGTGCGCGCCGAGAGGCGTTCGCTGCTGCCTTGCTTGCTCCTCTGGCCTATGACGGGCGACACTGCGCGTCACCGATATCGATGCCTCTTCGCACCTCCACGTCCCGGCCGCCTCCACGGTGAAGTGGGGCTGACGCGGCATCTGCACTTCATGTACGCGGACATCTTGGACGCATATATGCACGGGCTGGAAGTCGGGCGACGCCTTCGCCACAGCGATGCTACTCATGACCAATAACAGTGGGACGTGGGCGGTGTGTGTGTTCGCTGGTACGCGTCCAGCACCGTTCGTTGTATTCGTTTCCGCGAAATTCTGTGATACCGTGCACTGTGGGCTATTTCACTGTGCGCTGCAACGTTCGCACTTGTATGCTTCCGGGGTCGGCAACAAGACAAACCACACACACACACACACACGCATACACACGCGCGGCGGAAGAGACAGAGACAGAGAGAGAGAGTCGTTTGGGAGAGGAGGGACGGTGGAGCAGCTCTTTGTCATGCAAGACGATGACAAGTACACGTGTGTGCGCCGAGGACGCACTTTAACATGGTACACAAGAATGCGGGGGTGGTGAGAGCTGGGAGAGAGGGGGTAGAGGCACACAAGTCCCAGTCTGCGTGGCATGCTTTAATTCCGTATCTCCGGACTCCTGTGCGCACGCACACGGATAGAGAAGCATACACTCGATGTTGCGGCTGCTCACCATGACATCAACGCTCAGGGAAGAGAGAAGCCAAAACCACAGCCAACAGAAAGCACAGTATTCTGCGTGTGCCCCTTGGCTTTCCCTCAACTCGTTCGCTTCTCCCTCCTATCGCGTGGATGCGCGTGTATGTGTCTGTTTGTGTATGTGCGTTGGTGAAAGAGAGGCAAGGAGCGGGTCCAAACCGCACAGAACGCGAAAAAGGCGAGAAAAATGAGCTGGTGCCTTAGAGATCGCTGCACGGGGCCAACAGCATCGAGACAGCGGCGACAGAGTGGTGATGGTGGCGCTATGGTCATTGCCGACATCCAGTAAAACAAGTTAGCGGCCTCCCCTCCTCAGTCAGCGCTGCTCGCGGTTTTCGTAGGTCCAGAACGAGAGGCAGTCAATCAAGAGTGCCACAAATAATCCCGCTTGTGGAGACCGCACAAACTCGTCGCGTGTGATGAGCAGCGACTCGGCCTTCTCGATCAGGTCGAACACCTCCTGCACGACCGCCTCGCGCGAGGGCACGTCCAACCCGGCAGCTACTAGCTTCGCGTGCGTTTCGCGAAAGAACTGGTTGACGATCATCGGCGTCAACACGCCCGTCCCTTCCATGTCAAGAATGTTCCAGAAGAAGTACGGCCGGCTGCACTGCGGCAGCAGCTCCACGGCTATTACAAAGTCTACAAACTTGCGGTAGTCCATCTCAGACCGTGTCATGAGCGTGTTCGTCTCGAAGTAGCGATCAATAAAGAGGGAGCAGAGTGGACTGACGTCCGGCGGCAGACCGTCGTCGAGAACAGTCGGCAAACCTTTTTTGTACCCACGCAGGTTCTCTACATTGAGCGTGCCTGTGTTGCGAGTGTCCAGCAGCACGAATTTGTTGTAGAGCTGCTGCGTAACGAGAGCACCAAACCAGTTCTGCGTGTCGTCCTCCGTCATGAGCTGCAGGCTCACCCACTCGTCCATGATACCGCTGTGCAGCAGGGAGTGGATGCGCAGCACGCCGCGATTGCCGGGGTCGAGGTCCCAGAAGAGCCGGCGACTCACTGTGCAGCAGTAGAAGGGGAGCATGTCCTTGCTCATCGCCTGCAGCGCGGCAATCCGGGGCGCCAGATCGCGCACGTAGTTCTCCACCTCATCCTCCGAGAGCCGCCCATCGTTGTTGCTGTCCCACATAATAAGCTCCGCCTCGCACTTGACGAGGGACACCTGCTTCGCAAAGGTCTGATAGATGGCGGCGATTTCAACCGCGCGCTCGGCGTTGCGAGGGCAGGAAAGGAAGAGCTGCACGTCCGGCCGCGGCGGCGGCACCGAGCAGAGGTAGAGTGCGTTTCCGAGCGCCGGCTGATCCTCTGCAAGGCGGAGCAGATGCTCAAAGTGGGCGTGGCTCCGCATAAGGGAGCTTGCGGAGGCAGGGGTATCGCTGCGCTGCTGGTCGCGATAACGCTTGACGTGCTGCAAGACGGCGTCCCAGCTCGCGCCCCGGGTGCCGCTGGTGAATGGCGTGTCGTTGGGCGCTGCGGTCGTAGCGGCCAAGACCAGCGGCGTGCTTGCGGAAAGAGGTCGGGCCAGCGACACCGGAGGCCGCAGCGGGGGCATCGGGGGAGACGAATTACCGTCTCCGCTTCTCTCGTGGCCGTCCTCCTTTACCTCTCTCCTGCATAGGATGCACTCGTCCTCATCCTCCGACACATCCCAGACGGTGCTCGGCGGCGGTGGCAGCTGCGCTCCATAGTGCTCCGCTGCCCACTCGTTGAAGTCGTGCAGCAGCTGCTCGTAGGCTTCCATGCTGATGCTGGTGCGATCCCCTGCACTCAATAGCGTCCACAAATGTGCGTGCATCTCGTCCAGCTTTTCGATCTCCTTGAAGCGCAGGTCCAATTCGAAGGCTTTGCAGGTGTTGTGCAGAAGCCGGGTTGTCTCGTCGGCGGCCGGGTCGCGACCTCGCATGTAAAGCGCGGGTAGGAACGTCACAGATGCCTGGGAGCGCTTCTGCACCAGCTCGCGGTTGATGCGCTCAGTCTCGGCTTCGAAGGACTGCGTTGCCCACTCCTCCAGCGCCGTTGAAGTAGTGAGCTCATGCGCCTGCTCCTCCTGGGCCGCAAAGGTGCGGAGGCGCTGAGTTGCGAGCGCGATCGGTGGGAGAGACGATGGCGATGCAAGACTCATGATATCGTTATCCTGTTTCTGAGCAGGGTGGCAACACAGCAAAGAGGTGGCCAGCGCGAGCAGGCGCGGCGTTCTAGAGCGCTAAAGTCTGCGCGAGTGCTTTCCGTCGGTGGCGCCGCTGCAAACAGTCGGCGGTTATAACAGGCGGCTACTGTGCACTCCCCCGCCCGCCCATGCTTTCTTCCTCGAAGTCTCCCCGCACACACTGGCGTGCACACACCCTCTCTCTATTCGGGCACCCGGGAGGGAGGGGGACGGGAGGTTGGCAGCTTTGTGCCCTGCAGAAATTCGATACAGCGCAGGCAAAAGGTGGTGTGAGTGACCGTGCTTTGCGGCGTCTGTGTGCGTGTGTAAAGGAAAACGAAGGAAGCTGCTCGCCGCCTTGGGGTGTTTGGGTGCGTTGCTGCTGCACCTCTTGCGCGCACGAATACCGAAAACGAAAAGGCGAAGGAGAAGGGGGGGGGCGACACAGAGGAGGAGGAAGGGGGGGGGGAGGGGCAGTGTAAAGTAGGAAGGAGGTAGTGGGGATGGTGAGCTGTGGTGCAGCGTCCGTCGCAGAAGGCCAGCATGACTTCTCCCCCCTCCCGTGTGCAGAGAGGCGTTGCGCAGCTCAAGTGGCACGCATTGTGGTGGGTGACCGGGGAGAAGAATAACCCTCCCTCCCCCCACGCACGCACAACGCTAGCTTGTAGCCTTGAACCCCACATTGTTTGCTTTCCTTTCCGAATCGATCTTAGGTGTCGAGAGAGGAGAGACCAGCAGGCGACAACCCACGCAGGGAGGTCAGCTCCCGCATCCTCCGCACACAAAGCAACAAGACACTTACACGGAAACCCACTTGACGTTCTTCACATGCTCCTTGGCCCGCTGCTTGAGACGTTCGCGGGTGATCCGGGCGTTCACGTGATGCTGCGAGTCTACCACATGCACACAGAGGGCGCAGATAAAGGGAATGAACGTCCAGAAATACTCCCGGCGCACCGCCTCGGCGAGGCCGGCGTGTGCGTGGCGGAAGTGACGCAGTTGCTTCTGCAGAAAGGCACGCGCCGAGGACAAGAACTGCGTGGTGTCTTTCAGGTACTGGTCATAGGCGTTGAGGTACTCCCCGTAATTTGCGTACTGCTGCGGGGAGGGCATCTGCGGTGAGTTGAGGTTCACCTCCGTGAGGCCCTCTCGATCGCGCGGCTCGCCGCTGTCGTCTGCGTGTGTGGACGCACAGCTGCCGCTGCTGTAGGACGTGTCCTCTAACGGGATGTGGTGGAAAGGTGCCGCCGACCCAGGCAGCAGCCCTGGCGATCGTGGATCAGGTGCACCGTTGGTGTAGACAGTGTACCCTGGCGAGCTATAGGAGCGACCTCGGTGACCACGCAACGACACAAGAGGGAGAAGCACCGCGGATGCCGCGATGGCTCGCCTCATGTATGATATGACCCTACACTGCATGCCAAGCACACGCACACCCGGGAGGTGGTGGTGGGGTCGTAAAGGCGCTGACGACACCACGTGCTTCAACAAGGCTGATGCTGCACTGTGTGCGTACAGAGCGATAGAGTGGAAAAAGGGGGATGCGAGAGAGAGGCGGATAACAATGGTGGTGAGAATGAAGTCGCGTCCTGCCTATTCCATTGTGACGGAGGCAGTGTTGGGGCAAGACATACCCCAGATACATCTAAACACACACACACACAGCTGTTTCTTGCTTGTTCGTAGTATTTTGCTTTTCCATTTTGTGCAACATCGGGCTTTACTTGCAAGCCCTTCTGCGTCCCGTACGATTTCTCTCTCTCTCGTTCGTCGCAGGGACACTAGAGGGAGAGGGGGGGGGGGGGGGGGGGGGGGGGGGGGGGAGGGGCGCCTGCCGCTCTCCCGCGCAAGGAGACTTATCGCTGAAAATGAAAGTGAGCGGCACGCGCCTCCGAACACGGCGAAGCGGCGCTTTCACTCCAGCTTTGTCAACAGGGGGCTTCCGTGGCCTTCTTGCACAGGCACCTTCCTTTCTCATCTGCCTGCACCATTGCATTGCACTCACTCGATCGCCTCTCCAGGCATCGCAAACACGCGTGCTTCAAGATCCTTTCTTGTCCTCTTTCCCCCCTCCTCTACCCCGTTGCTTCGAGCCACCGCCGCAAAGCCCAAACGACAGCACAGCACCGAGAGAGGCCAGGAAATCACTCGCGACTACAAGAAGGTGACGGTTGCCCATCCGAGTCAGAGACGTCCACATCACATGTGAACGCAAGAAACAAAGCAAGTCTCAATTCACGTCCGCCTCAGAAAAATAGATGCGATTGTACTTGGATAATCATCACGCATATGTGCGCATAACCCCAACTTGCCAGGCGACACGAGTGTCCTTCTTCCGCTCTCTCTGGTGCTGTCTGGGCACATGGTCAGTGTGCGATGTTTGTTGTGAGGATAGACCCGCCGGGGAAGGGGACAAGTCATTGTGGTACTCCCCAGCAGCAGCAGTGCAGTCGCACATGCGCGCAGTTCTAGTTCGCCATCCTCCATCGGAGCAGCTGGCGGCAGAGCAACGGGTTCTTTCAAGACGCAGTCCATCGAGTCGCGTGCACCGAAGCACACAAGACACTCACATATACGCACCAAGGCTGACACACGCGTTCTGTCAGGGACAGGGATATCCCACACGGACACAGAGACCTTCCCATGGCAGCACCGAAGCTGTTCCAGTCCCCCTCTCCACTGAATCGAGACGAAGTAGACCGACATCTGTGTCTCAGCGGAGTGATGCAAACCCCAAGAATGCAGAGGACAAAACACCTCAAGCATCGTCATGGAGGGGGACAAAGAACACACACACACACGCACACACATACACACACACACACGTTAGCGTCAGAGACGTCCACATCACATGTGAACGCAAGAAACGAAGCAAGTCTCAATTCACGTCCGGCTCAGAAAAATAGATGCGATTGTACTTGGATGATCATCATGCATATGTGCGTCGCGTGGTGGTGGTGGGTGGTGGTGGTGTTGGGAAGGAGGGGCAGGGGCAGAGAGAACACACAGTCCCCATGAGGGAGAGACGGGATGCGCGCTCTATTGAATGCTGCCGTCTTGGCTGCCGCGTTTGCGCGTGCGCGGATTGTGTGCAGCGCATACACACACACACACACACAGAGCGACACGTGCAGCATGCAAGGACTTGTTGCACAAGACCTGGGAAACGGAAACTAAACGTGGAAAAGAAAAGAGGCGTGATGTCGGGCTCGGTGGGCGAATCTCGTGCCTGTTCTGCGGTCGTATGGGCCCTAGAGGCATGCCCCGGCAGCGAATGCTAGTGGCAGAGAGGAGGGCGGGGCACGAATGAAAGCCACCGACAGGAACCCCAGCCCACCCTCCCTTTGTCTAGCTTCACCACGTTTATCTAGAGCGAAGCAGAAAACCACCCAACCAGGTTCCACTCTCTGCTTCACGAGTGCCACATGGACTGCGACACCCTCCAAAGTAACATGCACGGTTGTCTCTACTCGGTGCTGCTCTTGTTACTCCTTTCACTGCTACTTCGACACGTACACACACCCGTACACGTGTGGGCGAAACCTTTGTTTCATGGCCAGCGTGAGAGGGAAAGAGGGAGGGGAGTGAGTTACACCGAGGAGATGAGCAAGTCAGCGTATTCGTCTCCGTCGATCTGACTTCTGGGGTGGCGTCTGCAATCGTCCCGGTGACACTGAGGACCATGCCAGCAGGAATAGAGTGCGCCTGTCATACAAGAGCATCGGTAAGCATCTATGCCTGTGCTTGTGTGCGCGAACGAGAGTACAGTGCCGCCTCGTCCTTCCAGCTCCCTGTCTCACCGCGTGGCGACATGAAGGGGAGGGCGGCGGACTTGCTCTGGAGACACAGACAGTAGAAGCAGCGAGAGAGAGAGAGGGAGGGCAGGGGGCCATGATGTCACTGGGGTCCTTTCTCACGAAAAGACAGCATGAAACGTCGAACGAATACCGACACATGGAGCAGAGACCTTGCTTGCACTGGAGAAAGGCAACTTCACGATGCCCCTCCTCCAATTCCACCGCTTCATAATGTTTCGGGGAAAAGCGCACGCAACGTAAGAATAATCAAAGGAACTAAGCAAAGACCGCAAAAATTATCGCATCTCTGTTTCGTTTCCCCGCCGTGGCCGGTGGGCGCAGTGGTCGGGGTTGGAGGGGGAGAAAGCGCGTCGTTGTGAGTTCACTGTCCGAGGTGTGCCTCCACCCTACCATGCGTGCTTCTGCCTGGGCACCGTACGCGCGTATCTAGCGGCACACGTTTGTTCACCTTCGCCTCTCGCCCCAGCCCCCTCAACCTTCACTGGACCGCCTACGTGCGTGGAGAGGAGAACAGCTGCGAAAAACGGGGAAAAACGAAAGGAAACACACACGAGCAGCAGTGCATGTACGGAAAGTAACATGAGAGAGAGAGAGCGCGCGAGAAGCGCGGCGCACGCACACGTGTGCTCACGCGCAGATATGCGCATCAATACATGCATGCGTGTGCTCGATCACACACAGGACGCTCGATAAAAAGACACAGTACCTACAAGAGGATGCAGAGACCCGAGCGGTTCAGGGTGCAGACGGTGTGTGCGTGTGTGTGTAAATGGGGAAGAAGGTGGTGCGGGAGAGGGGCTGAGTAGACGCGGGGTGCTTAAGGGCGCCACAGCTATGACCCAGCTGACACAGCAAGGCAACGCGACGCTCACATGCCAACACATAGGCGAGAGAAAACAAGAAAGCCAAGCGCCACAAGGTCAAGGGCCCTCACAGGGGCACCGTAGGAAGGAAAGCAGCACGTACAGCGCATCAGCGACGGACACAAGCTCGTCAGGAGACATTGAGAGAAAAAGGGAAACAACTGCATGGAAAGCTCGTTGCCATTTTCCTGCAATGTGTCCGCCTTCTCCGCCTCGCAGCACGAGGTCAATACTCAACACAAACACCCTAGCCTGCCATATAGGCCCCATCGCGTGGTGCGACGCGGCCGTGGACACACGCGTTAGAGCGATATGCCGACTCCATCATCGGAGCACGGCCCCTGCCTCAAGCTCTGCCCACCACTGCTCAGCAGGTCGCCACGCAGCCGGCACCCATCATGCCGGTCGTCACCCCTGGTGCATCCCTCGGGGTGGCACTCAGACTATACACACCAGGAGGCAGTGTGAGGGCCGGGTGGGATACGCTCGAGTCGTGCTGACTCTCTGCCCGTTACATGGACGGCAGAAGCGTGTGCACGGTAGCAGGCCCCTCCGACACAGCGCTATATACGACCTGGCCTCCCTCCACCCCCTCCCCAACGTAGCAGGTGCTTGACCCTGTCCATCACCAGAGGCGGCTCGGCATCGGCCGGGGATAGGGGGGAGGAGGGACTGCCTGGCCTCCCTGAAGAGCGGGGGGGGCACCGGACTCTGAGACGCCACGCGGTGACTACTGAGGGAGAAGGAAAAAGAAAGGTTGCAAGTGGCCTTGAGGTCGGCTGTGAGGGGGCAGAGCGAAATCGAACCCGGAGGGACCTACGAAGGTGTATTAGACCCGTGAGGCAAAGCAAAAGGGAGGCAGTGATGGCGCAGAATGAAAAGGATTAGGACGCATGGTCGTGGGTGTCGACCTTCGTGCTGCTTTTGTGACGAACAGCCTGAGAGTTGGCGCGGCACAGTACAAGGGCGATGAGGCCGACGCGCGCCGCACGACTGTTTGGAGATCTTCTGTACCGGAACCACAGCACACCACCGGCGCCTCGGCTCTCTGGAATCCGCTGGGCCAAAAGGTGGCTTGCACGAAGCAAATCGAGGAAAGTACGCCGCGGTAACCACTCAACGTCGATGTTTGCTTTCGGCTGAGGCATACACAGTCACACACGCCTACGCGCAACTGTGTGTTCTTTTTGGTTCGCTGGTACTGTCAGACAGACATGCCATAGCCGCGGTAGATAACGTTAAGAACCTCATGCTTCCAATACTTGAGACGGATCGGGTCCGCCACCGTCAGCTGTTTTGCCTTGCTCAACGCAGCGGCCTCATAGGCTAGGAAGTCGAGGATGACAGCATCCTGACCGTCCTCCTGCTTGCCGGCGTCCGTTGTGCTCGTCTTCGGTTCATCCCACGGACAGGGTTTCAGCCACTCCGGCTGGAGACCCTCGCGGTACGCCTCCGACGGGCGAAGCTGCTGCACCCTGCGTCGCTGTGCCGCGTCCATGTACGACAGCCACATCTCCTCCAGCATTGCTTGACAGGCCAAGTACTGCGCTGTGTCGACCTGGTGGAAGCTATCCAGCATGTACTGAGAGCTGCGCTCGTAGAGAGTCTTTAGCTCGGCAATCGCCTCCGACTCGGGTGCTTGCCCCGATGTGCTTCTCGTATTGCTCGCCGCCGCCAAGCGCAAGACGCGCGCCGCCTGCGCCTCCAGCTCGGTAACCCGGGGCCGGATGACAGTGTGCAGCACCCGCTGCATGTGCCGCAGCAGTGCAAAGCTCTCCGCGTAGGTGTCCCACGGGACACAGCGGTGGCGGTCACGGAGGAGATGCGCAAGTGGCGTGGAGGGGCTGACGGTGCCGGCGTCGGCGTCGGCGCACATTTCAGAGTTCGCCAGTGCGACCGGGGGGAGCAATGGGGCGTTGGTGAGGTACCGCTGAAGCTCATCACTACCGTCCGTGCTGGCGTGCTCTGCCGCCCATACGTGCCGTCGTGTGATGAGTGTGTGGAAGAGGAGGGCAACGGAGCGGGCGTGGGTGTAGGCGGCCTCGTTCGTTGGGTCCACATACAACCACTGCAGCGAGTAATTCAGCTCCACTGCACAAATGCCTCGCAGGGTACCCGGCCAGTTCTCACTGTTTGTGGGTGCGCCGACCGAACTGGTGGAAGCCTCGGAGCAGAGCTGCCGCCAGAGAGGACGAAGCAGGGCTTCCCTAAAGAGGGCGAAGCGGTGACACCACGCAGAGTTGTTGCGGCAGTCTTGATAGATAAGCTGTGCCGTGAACTGCATCTCCTCGGTGAGTGGACTTGGTGGTAGGGTGGGGCGCAGCGCCGCCAGCGCTGCTTTCTCCCGGGTAGTGATCCAGTCGGGTTGCGGCGTAAAGCGCAGACCTTGATCAGCTGCGGCAGCTGCAGCCACCGCCGCGTGCTCATCCAGGGCCTTCCGCGACGGCGGCGTCAGCAGGAAGGAGAAAACATGCAAGTACCAAGACAGGTGCAGCCAGGCATGATAGTTTTTCCCATCCTCGTTGCACAGCACCGCGCGCAACGTCGGCCGTTCGTCGACCGCGGCAAAGTCGAGGCCGTCATGACGGCGCAGGTAATCGCTAAATGTTGCCTCACTCGCCAAGAGGGGCACAAACGGACTGCTGTCCTCCACCTGCTGCTTCAGCTTTTCATCCGTGGCCGCGGCGTTCACACCGCATCGGATATGAGAGGGGCTCTGCTGGAGAGCGTACGTCAGCAGCTCCTTTCGGTGGTGCCACACCTGAAAGTTCTTGTGATACAGCCGTGTGAAGCAACCGACCGCCGTCAGCTCCCAGCGAACCGCACGCCACGGGCTCAGTCGACCTTCCCATGCAATGTCGGCGCGCGCAGGGAGCCAATGCTGTGACGTCAGCCTCAGCTTCGTCTGCTTTTCGTCCATTTCCCGCAGCGCCTCTTGCTTTTCCGCCTCCGAGGCGGTGCAGGAAAGGATGGCCGCCGGTACCGGAAGTTCCGGCAGCGCGTCACGGGTCGCTTGCTCCAACACCGCAGGGGACATGAGCACATTGCGTCGGTCTTTCCAGACGGTGTAGTTGGAGGTGCACTGACGAAGTGCAAACGCTAGCAGAAGAAACCAGCGTGCTGCTGAGGTGCGGATGGCATGAATCACAGGCGGCAACTCACCACCCCCACATCGCTTACCGCGGGCCGGGAGCGTCGGGGTGTACTCCAGTTGGCCGCGAAGTGAGCGGTATACGCCGTAGATGAAGCTGAAGTTCGGCGGGTAGTTAATTTTCGCGACGGGGTGCTCTGGAGATGCACCAGGACTCTCGTCTGCTGGTGTCACGTCCGCAGCAAGCGGCATGAAGGTCTCGACGCAGGCGAGTTCATAAAGCCACTCTCCATCCTCGGAATCCTGCGAGCAAGCGGAGGAGGCAGCCGTCCAGGACGATACCGAGGACGATACCGAGGACGGGGTGGATGTGCGGCTCGAGCGCAGCATCGCGCCTGCAGTGTCCATGCGAAGACGCACAAGACGATGAATGGCTGGGAGTGAAAGAGGAGGGGGGGGGAAGGGGGAAGAGAGAAGGCAAGCGGAAAGACGAAGGTGAGATGTGAAGTGTGAGGTGGGCCGACATGTGCCCCCCCCTCCTCCCCCAGGGGGAAGGGGGGGGGGCAACCACGTGCGAGCGCACTGCACCCTTTCCATGTCGGATGTCCGTCAGGGGATGAGGGTGTTCGTAAACGGACGCACACAATCAAAGAGCTTACGTTGTTCTTACATGATCTGTCATTAAACTAAATACGGAGACAGTGACATACCCCCCCACACACATACACTGGCGAAGAAGACCATCTCCACAAAACAGATTCATCGCAAGAGGAGCAGGAGCGAGAGAGGGGGGGGGGGAGGTCGATAAGCGCGAGGTGAAGGGAGGGTCTCTCTTTGACGGATGCGCGTATGGTATGTTGATGCGCGGTGGCTCGGATGTACATTGCAGCCGTGTTGCATGTGAAGTTGCTGTTACTGCTGGACAAAGCCGCGGCTTTACACGCATCCTTCCCACGCATATAGATGCACTTGGGATAGGACGAAAAGGAAAAAAAGGAAGGGAAGGCGACGACAACGCAGACACAGACGCGCGCCAAGAGCAGTCAACATACGCAACACGCTTACGCGCGGTCCCACACACATGCGCCTATGAACGATGGAAAGCCATTGGTTCGAAGAGGGGGGGGGGCTGCGGGAATACCGGATTGCCTCTGCTTCCTCCCTCACGCATTCGTCTCCCTCATGCGGCGTGCGCGCGCAGCTCTGAAGCAGAAACAAGAACTGGAGAGTGTGTGGGATGGTGGGAGAAGAGAACGCAAGAAGACACGCGAACGGCATAAAGAGGAGCGAAGGTGAAGTGAGAGAGCCGCAGGTCACACAGGGGCTCAGGCAAGCACATGGAGGCACGGCGGAGGAGGAGTGGAAGGAGGAGAAGGTGGTGGGTGGCCACCGCCTGGCATCCACAGCGCCACACTCGGTGTCTCACTCCCTCTCTCCTCTTTGTTCCACTATGCACACTTAATATGATGACATAAAAGAAGTTACGCCCATCCTTTTTTTTTGGGAGGGAGGGGGGGGGTGGATGGGTGTGGTGGTGGTGGTGGTCGGGTGGGTGGGGTAGCGGGCGGTCAAGGAGAGGGAGCAGTGGAGGGAAGTGTGTGTGTGAGAGAGAGCAGCTTTGAGCCCGCTCACCCACCCTCTCTCTCTTCTGCGGCTCAACCTCCACACCCAGGCGTGGCAGCAGGTTGTCTTTGCCAAGGCTAGTGGCCATACACGGACTCCCCTTCCTTTCCCTCTACCTGTGTGCTGCCGTGTAAAAGAGCACGACGGCGCATGTGTATGTGTATGCGCTTATGAAGATACACAACGGCTCCCACAAGCTGTGTGCACGTGCGCTCACGAAACGCACGCGCCACGGCCGCTTACAAGCCAACGGAGCTACAAAGGTAGCACGGGTGACACAGCGACTCCCCTCTCCATCACAGAAAGATACCTACATAAATCGAGTTCGCGTGGCACATGTTTTCTGAATGCTCCGAAAATCCGCACTTCTGGACGGCGGCCACAGAACCAACGAGCGACAAGGCAGACGACAGGAAGAGTGAGAAAGAGCAGACGGGCTGTGTCAGGTGCCCTTCGGCTTTCCGTCTGGCCAAGGCGCTATCACCGACCCGCGCCTCATTTCGCCCGTCTCTGCAACGGCGACATGCACCGGTGTCACAGCACCTTCACAAGGAGGTCACGAGGACACCATCGCAAGAGCACGTCGGTGGCTACAGCCAGGTGAAGCAGGGAGAAGAGCATAAGCAAAACAGTGCAATGCCCCCCCCCTCCAAACAAAAAATAATCATCAAGTAAACAAAATCGGTCTGCTCCACAGAACGCCAAAGAAAGAAAGCAAAAGCACGACGACAGCGTCAAGGATGAGGAGGAGGCCCCGTAAAAGGTCAACAAACAGCATCAGCAGTCAAGCAAAGCAAGAACACAACCATGATAAATGAGGGCAAACAAAGGGAGACAGGCCGGGGGAGGGGGGGGAGGGGGAAAAAGAGGGTGAGCAGCTACGCGTTCGAGGTACTACCGCTTGAACGGTGAAACGCTTTCCGCTTCGTCGCCAACTGTCTCTGTTCGGCCTCTCGACTAGTAATGGTGAGTGTCTGATGAAACGGCGCCGCCCTCGTACCCTTCTGTGTATGTGTGGATGACTGTCGTAGCGGTGTTGCCGCAGAGGATGCGCGGCAACCTCTGGCATACCGCATTCTCATCTTCTGGACTGCTGTATGGCAGAAAGTAGACCACACGCGACCACGAGCTAGTCTACCAACGCCATCCGCGTACACAAAGAGACGACGGGCAGCAGCGCCGACACCACACGTGAGAATGGGCATCATGACAACACGAAAAGGAAGAGACGGCAACAGAGATATTACTCTTTGCGTTTTTCTTGATGCCGGGGCACACACGTTAGAGGTGAGGTGGTTGGCGGAGCAGCAGGAGGGAGGGAGGGAGGGAGGGAGGTTATGATCGAAGGCGCGGGGGTAGAGCCCGTGTAAGGAGGCGTTGCGCGCTCACGCAAGCGTCTTCGAGTACATGTCATTTCCCTTGTCATCGACGACAATGAACGCGGGGAAGTTCTCGACCTCGATCTTCCACACCGCCTCCATGCCGAGCTCCGGGAAGGCGAGGCATGTTACCTGCTTGATCGAGTCCTTGGCGAGTATGGCCGCTGGACCGCCAATGCTGCCGAGGTAGAAGCCACCGTGCTTCTTGCATGCGTCCGTCACCTGCTTGCTGCGGTTGCCCTTGGCGAGCGTGATGTAGCTGCCGCCGTGCGACTGAAAGAGATCGACGTAGGAGTCCATGCGGCCGGCCGTCGTCGGGCCAAAGGAGCCAGAGGCGTAGCCCTCCGGCGTCTTGGCGGGCCCGGCGTAGTAGATAGGCGACGTCTTCATGTACTCTGGCAACGGCTCGCCGTTGTCCATCATCTCCTTGATTTTGGCGTGGGCAATATCGCGGGCAACGATGAGGGTGCCGTTAAGCATCACACGGGTACCGACCGGGTATTGGCTGAGCTGCTGGCGCACTTTGTCGATGGGGCGCTTCAGGTCGACGTTCACGCTCGTGGTGCTCAGGTGCACTTCCGGGATGTCGGGCAGGTACTGCGCCGGGTTCTGCTCAAGCTTCTCAATGTAGATGCCGCCCTTGTTGATGTGCGCAAGAATCTGGCGATCAGCGCTGCAAGACACCGCAAGGCCCACTGGGCAGGAGGCACCGTGGCGGGGCAACCGAATAACGCGCGCCTGGTGGGCGAAGTACTTGCCACCAAACTGCGCTCCAATTCCGCTCTTCTGCGCCACCTCCATCACGATCTTCTCCCACTCAGGGTCGCGAAAGGCGCGGCCGTACTTGTCGCCGGTGGTCGGGAGCGAGTCGTAGTAGCGGCAGCTGGCGAGCTTCACCGTCTTCATGGTCATCTCCGCACTCGTGCCGCCGATAACGAGGGCGATGTGGTACGGTGGGCAGGCAGCCGTGCCGAGGGTCTTGAGCTTCTCCTCGATGAAGGCGCGCAGCGATTTGGGGTTCAGCAGCGCCTTGGTTTCCTGGTACAAGTACGCCTTGTTTGCCGAGCCGCCGCCCTTGGCAATGAAGAGGAACTCGTAGTCGCTTCCGGGCACCGCGAGCAGGTCGAGCTGGGCGGGAAGATTGTCACCGGTGTTGCACTCCTTGAACATGTCCAGCGCGGCCGTCTGGCTGTAACGCAGGTTGTGGTACCTGTAGGCGTTCCATATACCCTTGGACAAGTACTTCTCATCCTCGCCCCCGGTCCAGCAGAGCTCGCCACGCTTGCCGAGCACGATGGCCGTGCCGGTATCCTGGCACGATGGCAGCACCCGACCTGCCGCGATGCAGGCGTTCTTCAGCAGCGTCGTGGCGACGTAGCGGTCGTTGTCGGAGGCCTCGGGGTCCTCGACGGCGCGGCGCCAACCCTCCAGGTGGTCCTTGCGGAAGAAGTGGTGTACATCTGAGAAGGCGCGGTGGGCGAGAATAGTGAGGGCCTCGGGGTTCACCTTCAGCGCCTGGCGCCCGAACACCTCCACTTCCTCCACGTACTTCTCGCTCCCCTCGAGCTTGGCGAACTCGGTTTGGTGATGGTGTGGGTCGGTGGGCTGGAAGATGGCGGAGAAGTGGAAGTCTGAGTTGACAGTGGACGCGTCCTCGATGTCCTTGATGCCTGCACGGCGGCACCCGATCTCGCACTGGTCGCACAGAGACATAATATACACTACTAGAGTGGAGTGTGGATGGAAAACACAAGACACCGAGGAAAACGGAAGAGAAGAGGTGCAGTTAACGCTAGTTTTGATGCTGTGACGGCTGCAGTGTAGTGTGCATGCGAGAGAGACGTCGTGGCGAACGCAGCGAGCGGCCGCGGCCACGCCAGTGTGATGGGTCGATCAGGGAAGGATGGGGAAGTGTGTGTGTGTGTGTGTGTGTGCGAGAGAGACAAAGCGAAAAACGAAAGAAAGTGAAGAACAGTGTCGCAACGGCAAAGCGAAGTGGAGGGCGCGGCGAATGAGCGACCACGACGCCTTGCGCATGCGCGTTCGGCCTTCTCTCTCTCTCTCGCTCTGGGCGCGCACACTTCCTCTCTTACACGTCAGCGGCGTACCTCGACGGTGCCTCGTTTCGCTAATCACGCCCTGGTTCACTTGCTCGGTGAGCGTTGAGCAGACGCCGTCTTGACACGTTCTTTTGGTGAGCAGTATAACCTCTTCTCTTTCCGTATTCGCTCACGCCATCGGTCAGCGCAACGCGAGGGCGATGATGTGTGCACACTGAAGGGGGGGGGGAATGGAGGTACGCAGGTGGATGGCTCGACATGGTGAGCTTCAACACTTCCGCCCCTTTCTCTTTGACCTCCCATGTTATCAACTCGCGTCGCTTGCGCATCGCTGCGTTGCAGTTAGCGCGTGTGCGCGGCTGACCACCACCGGCCCGCTGTCGTCGACAGCGCTCGTTGCATCTGCCACGTCTATCGCCACGCACGCATCGCACTCCGCTGTGCACGATCATGCTTGCACCACTTGCTCTGCCGTCCGCGTGACTCTGTCGTCGGTGCACAGGTGTTAGATGCCACCTGTCTGGCCTACGAGGGCACCGTCTCTGAGGCAAAGCACGGCACGTGGCGGCACGGCATCTCCGCCACCGCAGGCTCGCGCGTCACCCATGGAGGTGGGGCCTCCGCGCTCGCACACGTGGCAGTCACCTGATGCACCGTTTCCGCTGCCCGCAGCACGGGGGGGGGGCATGAGCTGGCCCTGAGAAACACCACCGCTACTTCTTGCAGAGATGCGGCACATGAGGTAGGCGATGCGGACACATGGGCCGCCGTTTGTGACTGCCACTCAGGAGGGCTTGTGCGCTGCCCTTGGCCAGGGCAATAGCGGCGAACATATTCGATGCCGCAGACCGCCCAGAGACACCGTCCAGCTCAAGTTCGTGCCGGCAAGCGTGAGCTCGACGCGCAAGGACGACCACTGAATTACTCTCGGCATCCGAAGGTGCACGCCCTTGTGCCTCCCTCTGGTGGACGCACGCGGCAATGAAGAGGGAGCAGCGTTGGCTCATCGCCATGCAGAGGGTCGTGCCGGGCATCTTCGTCGGTGCCCAGTAACTGGGTAAGCTTCGCCTTGCAGGAGCGGCTGCCGTAGCGCATGTGCCTCGGCGCCCATAGCAGCTCAGCGACTGCTTCTACGCCGTCCACCAGCCCCTGAGGGTGTGCTACGCCCGCAGATGCATACTTGGCACTAACGTACACCGGCTTGCTCTCACAGAGCGAAACCCAGTTGACCAACTTCGTCTCGCTCACGTTGTTGGCGATGAGCAGCGACCTGATACGAGTCGGGTTCGCCAGAACTTCGCCTCCTTGCCGCTGCAGCTGGTGCTCCACGACCGCCCGCTCGCTCAGCAACGACATCGCAGCCGCGCTGCGGTCGCCGTCACTTACCTCTGCTGCACCCCGTCACCGAATGTTGCCATGCCTCGACGCTACCAAAGGCGACGTAGTGAGCGATAAACTCGTAGCCTTTAAGCCAGCAGCTCACCACCTCCTCTGGCCGAACGCCTCGCATCCTCTTCAGGGGACCGGAGAGCCCAGTCGCAAACGACTGTGGCTACACCTGAGCGGCGGCGACGAGCAAGGTCATCGTGGCAGACCCAGACATCGAGCTCTCGCCATCGCCGGTAGTTGACGGTGGCTGTCCCGATGCCGGCGCTGCCGCCGGGACTTGTTGCTACTGATGCTGCTGTCGCCGTGTATTTCACGGAGGCGCTTACGCTTCATGAACACTACCGCAAGAAGCTCGTCTTGCGTCTCCGCGAGACACCTGTGCGGCATGTGCTGGAAGGCCTCCAGTATGGCAACCGGGTGCGACACGTAGGTGGTGTCTATGACTGTTTTGTCCGCCGAAGACAGAGCATCAGCAGAAAGCGGAGGGAGAGGCCAATTCAATAACGCGCTGGATCCGTGAAGGCGTAATCAAAAACTTCGAGCACCACCAAGTGTCGGGGGTGCATGTACACGTCCGGCGCTAGCTCCGTCTCTGTCGGCAGCCGCTCGCCCAGCCAGGGTGAGACGGTCTGCCTAGTGAGCATGCGCTCACAGTGCAGGTCGAGGGCGGCTTGCAGAGCAGCGAGGCCCCTGCTCACGTGCTCGGTCTCGACCCTGCATACGGCGTGGGAGAAGGCGCATTCCACGTCCCTATCGTCGTCGGCTCTCCCTCGCAGTGGACTCGCCAACAAAAAAGTCGTGCACGTTCAAGCGGCCAAACGTCGCGCAATCATGGCCGCCTACGACCACCAAGTCGAGCGAGCCTGCCAAAGCGGTGAGGTGGGCCGGCTTCGGTTTCATCCAGGCAAGTTGGCGCTCGGCTGGCCAGCGGACGGGATGTGTGCCGTTAGCACAAGAACGCCCTCAAGCTTCACCTCCACAGCCTTCTCCAGCTCGACCATGATCGCCGCCGTGATGCCAACCGCTTCGGCGGTGATAACCCCGAGGTGGGCAAACTGCACGATCAGCACCTGCCGCCGCCACCGCCGACGATGTGTCAGGGCAACTTGCAGCAGCGACTCCCTGCTGAGGAGCGCAGGATCGAACGCTACCAAGTGAACCCAGAGCCGCCCCCCTCCCTCCCATCTTCGATGGTGCCCTCGACATCTGCCGCGGTGGAGTCGAAAAGGTGGGGTAGCCGCAACGGCCGCTAAATTAGGAGTGATGGCACTGCTGACCACGTGCGATGGGGCCTCCAGCGTATACTTGTGCATGTGTATCGGCTTCTATACATGCGGGCCTCTCGTTGACTGTTTTGTGTGCGCGAAGGATGCGCTCTTGAGCGAATACGCAACACGCCGCCAAGACAACATCAGAAACGAAGCGAGGAGGGAGAGGGGTGCGTGATGGACATCTATATGTGGAGACGGTCTGGTGGTGCTGGTGATGGTGGTGGGGCCGACAGCGGAGAGCGAGACATGGGAGGAGTCGAAGAGAAATAACGAGAAAGAGGTGAGTGACAGAGAGATGTTGGCGAGGCAAGGGGGGACTTAGCATGGGCCGCCGATGCGTATCCGCATATACGTTTTCGCGGCAGCACGGGTTGGGGGTTCGCCTGCTCTTTCACACGTGTATTGGACGGATGACGCATTCGCGGCTTTTTCTTTGTTCTTTTTTTTTGTTTTGCTTCGTGCTAGCGCGCTAGCCGTTGAGCAGGTCGATGGATGAATAGAGGGGAGCGGTGTGCGCGACAACGGCGTGCCCCCCCCTCCCCTCCCTTGTTCGACGTGGGCATGGGAACGGAAGCAGAAGAAGAGCTGAACATGCGCACAGAGAGTGCAGCAGCCACCGGCGAAACCAACAAAAGCCACGCGTACAGCACGGAGACGCAGGCGACACGGCACACGCTACATTACGCAACGCATACCCGTTTTTTTTCGAATCACGGTCCGGCACGCGCACGGCGCGCGCGGGCAGACCTCAGGCATGAGCTGAGGTGGGGTCTCCTTCCCCGTCGTTGTCTACTTTGCGCTTTCTCTCTTGGTTTCTCCTCACTGATACGGCACACGGAACAGCACTGGTAGACGTGACCTCAGGTAGTCGGCGGATTCGGCCAGCTCTCGCAACTCCTGCAGTTGCTCCTCGACCGCGATCCGCACGTGGCATTCATCCTTGCCGCGCGCCGCCTCGCAGGCTGCCATCATTACTCGCAAACCGTGTCGCACACCCGCGTAAATGCGCAGCGTCTCCTCCACAACGGAGCCGAAGACAGATGACATGGACGTGCCACTCATCGAGTGGACCATGTCCATCGTCAGTTCTGTGGCACCGATGATCATGCGCCGCTCCCAGTCCACCGAGTGCGTACTTAGCACCTTTCCACCACTTCGGTTGCTTCTTTCGTCGACCTGATCGTCGTCATCGCGGTTGGTGAGCGCCTGCGCTATCTGCGCATCCCGCACTGCTCTCCGCAACTGCGTATTCTCATCCTCGGCGTGCTCCAGACGAGCCAAGACATCCACGCTAGCTGCTTTCGCATCCACCAGCGCGGCCTCCAACTCCGCCTTCTCGAGCTTCAGCTGCTCCCGCTCGATTGCGCGTGGACGCAACATGCTGTTTTCCAGCGTCAGCACCTCCGTCGTCTCCACAAGCTGCTGCACCGCTCCGCTGACCATGTGTCGGCCGTAGAGGTCCCAGCTGTTCGTCACCTGCGCGCGCAGTGCTGCCATGTCGCAGCGCAGTTGGCCGAGGGAGCCGTAAAGGATGTCTTGCAGGTGCTGCTGATGTGCGTTGGCACGCTGAAGGGCTGCTTCCACATACGCCGTCAGCAGCTCTCCCTGCTCTTTCAAGGCAGCGAGCAGGTTTCTGTGCATCCCAGCGAGAGGAACGCGCCGGTATGGCGTGCAGGGAAAGCTGCGCAGGGTGTATACGAGCGCGTCGCACAGCACGTTACGCTCATGTTCAAGCGATGCCAGCTTCGCCGTCAGCTGCGCCACGTTACGCTTCTGAGCATCGGTCTCGCCACACGCGCTGGCCATTTCGCTCGCGAGGCGCACCTGCTCTTCCTCGCGACGAGCAATCATCGCACGAAGCGCCTTCGCCTCTTCGCTGAAATCGTTCAGCAGCCTATTGATCTGTAGACTGCGGCGCGCCAGGTCCTCTTTCAGCGAGTCTCGCTCCAGCTTCAGAGAACGAACCACGCCGCACAGCATATGCAGTCGCGTGCCGACGGTGACGTTGAGCAGAGTGCTGCGGTAGCCCTCGAGGGCCTCCTCCGTCTCTGGCAGCACCTGCTTCAGATCCACGATCTGTGTGGTCAGCAAAGCCATCAGCGCCTCCCCGTACTTGGGCGGCTTCTCTGCCTCGTCGCCCTTGACAAGGCGGCCCTCCAGAACTTGCAGGATTTCGGAACACGTAAAACGAAGGTTTTGCAAGTTGCCGATGCGCTCCCGTACCGTGGCCATGGTGTCCTGTAGCACACTGGTAGAATCACCAGGGCGCCGCGACGTCTTCTTCTTTCGGCCCTTCATTTCCTGCTGCATGAGACGTAGGCCCTTCTCCGGGGTGCACTGAAAAGCAGGCAACGGCTTTTGCTTCCGCTTCAGCGAGTGCTGGGTCGAGGACGTGGTGGAGAACGAGTTGTCACCGCTGAAGGTGTGGTTCAGTCCGGTCAGTATCCGCTCCGACTCCTGCTTCACCTCTTGCAACTCCTGCATCTTGGCGCGAATGAGCGGCAGCACATCACTCAGCTTCAGCGGCTTGCCGACCCCCTTAATCGAGCTTTCGCAGGAAGCGTCGCTGACACCATCCCCGACGCCCAGCAGCTGCTTCAGCTCCTGGGCTGATGTGCCCGTCTCCTTGCATATCGCCACCAGACAGGTGGCGAGCATGCGACTGTCTACACACCCAGCCTGCGTGTGGCGCTCGAGTGCAGTGTTCTCCGTCGCTGCGGCGGCCATGGGCAAGCTCGAGCTATCTCGGCACTCCATGCTGTTCGACATATGTATTTCCCCTTCATCGGGCGTGCCCCCGAGGGCAACGATGCCGTGTATGACGGACTCCGACAGATGCTGCAAGCAGTCCGCCATGTCCTGCACATCTGCCACCAACAACAGCAGTCGCTTCGTCGCAGCCGCGTCGGTGCTCGGCATGTCGAGCGGCCCTTGAGCGTTTGCGCGACGGTGCGGCGATCCGGAAGAACGCATCTCCATCAACGGCCGCGTGAGAGCCGCCACCTTTTCCATCTCCTCCAGCGCCTGCACCACTTCAGCACAGGATGCCCGCAAGACGCGGTCGACAGGCGACGATTCGGCGCCGTCTTCGGACGAGCTCGGTGCCAAGTGATGTTCTTTGGGAGCAGCAGCGGCGGCAGCCGACGACCATGGTTTTAGCTCCACAAGCGCCTCCAGCACGTCTGCCGTCGGCTGGTCCTTCGCCACCGTGAGTTTGTCGATACGTGCACGCTGCTCCACCGCGCTATTGTCCACACGGGCAATGAGGTCGTACAGGAGGACAAGGCGATCGTGCAGCTCCGCCACAACCTCCCAGGTGGATGGATCGGCACCGTCGAAACGGATGCTGTGGTCCACAGACGTTGCTGCCGACACCGCACGGGGTGCGCCTGCTGCTCCTCCATCCACACTGAGTTCCCGCAACCATTGCACCGCCATGTTCTCGCGCAGGTGCTGCTGCACCAGCAGCTTCCCCATCGCGTCGTTGCCGTCCAGTTGCAACAAGTACTCCACGTACTCGGAAGGGTCGCTGCCGCGGGTCAGCGTTGGTGGCGGCCTGTCGGGTGCTTGCTGAAGTGTGAGCGACCTCTGCAGCGACCGCTCCCGCGCTGCTGTAGTACTCACATTACGCGTCAAGTGATTCAGACGCATCAAGCAGTCCCGCAGTACATCGCGCAGGAACACACTAATGGCATTGTTTTTGCGATTCGCCTCTTCAACAGCCGACAGCTGCCTCGCTAACTCATGGTGCGCAACAGCGGCCGTCTCGATATCGTCGTGCGCGGAGCGAAGCTGGGCCTCCAGCTCCGCGACGGCAGCGTCATAATCCGCCCGTTGCCGCTGCAGGTCGTCGATGTGCCGACGCAGCACCTCTCTCCTTTCGTCACTCAACGTGTTTTCCAACGCGGCTGCGGCCAGCTGCCTTCGCAGGCTCTCCACCTCCTCGCACAACCTCCTCGTTGCCTCTGTCTGTGATTGCAGTGCAACCTCCTTCGCCTTGCTGTCCTCCTCCAGCTCCTTTCGCTCCTTCTCGAGATTCCTGCAGTCTTGCGCGCTCTGCGCTGCCTCTCGCTGCAGTTCTCTCAGCTGCCTCTGCAGATCCTTCTCGGCGACGCTGCGGCCCTTGCCGAGGTCGTCGAGATGCTTCTTTAGAGCTCTCTCGCTGGCTTTGGTGCGTGTCGCCATCTCCTTCAGCTCTGCCTGCAGCCGCTTCTTCGCCTCTTCGTTTTGCAGGTCCGACACAGCGAGGGCCTTCAGTTGCGCTTGAAGTTGGCGCACCTGCGCCCGCGCCCGCACAATGGCGTCGACCAGAGAGTTGTCGACAACCCTCTCAGAGCTCCGAAGCGTCTCTGCGGCTACCGCCGCCGCAGCCGTCAAGGCTCTTGCCACCGCCTCGGCGGTTGAAGGGTCTATGGAACCGCTGCGTGACGCCTCGGCTCCTCCTGCTTCTGAGTTGGATGTCTCCGGTGCAACTGTCGATGTGTCAGGGCGGCTCCTGCGTGCCGTAGAAAACCGCACTCCGTTTTCTCCACAACGGCTCTTGCCTATGGCGACTTCTATGATTTTGTGAGCACTCTCCGCCAGCCCGTCAAACTCATTCGTCGGCACACTCGACGGCGCTGCTGCTGCTCGTTGCTGAGCTTGCAAGCACAGCTCTATGAGCTCTGTGGGCTTTCGATCGCCCTTGGTCGCCAACTGCCCGGCGCTACGGCGTGCTACCTCGACCTGCTCAGGCGTAGCCACGGCGTCGTCCGGCGGCGCCCTGCGCTGCCTCCGCGCCAACAGAGCTGCAGTTCTCTGACTCATGGTCGACGGCGGTGTGGCAGGAGGGGGTCGCAGAATGGCGACGGAGGTGTGCACCACCGCAGCATACTGCGCAATATGCTGCAGGTCGTCGGCATGGGTGGCTTCTAGATCTTGGGTGCTGTGCCACAACCGCTCCAGTGCCACGCTAACCTTCTCCGACGCGCCTTTGCCGGACCACAGCGATGTCTGCACCAGTACCGCGTTCACGTTTTCGCAGAGGGTATGCAGCGAGTCGGCGATGCTGGCTGATCGACTTGCGCGCTCGTCAACCGACTCCTGCGGCTTCGCCATGAAGTTGATGCTCGTAGCACCGCGGCCGCCAAACGCGTCGAGGGCGCGGAGCGCAGCACCCTGCAAGTTCGCCACCTCGTCCGCGGATCGCTTGCCGTCCTGGCGCATCGCCTGAATGACACCGGCTACAGCCTTGGCGTCCTCTACAAGTAGCCGCGGCAGTTTCTGGTAGTCGAAGCTTGCATCCGCTGGGGAGGCTGGAGGGCGAGCCGATGGTGATGTCACCTTTCTCACCACCGGGGCCTCGGACGAGGATCGGGCAAAGGTCACAACCGCTGTGCCGGAGCGCCGACCGCCGCCCATGCTGCGAAACGTAGACTGCGGGTCCGGCTTGCTGGGCCCGTCTCCCACGCGCGAGGTCGTTAGCGACGGCCCCCGGCTCGACTCCCGGTCGGAATCGGCTGGGGAGACCACTTGCAGCAGCGATGATGCCGCTGCCAGAGTGTCACGCGCCGTCTGCGCTGCCGAGGCGAGCTCATCGCGCTGCGCCTTGATGGTGGTGGCCTCCATCTCTTCGCTGAGTCGCTCGTGCAGGTGCGCAGCACACTCCTCGAACGATGCGGGCGGCGTAGGCATTTTTGCGATCAATGAAAGGGATACGAGAGAGTCGCCCACAGCCCGCAGCAGGGCCTCGGCAGTGTCTTTCGACTGGCGGGCGCTCTTCAGCAAGGTTTCGGAGGACGGCGGCTGTGGCGGTGGTGACTTTGAGGCACCTGACGGGATGCAAGGGTTTGCTGCAACGATGCTATACTTGTGCAGCGAGCGCAAACGCAGACTCGACGGTCCTTCCAGCAGCTTCACCGCTTGCTGCATCGCCTCGCGCAGTTCGTTGACCTCCCTTTGGCGATGCTGCTCCGAGGCGCCGACGTCGCGGCGGCTGACCTCCAGGTCATTCTGCAGCCCTGACTGCTGCTGAAGAGCCGCATGGAGCTGATCACGTAAGCCCTCCGTCTCACGCACGGCTTTCTGTAACTCCTGCTGCAGCTTCAGATTTGCATCTTCCAGCTCGGCAATGTCGGCGGCGCGGTGCTTCCTTGTCTGCATGCTGTGGAAACGCCACCACCTGAGTAGCATGCGGTTGCGCAGTCGCTCCTTGTTGTTGAGCACCTCGAGCAGTTCTACGTTGGCGACGGTGCGCTGCTTGCGCTCCCGCACATGTGCGCGCCACTTGGCGAAGTACCGACGTGCCAGAGCGAGGAAGTCCGCCTTGGACCGCAGCGGCACGTCTTGACGCAGGCACATGGCCGATCGCACATCCTCGGAAGTTCGCATCTGGGTAAAGGCGAGCCACCGCATGAAACACCGAGTGTACTCCTGGCGAAGGGAATTGTGCTTCAGCATCGTGGAGCACCGCTTCAAGTGCATCTGCAGTCTGCGTTGTCGGATGGCGGCCACCCACGCCGAGAAGGCCCGGCTTGCATGCAGAAGCTCGTTGCTGCGGCCCAGCAGTCGCGCTGTGTGTAGCTGCATCGCCCCCTCTGTGGCCGCCACCGCCCCTGTCGGTGACCTACCACGCTGTGCGCTCCTCGGTGATGCGTGCATCGTGAGGGCCCCAATACAGCGATGGAGGACGGCAGCCGAGAAAGTAAGCAGACGACGACAACGACGCAACAAAAAAATAAAAAGAAATAAATAAACGAGTGTGGGAAATCGGGGCAGGGCAACGTGGCGGTGGATGTGAGCAAAGTGCCACGCGAGTCAAGAGAACACAGCAGAAGCGGTGCGCGTGTGCGTGAGGAGAGGGAGGTCACGCAGACGGTGCGACGGAGCCACAGGGGCTAAGAGAAAAGTCCGGGAAAGGAGAGCGAAGCGGCTTTGAGTGAATGATGGCGCACACACATACACACACAAACATATACATACAGTGCCTGGCGGGGTGTAGACTCTTCTCGCCTTTACCTCGTAGCGATTCCCCTCCAAGGCGGTCCGACAGAGGGAGAGAGGGTCAGAGACAGACCGGGCGAGGCGAGAGAGGCGGGCGTCGGGGGAAGGGCAATACAGAGATGGGGACGTCCCACACGCACACACGTACAACCCGTCACCTACGCGCTAACGAAGGCAGTACGAGCGCACGTGCCAACAGATCGGCGAACGCAGAGGAGAGAGAGGCACTTACAAGAGACTGCTGGAGTACACGACACAGCGACGTGAAGTTGAGGCCGTGGACGGATAAAGAGAAAGAGCACTGTGTGCCACGTGCCGAGCAGAGAGCCACGTGTGGGGGGTGTCTCCGTTTTGAGTTGTATCGGGTGGCACTACTTGGCGCGTGCGTGTTCAAGAGCCCCTGCTTCATGCGCTGCCCCTTCCCGTGCTGTGCGAAGTGGATGTGAGCAGAGAGAGAGAGAGAAAGGTGGGCGACGGCATGCGCAGTGCACCCCCCTGGACCAACGCAGCACCACACGGTACGAGTAGCAACGCATGAAAAAGACGGGGAGAGAAGCAGAGAGAATAACAGAGGCGAGGGCGGAGAAGGAGAGAGGAACGATGCTCACCGCAGGAGAAACGCAATGCTGCGCCAGCACACAGCACAACGCACTCAAAATGCCATGGCACGGTCGTGAGGGAACAGCAGATGGGCGGCACAAGCGAGACAAAGAGCCGGGCATCGCTGTCTTTGCACATTTCCTGCGCTTGCTTGTTTTATCTGTGTCGCGTGCTGCAGCACATGTGTTGCGCCGTGGACGCCTCCATGACGACTCGATGCGACGAGGTGTCGAGTAACTGAGGGAGAGAGAAGAGCAGGAAAAACAACAGAAAGCGAAGTAGCGGATGTTAGAGGGAATTGGTGGTGGTGGTGGTTGTGGTAGGGACCAAACTCGGCTGTAAAACTGGGAAGAAGGAAAGACGACCGCAACATGCAGCGTTGAGGCTGGGAGACGGGAGGGGGAAGAGAGGCACGACGAGGGAAGTCGACGATCATGTGCATCTCCCCTCCCTTCCGGCAAAAAAGAAAACAGCACCGCTCGCTAAGCCCCTCCCCTGTCTTGCGCGCCGGCTCGGATATATCCTCAGTGGGTGAGCACAAAGTCCATCATGTGCACAAGATGATGGTAGTGTGAGGGAAGGTGTGGCAGCTGCTGCACCGCCAGCTGTGCGTGCCCCTCCCAGTGCTTCTCGACCATAACCTGCGCCTCGTCCGCGACGTGGGTGGCAACAGCGCGAGCGTGCACACCACCGGCATCATGCCGCATCTCTCCGTGTTTAGGGAATCGCTCGTGAAGTCGCACAAGGAGCGCAAAACACCCCAGTCCTTCCACAACAACGCGGGCGGTGGGCACCGGTGGCATTACGGTCTCTGATGCCCGTTGCGACCATGATTGCGCGCCCACGGCGTCTTGTTTCAGTCCACCTCGAGCGTCCCGCTCCTCTCTTGTCTCGGCGTTGGCGGGGTCTTGTGACGCATTGGTTGCGTCGACTGTTGACGTGGTGAAGCAGCCGCGCAGAATGAGCGTGGTGGTTTTCTGAAGGACGGTTAGGGCGAAGAGCCTCCATCCAACGTCTTCGGTGCGACGCTCACTTGCAAGTGACTGCATTCCTTGCGGAGGCGCGGTTTTATCACTTCCGCTGCTGCTCAGAGCATCGGAGGGCCGCTTCTCACTTTCGTGGAGGCTCGTCTCGCTCGCGGGGCGGGTGCTAGTCTGTAGATGGTACACCGCCGTGCACATGGCGTTGGCCCAGCGCCAGACACCTTCCATGCAGAACGCGGGCGGCATCCCGGGATCGAGTGTGCCGTTCTCACAGCCGTGGTCCGCCATTATTGCAGCCTGGATGCTGCACTCCTTTGCCTCCCACGGCGCCAGAAGGCCGACATACACGCGCAGCAGCCACGCCGCCGCGGTCGCCGGCGTCATCCGGTGCGCTGAGACCATCTGCTGCACGACATCAGGGAGGAGGCGGACGCTGAAGCGGTGCAGCGGTGCGGCAATCCTACTCGGTGCCGTGTTCTCCACCGCCACGCCGCTGTCCTCGAACCACGCGACTGTCTCCTGTGCGACGGCGACAAGAGCGACAGAATGCGAAGCGGCGGCCGACTCCGTATTGTAAGCGAGGCGCAGCGGATACCCAATGGAGAGAAAATACTGCAGCAGCAATGGAGAGGATGAAGTCAACTGGGGTGTGCTTGCCGTACTGTCACCTGCCAGGTTAGCGGGCGCCGACACTGGAGGTGCAAACGGCCCGCCAAGCAGCTGTGGAAATGCCGTCCCCATCAGCGCAGCGTACGGAGACGGCAAGGAGCCCTCCGAGGTATCAAGAGGGCGCCCCGCCTGCGTACTGTCACGCAGCTTGGCGCCGTTGCGCGTCTGTTGCGGTCTTTCGCTTCGGTGGCGGCGAATCTCTCTGTACAGGTCCACCGCAGAGCGCTCCCAGTCGTCGAGAACTGCGACACTGCCAGGGTAGGGGTGGCTGCTGTTGCTGCTGTTTGCCTGACGGATGGCCACTGCTGCGGCGGTAGACGTGGCGGATCCAGCTCGGTCAGACAGTCGTGGAGTTCGCCGAAAGCGCAGCTGCTTTGCTGTGCAGTAGCCGCCGCGGCTGACGGTATCTTGTTGCACATCGCCGTCAAGCACGAGCCCCCAGTTCGTGAAAGGTGGTGGCGTCTCAAAATTTGCCCCGCTCATTGGGAACGCTGAGCTTTTGGACGACGCGGCCTTGAAGTCACTATGTGTGTAGGTGTATGTGTCGCTGTGCGCAGGCCGTATGGGCAACTCTGCTGGTGTCCTGTGGGCTTTCGAACGAAAGGGAGGAGAAAGGAAGGTGGATGAGATATGGCGCGGCGTTCCTACCCCCCCCCCCCCCCACACACACAGGCAACGATGACGCGTACGCGAGGACACATTCCCCGACCCATACGGGTACGTGACGAGACAGACTTTGAGAGAAGATCAAGCGGGTCATGGTTGCTGCGGTGGGGGTGGGAGGGGCGGGGGGAGGCATTTTCTCGGCAAGGGTGGCCCCTCAGCTCTCCTGTTGCCGTGGGCTAGATTCCACAAACGCGCGTCGCTCTGCAGGTTGCTGCGTCGCATCCGACTCGGCAATGTCCTTCACAAACTCCATGTCGACGTTAAAATGTGAAGAGCAAGTGCCATGTGATTGCCAAAGGAGACCGTTGCGCCAGGTGCCACACCCAAACACACAGAGACAACAATGAAAAAGGGAAGACGAAAGAGCAAGCGGGCAGCGGCGGCTAGCCTGACACAATGCAGACGTCCACAGGCGCCTCCATCATCTGTATGCGCTGCTGCGCTACAGCGAAGAGGTGCACCGTGACAGCCGGGGAGGCAGCGTAGACGAACAAGCGCAGCGGCGTGCGCTCTTCTTGAAGACGCACACGCGCCACATGGCACAAATGATTCCAGCACTCCGGGCAGGGAAAGATGGCGACGGCCTGCGCCGCGGCCGGGCCGACATCGCTACAGACTGTTGCACAAGAGCTGCATGTAGCTGATGCCGGCGTAGCAGTCTTTTGGCCCGACACCAGTGCGTGGTAGGACGTCATAGGAGAACAGCGGGAAGCCAGGAGAAACACGTCTGCCACGTCGGCGTAGATACAGCCGCTGGCGGCCGCAGCGCCGAGCGCGTTCTGCTCTGCACAGCCCTTCAAGATTCCGCGCAGCGTCGCCCCTGTGGGGTTGACGCGCTTGTGAAACGCATGGTTAACCCCTGTGAAGACTTCGTCACCGCAGGCGGCGGCGCCCCTCTCCGCAGAAAGCGCATGGTGGTGGGGAGAAGCCACCACGCGACTAACGACGAACAGCTCGCTATGCGGCGAGTCCACTGTCGCCGTCGAGGTCCGAGTTTGAGGCGGCTGTGAACCACTTTCCTCTTCTCGGGAGAGCAGGTGGTGCGCTGCAGCAGCCCTGGGGGCCGCCTCCACGGCATTGCTTGATGCTTGCGGAAGACTGGACAGACGCCGTAGCAGTCCTCTCAAATGAGTAAAGTGGGCCAGTTGCGCGGCGCTGAGTCGCTGTGCTGGCCTGGAGAAGACATGCACTTTGGAGCACCCTTGAGGACGTCCCAGCCCGGTCGCAGTCTCTTCGCCTCGCTTTGGGCTACTGTTGCAACGGTTGCCTCTGCCGTTGCCGCCGCTGCTGTCCCGCCCCCTGCACCTCTCGAAGGATGTGTCCGCACACACGTCATTCGACAAGCCTGAGGAAGCTTGATCTCGATCCGCCTCGGCGGTGCACGTGAATCGGGCGGTGTGGGCGAGCGCTGAGTTGCTGTTGGAGGGAGACAGCGCGGACAGCCCCATGAGTCGCCGCTGCACGGCGACGCAGCGACCAGCAGTGCGAGAGACGGACATCCCGTACACGTTCTAATGTATGCTCAATGTGTATAGCCGTGTGCATATGATGTGCTGAGCAACGCCGTGAAGGCCAAAGCAAGGAGGGCACGTGCAACGCAACCGGGAGAGGGGCGAGGTAGAAAGGACGGCAGGGCGAGGTAAGAGCAGTGACTGCGAGTGCAGCGGCAAGTATTCATCAACTAAGCACTCCCTCGAAAGACAGACGAGACCTGACAGCGGCGCCAACGTGCAGGAGATGGACTCACCCACAGAGTGCACAGACTCACGCATAGGCCCGTCGCGTCCTGTAACGCTCTTGTTGCCCAAGTACTCGCGGCGGCCATTGCGGCGCCCTCCACGTTGCACTGATCGCTTCGACAGCAGCGGCTTCCGAAGCCGACCACGTTTACTCCTCACTGACGACACCCCTACTCCCGCCCTCAACCGATACAGTAACGTCTGGTGGCCTCTTCCATATCTTTGCCACGTAGAGAAAGCTGGACCGAAAGAGGCGGGGCCAGAAACGACTCCCCAAGGCGGCGTGCTCGTCCGCAGAGGGGGCGCCGTGGTTGGCACCTTCGACATAAGCGTACCTGTCGTGCCCTCTCTGCACTGTGCCATAGTCGAAGACGTGTGCATCCAGGAGTCGCTGCACGTCACGCCGTTGCTCTTCGCTGTCCATCTGCACGCAAGCGGCGACTGTGTCGTCGCTGGCAACCCCAGACACACTCTCCCCGCCTGCCTCGTGCGCGTACGAGAAGGCTGGCACCAAAACGGCTGTAGCCCGTCTCGGGACCTCATTGGCCGTGGGACGACCGCGCACGTCACCCTGATCCACCTTCTCAATGACCGCGTTGGCGCGCTCCAGGAATCGGCGCACAACATACTCATTTTGTACGTACGAGTAGGAGCAGGTCGCATACACAAGCGTCCCACCTGGCCGAAGCTGGCGATAGCCATTGTCTAGCAGCTTCGACTGGAGAGCAAAGATAGAGGCGGATGAAGGGGAGGGGGCGTCTCGCTTGCTGTGCTCGCCGCCCCCAGCACGGGAGCTTGCAAGGAGCTGCGAAGATGCTGATGGCGCCTTCTCTGTCCGCGACCCCACTTCACCCTCCGTGATGCCAAGGTTCATGTGATGCATGCGATACTCGTTATCAACGCCTCTGCCTTTCCGAATGGTCGATACTGCCGAGGTCGCCGAGCAAGCACCAGGCGCGGAGTTGCGCACTGTATCAGCGGTATTCGCATGCGGCGCGTCGAGTTGCATGTGGGCGACAGAGCCGTCGTGCGAGCATTCTGCATCCACAAGAACGCGGTCAAAAAGCAGCGGCTGCGGCTGCGACGGTGACGTAGTCAATGCGCCAGCTGCTTGCGAGTCGCAGGCTTTTTCGTGCAGCCATGCAGCCACAATGGCGCGCATGTGGGCGGGGGCATAGACTACGGTTGGCGGCGGACTCGAATCCGTCTTGTGAGAGACTACACACGGCGCTGCCCCCGAAGCGGGACGGCCTCGCTTCGATCCTGCGGTTATCGTGGTCACGTTGTGCTGACGCTGAAGCCGCCGCCTCTCCACCTTCGTCAGTCCTGTGCCAGTATCCACAGCCGATCCGGTCAGATCGAGCGCTGCCGCTGCGCTTTCCATGGAGAAGTGGCACCCGTCACCGGCAAACAAGCACACAGGAAGCGATGACTGAGTGTCAGCGGTACCACCCAGCTGCTGCTGCTGCTGCTTTTTGAGTGTGGATCGAGTCATATATAGGCGAGAGAGACTCACATCCACGCCAACAACGAGGCCGTCTTCTAGGGACGGCGACGCCACGGAGAGGGGCGCGCCGGTGCCGCGGGCGTGACCCCTCGTCACTGCATCCGCCAGAAGCCCCAGTTTCATGCCAGGAGCACAGCAAAGGTCCAGAACACGATCCCCCTTGCGCGGGTGCAGAGCCACCACCGCCGCTATCGACGCCGCATCCATCGCAAGCAGCGTTCCGTCCAGAAAAAGAGGGTTGCCGCCCATGGCGTACGACCACGGGAGGGCAAACACACCGCAAGGCAGCCACGCCACCGGCTCGACGGACTCCAAGGGCAGGCCAGTGAGCGCAGCGAGGCCGAGGCGTAACACACCGGCGCGCAGAGCGTCGTCGCGAGCGTTGCGCTTTTGACGCTGTGAAGCGACAGCTTCATCGGTGACTGTCGAGGATGCCCTTGTGGCGCCTGCACGCATCGAGGCGTGCAACGTGGTGCCCATCCTCTGTTCTGCAAGAGACAGCAACGTGCTTGTGCCCATCCGTGCTGCCGTCGAGTGTGCGTCCAGCCGCAGAATGGCTTCCGCCCCAGCGTCCTGTACCCGTTCTTCGCATCTCGGATTGATACGGACATAGCGGCGACGGTGTTTGTCGTCGAGCAACGCACGCGCGTCAGCGAAAACCTCGGGTGGAATGCATCCATCCTCGCAATGACGGATAAGCTCAGCTGAAAATGTGTGTGGGTAGTTGCTGTGTGCTGCACCAGTGGCACCTCCAGCCATGGCAGGCACACACACACACACACAAAGACACACGGCTGGAAGAACAGAAAAGAGCCCCAGTCGTTGCTGAATGACAGACCGGGGGGCCTTGTGCGCTGGCTTTGTAAAGGAGGCGTCGTATGGCGGGCAAACTTCTCACAGAGAAGAGGGAGGGAGGGGGTTGACGTAGCGACGATATTTTGTCGTTCACCTCGCCGCATCCCTAGGCGCAGATTGGGGGTGGGCAGAGAGGGCTGCGGACGACGAAGAGCCCTAGACGGGAGGAGATGGGGCAATGAGACTGTGGTCGTCCCGTTGACGGGAACGAGATCAGAAAAATAGGTAGTGCTTCGCACACTCGGAGTAGTGCCAGGCGTGTGCGCAGGTGTATCTCGCCTTCTTCGTTTCGCCCATGGGCGTATGGCTCTCGCGAAGTTCCTCGTGCTGTTTTTTTTTTGTTATGGGTGTGCGCCCCGTTCGTGTAAACAGGTTATGTGCGTATATGTGAATGCAAAGCAAACCATTTTCGACGGCGTGGGCCACGCGCCTCCTTCGATCAACGTCCACACGACTGTGGAAAGCTGGCCTGTTGCTTTACGAGCGCGTGCGGGGTGAGTGGAAGGCACCTCGCGCTTACAGTCGTGACTTTCGTTCTCTGACACCAGGTGCAGCCATCGCAGCGGCAACGGCGCCCTCGCTGATCGGCAATGCAGGCGGCGCCATCTGTCTGAGTTGATCGGGGTAGTGCACCGGGACAAGAAGAACACCGACGCGCACTGCATTCCAATGACGCACCGCTGCAAGTTGCGATGCGTTCGTGGAAAGCACGTGCACCTCCGCATCGGGGTTGAGAGACTTGAGCATGGCGGCCACTGCTGTCACGCGCTCCACGGAGGTGATGCGGAGGGGCGAGTGCAGCACCATCGGGAAGGGTGCAGTCGCGGCGGGCCACGCCTTCGAAGAGACGAGCGAGGAAGCGCCTGTATCGGCAGCGCCTCCACCTGCTTCGCGTATCACGAGGTTCTTCGCGGCGTCCTCTGTGCCGCGTTCTCCACTCTGATCGGCTCTCACGGAGCCGGCGACCTCATCGGCCTCTCCAACAGGTGTGAGACGCCTCAGCAGCGCTTGGCCATACGCGGAAACGGCCTTCGCCACTGCTGTCGGAGTCGGAGGGCTTTCGGGCAGCAGGCTCTGCGTCTCCGCCTCTTCACGCAGCGCCTTCAGCGCCTCCGGACTGGCTGGCCCGCCTTCGGAGAGGTACGTGTGTGCAAGAAGCTGGTGCGCAAAGGGAAGCACACGCAGCATGCGCCACTCCTCCCGTTTTAGCAGAAGTCCAATGCGACGCAGCGTCGTCTTCACATGGAGCCCTTGCACTGAGTGGCCATTCTCGCGGGCGCGCCGCACCAGCAGGCGCACGGACGCAAACGGAACAAACACCGAGTCGTAGTGGTGGATAAGGGACTCGAAAGTCGTCGAGAGCAGGACGTTGTGGTCGACGACAGCCACCCGCCCTTGCACGAGCCAGCGCTGCTCCAGGGAGCCGCTGGTTCCGAGCTGCCGCGTCGTAGCTGCCACAACGTCGCCAATCTTATCCTGGAAGGACTCGTACACGAGCAGGGCGTCGTGGGGACGGGGATGGGAGAGCAGCGCATCCACCATGGCGACACTCAGGGAAAGTGTGTGGGTCAGTGGGTTGCCGGCATCAACACAGTCCAGCTTGTACTCGCGCTCCGCAAACTGGGTCGCCTCGTGGTTCAGCTGCAGTCGGAACAGGTTTAGCAGCACGTTGCGGTACATGGTGTCGGTTATTGGCATGCCAAGCGCGTGCGCCTCAGCGACGCAGCGGATGCAGTGGGCCACGCTGTGCGGATGGAGCTGCTGCACTGTGTTGAGAGTTTCAGTGCTGGGCTGCACGTTGTGCTCCTGCATGGTGTGAAACAGTTCGATGCCCTTCTCCCAGTTACGGCCTCCCATGGTGGCGAGCACCGCGTTGTAGTGCCCCGCCGTCACCTCCACGCTTGCCTCCAGTGCGCGCAGAATCGCCAGACCGTACGTCCACCGCGCCGGCATCTTGCTTTGTGCGATGAGGCGAAGGAGCTCGAGGTATACGACGCCGTTCGGCTTCGTTCTGTGCTGGACGGCGTCCGAGAAGACCTTTAGGCCCATCTGCCAGGGCCCGTAGCGGCGGCACGCGTTCATGACAGCGTGAGCAGCAAGCGGGTCCAGCACCTGCTGATCCCGCCACATGCTTTCGCAGTGCCGCATTGCCGCCCTCCAGTTACCGGCGTTGCGGTAGGTCGACATGAGGGCGCCGTGAAGGCGCTCATTCACCTTACCCTCCGAGACGGCGTCCTTCCAGAACTGCAGCGCTCTGTGTGTTTGCCGCTCATCATTCGCGTGGGCCATGAGGACGCAGTAATGCTGCGACGTTAGAGGCTGCTTGGCATCGCGGAGCGCCTGAACGATCACCTCGGTGCGGTCGAACCGACGCAGCGCGCGGTGTTGCTTGAGGAGAGTGGCGATCTGCTCCCGGTGGAGCTCCTTCACCTGCAGGGCGTGCTTCACGGCCGCCGGTAGCCGCTCCGTCGGGGTCTGCGCTAGAACAGCCGTGACAGACGGCTTGGCTTCGCTGGTATGATGAACAAGGTTCTTGCGTTTGCCGTAGAGAAGTCGACCCACGTTCGGCTCTCGTGAACGCCCTTGCTTATAAAGTGCCAGAGTGCGCCGCATGCCACCCCCGAGCCACATGATGGATAGAAAAGACCGAAACTCGACGGAGGAACGAGAAAAGCGTGCGCCGATGGTGGTGCTGTCCAGCGCCCACCCAGCGATGGCGAATGTCTGTGTGTGTGTGTCTGTGGGTGGGTGGGTGGGTGGGTGTCTTCCGCGTACCCGAGTGCTCGTTCCACTGGGCAGTGGGAGAGACTACCGAGTGCGCACTCCAGTGAGCGTCGATGGGGGATGCTCGGCGGAGAAGAAGATGCAGAGACGAGGGGTGGGGTGGGGCAGAGAAAGGAACAAGCAGCTTGGGAAGAGGGAGGACGAAGGAAGAGGCGTCGTGGCTATCTTTCTCCTTGTGCGTTGCCATGCCGACCTTCCAGGCTACAATGCACAAGTTCGCACGACTTTGACTAGGGGAGGTACACTGCATGTGAATGCTTCAATGTCACGGTGCTAGAAGGAGGAGCTTGTGACGGGGGGTGGCGAAGCGTCAGCAGCACAGGCAAGCGCGCAACGCTTGGAGATGCTCACACGCCCTGATGTAGACGTGCGCACGACGGAGCGCACATATTTGCAGCTGGGCGAGAAGGACTACTCCTGTGTATGATGTTCCATCGTCACCCGCTTACTCACATATGAGTGTCGCCTTTGTTGGCCGAGTCTTCCGTGTGCATTTCAAGTATTAGCAACTCCGACAAGTCACAGCGACAAAGCTGTAAGGGGAAATAGGGACTCCCGCGCGGCGTCGTTTGGCCACCTGCGTTCGCCCACACGCTCATGCACGCGCGCGCACACACCCACGCAGCGACAGTGGCACCTCCAGCAGGTTTACCACGAAAAATGAAACACGCAAAACAACCCTCTCCCACCGCCATAAGAACACTTGAGTGCAAGTGCCGCTGGTGTCGATGTACACCATCCACAGCAGCAGGCATCCAGGCCTAGATAGCTACTTCACGCTTCTCACATGATCGCATCCCACTCACACTGAATTTCGCCTCCGCTGCTCGGCCTGCGTGGGGCAGCAGTGATTCAGGCAGACGCGCCCGCACGGAAGCCATGCAGCAGGCGAACAAGAAGGAGGAGCAGAGCCGAGTCGCGGCTCCGACGTCGAGAGAAGAGAACCACAAAACCCAGGCGAAAAAACAAAACGAGCCACACGAGAAGGGCACAGGTATACGACCCCGAGCCGATCAGCCCACAGCAATATTGGACAAGTAAAAGCAAAACAGAAAGAGGGGGCAGGGAGGGAAGAGATCACGCCCAACGCGGCGAGCCCAGCGAGCTCCTCTACACACACACACATGCGACACCGCCCCTCTTCGGCCCTCCGTCTTCTCTGTTCTCGGCCGGACTTCCCCGCCGAGCGAGCAACAACGAAAAAAAAAGAAGATCTGCCATAGACGGGCGCTTGACAGACACACTCGCATCAGAGGGAGAAAAGGGGGGAGGGAACTCGTCCCTGGTTCCTCCTCCCCCCTCCCCCCTTTCGCACCACCCCAGTAACATTCGGCGACGCACGCCGTGGGAAGAAGAGGAGGGAGGGAGGGAGGGAGGGGGAGAGAAGACGCGTGGAGGACGGAGAGAGCAAACGCGAAAGCAGAGGAGCATAAACTGTAGCTGAGAATGAAAGGAAGTGGAAGGATCACGCAAGCGCGGCGGCGGCGGCGGAGACAAGGTCAGAAAAGTGCGCCACCCCTCGAAAAGATACATTGCGCTCTTCCGCCTCCTCACAAGGCCCTCCCTTTCCTTTTTATTGTTTTCGTTTGCACGAGCGCGCAGAAAGACAGCGGGTACTCGCAGAGTGATGGTCAGAGCCGCTGCACAGGGAAGAGGTGTGCACCGAGAAACGAAGAAGATGCCCAAGGGATGCCTTGCCTACGAAGACGCGCACCGCGTTCTGTGCCGGAGTAGAGACGGGCGTAGAGAGACGGGGAGACACACATGAAGGTCAAAAAGTCGCTGCGTTGGATGGAGAGCTAAAGCGCAGACAGCGCTCATGTGCTGTCGGCATGCCACCCCTTTCTCCAGCGCATCTCTACCGATGGCTTCGTTGGCTCTGCTGGCAACACCCCTCGTCTTCTTCACTACCCATCTAAGGTATGGGTGTACGTGCTGAGGAGCACGTACACAGAAACACGCTCACACACCCTTTGCAGCAACCCCGCCGCGCCAGCTCAGCTGCTTTGCGTTCTCTTAGCCCAACTTCCTGACCAGCGCATCAGAGAGGAGAAGCACCAAGTCCGCGGCGACCATGGCATTGCGCACGACCTTGAAATCCACCAGGTAGCCTTTATCGTGCCGCTCGTGAATGCGAAAGAAATAGAGAGAAAGAACGACAGGATTTGCCGGCGGCGAGGCTGGTTCCGCAACTGCGGAGGTGGAGACAGCGGCGCTCGCTGGTGGTGACGCGCCGCATGGGTCACGCGGCGAGGACGTCGACTCAGACCTGCTCTCAATCACATGTGCTGACTGCAGCATCCCCGACGCCGCGCTTCCAGAGACCATCGCCGCTTCCTCGTCTCCGCCCTGTAGGCCGCCGAAATAGTTGCCGCGCGCGATCTGGCTCGAGCTAGTGAAGCCGCCACCTGGTGCGCTCCCGAGACTGCGAGCCGCAGCGCCTGGCCGGCGTGTGCGGGTGATGTGTGAGTGGATGCACTCCTCGTCGCGTTGCGTGCTACCAGCGATGTCTCCGTCCTCGTGATCGTCACTGCTGCCGCTCCCTGGGGCACCGCTGCGGCAGCCAATGCGGATCGGTGCAGAGGATTCAACGGAGTAGGTGCTTAGCGTGTTTCGGCGCGTGGAAGCGTTGCGGCTCTGCGTCGAGTCCGCCACCACACTCCATGTCTCGGCCGTTGACCGTGCCAAGAGACGGAAGGGCGAGACCACCTTCCACTGCATCTTGAAGGTGCGCAGGACATCATATATGGCGGAAAGCGCCTGCTCTGCCCGCCAGTCCGTCATGATACCGATGCGCCAGCCGTAGTTGTTCTCCACAATGAGCTGCTCCTCCTCCGCGGTGTACATGGCGTGCTTGCGGGCTACAGATCCGACGCGCGGCTGGTCGCTCAGGTTCGCCCCCAGCTGCGAGGCGGCGGTTCCCCCAGTGCTGCTCTGCATGCCAGCACGCCGGTAGCTGCTGCTGCCGCCCGTGAGCCCTGCCGCGCCGCGCAGACTGCCTGGCGCATACGAGGAAGAGCCTACGCTGCCTGAGCCGACCAGGGATCCGGAGCACATCTTCGAAGTGATACGGAAGGAGCCGACGGCGATCGACCCGCCTGGGCCACCATTGCCGCTGCCATCGCTCAGGCTCGTATCGCTCACCTTTGTTGGGTCGCCAAGGGTTGCGACGGAAGCGGGCACGAAGCAGCCGCGGTTGTAGGCCCACTTGTTCCTCGTGGCGTCTTCTTCGTCAAGCAGCACCACCATCGCGGGGCTCTGCGTCAGCATGAGGCCCATGTTGAGCTCCCGCTCTGTCGCCTTAGGCTGAAACTTTGTCTGCTGAGCGCCGATGACATGGTTCACTCCGCGGGACTCATCGCCGGACATGCCAAGCTCGCGCACTTCAGCCGCAATCTCGCGACGGCGGCGTGCGTCCAACAGAATATTATAGGCGACAAAGGCGGCCCCGTAGCCGAGCTCGAGCTCCTTGCGCACATCTCTGTCCCGCACCCCCAGCCGCTTTGCTGTTTCGCTCACCAGCACCGATAAAATGCGGTCTTCCTTCACGCTGAAGATGGACTCACTGTAAGACAGCCGCATTGGCAGGCGCTGATTGAACCATGCGTTGTCGCGGATTTGCGGGATGGTGAGCCGCACGAGTGGGTCCACGACGAGGATCTGCTGAATGAGCTCCCGCGGCCCCGCCTGCATGTTGGATGGGATGGCGTACTTGCCTTTCTTGATCTTGCTGAAAAGGAGCGGGATGCTATCCTCGTCGAACGGCAGGCACCCGCAGAGCAGCGCGTAGAGAATGACGCCACAAGACCATACATCCACCTCTGGGCCAAAGTACAGTTTACCTGAAATGACCTCGGGTGCGGCGTAGTTGGGCGACCCGCACGACGTCGCGAGGAACTCGCCATCCTTCGTGATGTTCGAAAGACCAAAGTCGATCAGCTTTACCTGCAGCCCAGTCCCCAGCAGAATGTTCTCTGGCTTCAGGTCGCGATGCACGACGCGGAAGTGGTGGCAGTACTCGATCGCGCACACGATCTGCTGGAAGATGTAACGCGCCTCACTTTCCCGCACGCGGCCCTTCTGGACAATGTAGTCGTACAGCTCTCCGCCTTCCACGTACTCCATAATAAGGTACATGTCCGTAGGTGTGGAGATGACCTCGTAGAGACGGCAGATGTTCGGGTGAGAGAACAACTGCAGAATTTCGATCTCGCGGTGAATCTTCTTGTCCATATTGGCGGACTTGAGTTTTTGGCGGTTGAGGATCTTGATGGCGACATACTCTCCAGTGTGCACGTGTCGCCCTTTCTTCACCTTGCCAAAGCTACCGCGGCCAATGGTCTCGCGAATGACGTAGCTGCCAATCATCTGCTCGGGCAGCATCGGGTTCGCGGGGGGACCACCGCTACGAGAGTGTGGGTAGCTGCCCTCTCGTGACGGTGGGTACGCGGCCTGTGCCATTGTGTGCAGCTTTCCGCGATGACTGGCAATGGTACGGCGAGCGTCTCACAGGAGAGGTTAGCGTGCAGCAGCGCAGTGACCTGGTGGAATGGTGGTGGAAGACGTGGAAAGGAAAAAAGCAAGAAGAACAAAGTGATCAAGGCAGACAGTAGCTCTGCGTGTGTTACGCACAACGACAGGACGTTCACAGATGAGGGGGGGGGGCAGGGGCGCGTGAGATGATGAAGAGAGAGAGAGAGACGCGACGGGGAACGTATGGCGAGGCGCCAGGAAGAAATATACAGATGCAGAGAGCGTGTAAGCGTGACGAAGAGCCACGCGCACGCACACACGCACAAAGCGAAATTGATGCGCCTAAGAGTGAGCAACAAAATCGAGAAGGAAGGAGAGAACGAGGGCAGAGGGAAGGGAATCCATGCAGCAACAAGAAGAGGTGGTGGTGGTGGTGGTGAAGAGAGAGGGAGGGAGGGAGGGAGGAGGAGGAGGAGGAGGAGGAGGAGGAGGAGGAGAGAAGGGCGCGTAGTGCGGGGCGTGTAGGAACACAAGACAACAACAAAGGTACCGTCAGAGAGGTCGTAGGAGCAAGAAACACCTGCATGCATACAAATAACTAACACACACACACACAAAGAAACAAAGAGGAAAGTGAAGATTGCACAAGAGATACGGTGTACGCCAAAGTAGGGCGGGTGCTTGGGTGGGTGGCGGAGCACAGAGATGGTGAGGGAGGGGAGAGGAAGGGACGGAGGTGGGTGCTCGACAAAGCAATCCCAGCGGACACTATCGTGCAACACACACACACACGCACGCACAAGAAAACACCTCGCTCTCGCACTCTGCGGCGTCTCGCAGTGCGGAGGTGCTCCTCTAGAAGGAAGCAACGCAGAAGTAAAAATGGGGGAAGGAAAGTTGACTCAAGCGAGACGGGGATGTAAGACGGCACACGCGCGTGTGTTTGTGTGCCTGAGCTGCGGGTGCAGAGAGACAACTGGGCGGTACAGAATCAACAGCGATGAAGGAAGGCTGACCCTAATCGGCCTAATTTTTTCGTTTGCTTTTTACTAAGCGCACACGAACTTTGTGAGGGTGGCAGCCAAGACACCGACACTGACGGACCTACACACGGCAATACGCGCACACAGAGGGACAGACAGAGACAGAGAGAGAGACAAGGCACTCAAAAGCCCACGCAGGAGACGTGAGAAAAAAAATCGTGAGACTACTGCGCATGTATGGTGTGTGTGTGCGTGTTGGGGGAGGAGGAGTGGGGAGGAAGTATTTTTGATTGCGTGGTGACATGAACGCGAGAATAAAAAATATACATGTATATATGCGTATATAAGAGACCCAGCAGTGGGTGTTGGCCGACGACGTGCGATTCGGCGATGAGTCACCGAAAAAAGAGCGTACGAGATACGGTGGGGTGTAGGGAGGGAGAGGGTGCAGAGTGTATGTTAGGGGAGAACGTGATTGCATTAATCACACGCCGTTAGCATACTCGTATCTGCGCAGCTCGGCAAGAGCAGGAGGCGAAAGAGAAGTAAACCGCACTGCGCACCTGTCCACTGAGCGTGACAAGCGCACGACACGCATCCATACGGTTCTGCGGGTTCAGCCAAAGCGAGCTTAGCTCCACATTGACGAGATGCAGTGCGAAGCCAGTTTCCAAGTTGAGAACAGCGTACCCGCAGACCAGCACGCAGATACACGCATACGCACACGCCGTCAGAATAGGTGCGGCACTTCCTTGTGATACGGGGGAGCGTGCGAGCTGACGGTGGTGGTGGTGGTGGCAGGAGGAGGTGAGGAGGGGCTGGTAACGTCGGCCTTGTGTTTCTTTTTTCTTGTGTTTGTTTGGTTGGCGTGCAGTACCCGAGAGGGAAGAGCGAGAAGCGAAGAGCAAACACACACACACACACACACAAATGCGCGATATGGCACGGCGCCACATCCTTTCCTGCTCATGTACTTCCCACTGGTCATTTGTGCTGTTTGGTCGTGTCCTTCTCAGGTGACGGCGTACACAGGGTGCACCGTGGCGACACGCAGCTGGTCAGAAGATGGGGACCGAGAATGTCAGTCATTTTCGGTAAGTACTCAACCCTGCCGCGCAACACCAACAAGACTACCTTTGCCGGCCACAGGCGAGTCATAATGATGTCCACAACAACGAAGAAATCAGTCAGCATAGCCGTTAGTGGGAGCGGCAGCGCCTCCACCGTCACCTCCACCGTGTGGGAGGCAAGCTCTTCCTCGTCGTGACCTGGGCGGCTGCCACAGCCGAGGAATCGACGCACGCTGGTGATGACAGGATTCGAGAGCGCCACCCCGCCACTTAGACGATGCCGCGCACACACCCAGTAGACGATCGGGTGGATAGGAGCATGCAGCGAGAGGTAGGCAATAGACTCGAGGCACGTCTCCATGTACCAAATTGTCGCCAGCACAAAGGAGAAGTACAGGTAGTACACGATCAGCGTTGGAAACATAAAGATGATAATGACGAAGAGAAACGTAGCGGCCAGCATCTGATCCACCTGAAAATGGTAAATGTCGTACCGCTTGCGCAGGGGGTTGTACTTGACACCGTAGAACTGGCGAAAGAGGTTTGTCAGCAGAACGCGGGCGAAGCAGTATGGCAGCGCAATGGCGTAGTGAAGGAAGCGCAGGTGCAGCGAGACGAGCCCCGTCACGTCTGAGACGAGGGCAGCGGCGGTGCTGCAGCCCAGAAGACAGAAGATGCGCAGATGGAATGCCATGCTGACCCACTCGTACACCGCTTTGTGTTGATCCTCGGATGCTGGAGAGAACCACGTTGACGACGTCGCCGCCGTACTGACGGCGGCGACTGTGCTGCACACGTTCCCCTCCACCGCCACCGAGGCCGCTTGGAAGGACACGAGGCTCGGCAGCGTGGCAGGAGACCATCTCAGCAGCGCATCCCACACCTCCAGCACGCACTTGGCGAAGAAGCAGAGGGCCATGTTCAGGTCCTCGTTCACCTTTAGCCCAGCCGGGTAGCCGTCGAACCAGTCCATGTAGGACGCGTGCACCTCATACAGCCAGTGGCGCGTCATGTACTGCGAGGCAGCATATAGGGAAGGGCCACAGGCTGACAAGCACAGGTAGACGAGCACTCCGAGAACCAGGTCCACTGCGCAGCGCGAGACGTAGCCAAAGATGCAGACATAGCGGTGATTGATGGAGGACGAGACTTGGTGCGGCAGCACCGGATGGAGGCCGCAGGAGTCGTTGGCGAAACTGACGGCGCACAAAAAGTGTGCGAACTCGGAGGTTCGGTAGAGCAGCACCTCCGCTGTCTTGCTGAAACGCAGGTGCTTCAAGAGACCCACCACGTAGGTGGAGATGAAGTCGACAGCGTACTTGAGCACCCCCGTCAGTGGCTCCACGGTGTCCTCCTTGAAGTAGTCGCACAATTGCTCGTTCTGCATGACGCGGCGCACATGTCCGCCGGCGCGCATCGTCGCCAAAAAGACGCTCATCTCTGCCCTGTCCGTGGTCGAGGTAAAGTCGAGGCGAGGCGGCACGCCCGCCGGCGGTGGCTGGGCAATGCTCTGCGATGGGGCCGGCGTACTCTGCGCCGGCAGCTTCTCAAACTGCAACGCCGACCGCCCCATCCCCCTCCGATCGTTGCTGTCCAGTTGGTCCATTTCCGAGTCACTGAACGTTGCCACGCCGATCGTCGCTGCCATCGCGCTGCCGTCGCCCTCCGAGAGCGACACGCTCTCCTCCTGGGTTACTGGCAGGCGGTCATGCAGGGAGCTGTTCCGATGCCACTCGGTGGTGACGGACGCGTCCTGTGCGAAGCTGCTCGCCTGAACGGTGAAACTCAGGTTGGCATTGAAGGACGTCCCCCAGCGCTTGCCTGCCAGCACACTCGACGGCTCCCCCGTGTCGCGGTCGGAGAAGCAGCTGTCCTCGGCGGCCAGTGTGATGGAGTCGTTACCGATGCTCGTGTGGCGCCGGCGCTGCTGGTGTCGTTTGAGTACGCGCGGCTCCGCCTCTTTGCGCATGACCTGCGGGAGCAGAACACCCTCTAGATTCGAGTTCGCTCCTGGTGCGCACACCGGCGTGACGCCGCTCTGCAGCTGTCGCACGCCTGACACCCCGTAGAGCGCTGTGGCCGAAAAGATTGTGGGGCGGATGGAAAGCGCCTTAGACGGATCACACCGCACGACATGCAGCTGGCAGGGCTGCACGCGCGCACCGCAGCACCACAGCTCCGCCAGCACCGGCCCCTCAAGCAGCTCCAGCCAGAGATAGCTGCCCTTGCGTGCGCCGCGGATGTCTTCCTCCTCCGCGACGGAGCACACGTTACAGCTGCTGGGGGCGCTGTTGGGCCGCACGCAGCCGAGGATGTTCAGGCTACTGTACGGTATCTCCGGCATGTGCCCCTTGTAGTTTTGCAGGACACACCGGATTTGCTGCAATTCGGCCTTCGCCTCTGGCAACGTGCAGTTTCGCAGAAACCAGGTCACTATGATGTACAGGCTGCGGTCATTCCACCCCAGCACCCACGCAATAGAGTCGTTCGGGCCCAGGATCTGCTTAGCGGCCGCGAGTGGCCACACCAGCATGCAGATTTCGGTTGTGCTGGAGAGCGGCATGATTCAGCCAACGTCGTTTTCTTCCGATCGGCGCGTGCATGTGCGGGTGTGCGAGTGCACGGAGAAGGGCCGCTAAGCAATCTGTGAACAACTTCGCTGCCTAGTGCGAAAGAGGGAGGTAGGAAGAGATACACGACTGGGCAAACAAGAGTGAAGAGCATGAAAGACGACCAGCGAAGCCGAGCAGGGCGGCGCAAGAGGAGATGCGATGAGTTACACGGGAGAACAACGAGCCGGAAAGCGGGGTGGGTAGGTGGGAAGGAGGGGTGAGAAACATTGAGAGAACACACAGCGGGCGGTGCACTTCATGGCAGCGAACAACAAATGCGAAAGAAGAGCGACACGATGCGCCACCCCGTGCAGCGGCAAAGGATCGAAGACACAGCACACAGGACTGTGCATGTACGTCTCAGGCTTCCTGTGCGTCTCGCCTGCGGTTGAGGGGCTGCGCCGTGAAGATCTGCTCGAACACCGCCACGCCACGGTGAACAGAAACCTGTGGCCACGGCCGTACGTTTGGACCTTTCACGTCTGCTCTACCGTTTCTTCTCCGATTTGCTTTAACGCATAATCGCCGCCTCTCCACGGCACATTCTCCATGCCAAGCATTCGTTTCCCTCCGCCTTTGTCCTACTCCCCATCTCTACTTGTTCTCGTAGAACCGCGCTTCTGCAGGCATCGCAATAGAGGTGCAGTGGATGAGGTGGAGGAGGAGGGGGGAGGGAGAAGAGGTGCGGAGGGTACGCGCATGGGGGTGCGGGTGTGTGCAGGGTGAGTCATCAAGCCCAAAACAGCACACGCACAAACGAGGGAGAGGCGACACTGTTCAAAAACAACGGAAGAGCTGCACACGTATGCTGAACTACTCCTCCTCAAAGCCAAAGCCGGAGTAGAACGGGTTGTCGTCATAAACCGGTCGGTTTGCCGGCTCGGTCGGAAATTCGGACGGAGGCGGGTAATGTGAGAAAAGTTCACTGGCTGCACTGTCAAAAACGGGCGGTCGCTGCCCCGTCTCAGCGTGTCCGAGGATGGACTCGCCAAGGATACTGGGCTGCTGCTGCTGCTGGTGCGCGTGCTGACCCGGCCACTGCTGCACCTCACGCTGCGCACTCTTCTTCGAGGAACGTTTCCTGCTCTTCTTCTTGCCCTTCACCTCCACTTGAGGCACCACTTCTGCCACCTCGTTGGTGCCTGCCGCGGTAATGCAATGTGGCGCCTCGTCTACGCGATCTTGTGTAGTGCGTTCGTCTCTTCTCGGTTGTGCATCGTCCTGCTCTTCCTCGGGGGCCTCCTCGCCCTCGGCGCCGTGCTCGTCCGCAGCCTCCTCGCCCTCGGCACCGGAGTCATCGCGCATTTGTAGCGAATGAGCTTCCTCATCTGCCCCTTCTTCATTCGACCGCTTCGCGGCACAAGAGAGGGCATCGCCGTCGCGCTCTTCCGGCTCGCTATCCGCGGCGACCTCCTCCGCCGGCTCATCACCAAGCTGCTGCTCCTGTTCGTCACCGCCTTCGGCGGCATCTGCGCCTGCTTCCGCCTCCTCTTTCCTCGCGATCTCGAGCCCCTCGGCTTCGTCATCTCGCTTCGCTGACGCGGCCTCAAACTTTGCTGCGCCTCCGCCCACTTCCCGATCCCTCTCATCCTCCTCCGCCTTCACGTCTGTCGCCACTTCAGGAGGAGAGTTGGAGGCCTCTTGCTTTATGTCAACGCTGTCCTCATCCATGATCGCGCCATCGTTGGCGTTCACCGCCTGATGCTGCCCGGGATCATCCAGTAGGAGGGATTTCCACGTAACCGCTTCAGCTTCCCCTACCTCGCAACGGTGAAGCGACTCTGTGGCAGACAAATCCTTCTGTTTCTGCAGCTGAGCCACCTGCACTTGCAATGCTTTTACCTCAAGCCGCGCCTGCTGCATGGCAGCCGCCAGCGCGCACCGCTCCGTTGTCGTGGTGTCGGTCAGCAACTTGCGTTGCTGCTGGATTCGGGCAGCAAGAGAAGCGGCACTGCTGCTGCGCGCGGTGCATTCGGCCGCTCGCTTCTGCAGCGCCTTGGCCTCGGCGAGCGCCTTCTCTAGAAGCGAAGGCACCTCTGCCATCGAGTACTGAGCGTACTGATCCAGCCTCGCCTGCGTCTCTGTGAATTTCGCCCGAGTGTCCGCAGTCTCGGCTACAAGGCGATCCTTCCAATCGGCAGAGAGCGCGCTGATGGTACCCTGAACCGCATCGACGCGCAGCGGCAACTGTGGGACGCGCACTCGCGACAGAAGTCGATCTTTGCCCACGGCATCGCTTTTACGCTCGTCATCCTCGGCGCACGTTAGCAGCTGCATAGCGCTTTCCAGTGCTGGGGTGGTGCTTGTGACGAGTATGTCGGCCCTGCTCGCGTCACCGCGCTGGCGTTCTGAATCACCAGCTTCGTCAGAGAGCTGCAGAAGCCGGATCAGTAGAGCAACATCCCGCTTCTCGCGCTCGAGGGGCCCCGTGCAGCTGTGGTGCACCTGCGCAAGTGCGGCGTTTATCGCCTCGACAATGGTTGCCTGGGAGGTGTGCAAGCTGTCAAGCAGCTGCTGCTCCTGCAGCAAGAGAGGAGCGGTGCGCGGGTTTCGCAAGGCGGCATCGTCGCTGTGTGTGTCACTCGACAAGGGCTCCGCGGCATCCGCATCCATGCACCGGCGCAGGAGCAACTCGGCAGTGCGGCACCAGGCATCTTCGCTGGAACGGGCACACACTTCCGCGTCCGCCACAACATCCTGCGTTCTCTGCCAATGTTTCGCGTTTTCGGCGAGAAGAGAGACCAGCGAGTTGGCGCGCGTCTGCACCGCCTCCAGCATAGAGAGAACCTGAACACGGGTGGCCAGCGGAGCCGCAGCAGCGGATGAGTGAGAGCGCGGTAACGGCGCGAGTCCATCGACTTCATCCTGCGCTTTACTTTCGTCGTCTACATCTTCGTGCGGGTCACTAATGTCGCCCCTGACAGCGTCGTCTCGCTCGTCCGGTGGCTTCGGCGTCGCTGCCGCAAATGCAATAAGGCGCGCAAGGTCGTTATAACTTGCCCGGCGGAGATTATCCAGCAGTACCGCCTCCAGCATGCGCGAGTCCCTTCTGGTATCTGCCGTGGCTGCCAGCGAAGCAATTGCGGTAGTCTCAGTCTGCGAGACCCACGCTGCACCGAGGACGCGGCGCGCGCACTTTTTCAGGTACAGAAGCTCGCGCAGCAAGCGGTCCCGCAGCCCTTCGTGCCGCGCGCACGTGTCTGTGACGGCTTTCATCTTTTCCGGTGTCACCTCGTGTGGCGGTGAGGAGAAGATGCACGACGGCTGTGGCACGGGAGCAGAAAGAGACGCATCGGCGGCACGGTCAGCGCCAGTTACGGCCCTCTCCGCGTTACGCAGGACGATCAGTGTCAACGCGGTTTGTAACTCTTGCCGGCGGCGCAGCAAGATCTTCCGCAGTCCCATCGCCCGCATCTCAGCTAGGGTCACAGGCGAGTACAAGTCTCGCAACTCGAGCGCTTGCTGCGCGTTTGCCGCGAAGAGGCTCCACTCCAGCGCGTGCACACGACGCTGCCGCAAATTTGCCTCGGTCTGCAGTGCAGCTTCTGTGAGAGCCTGCAGTTCCTGCAGTAAGCACTGGCACCGACGTCCCACCTCCGTCAGCGCTGTTGCAACTACGGACATATTGGTGCGGCACTCTGGATCACAGAAGAGCGTGTGCACCTTCGCCAAAGTTCCACCGAGGGTGGTCAGGCCGCTCGTTTGCCTCTGCCACATGCTGTTCAGAAGAGACGCAGCGAGTGGGGAAAAGTTCAAAGGACACGCACGGTCGGGCCCCTCCTGTCGTTGCCCCGCAGCGGCGGTCGACACCGCGTCAGCGAGGCCTGCGTCTTCGTGTAGGCGGCACAAAAGTTCCTCGGTTTTCGCCGCCCATCTCTCCTGACGCACCGCCTCAGCACGCATCCATCGTGCGTGGGAGCGCAGCAGCCCCGCCGCTTCGGTGCAGCGGCGATACTGCAGCTGAGCATGCTCCATGCGATGAGCCAAACATGCTAGTCGAGCGTCTGTCGCCGCATCGGCCGTGACGTCTTCGGCCCTCGGCCAAGCGCCGGCGGAAGAGATAGTCACCTGCTTCTCAGACTCCGCGCTCGCGTTAGCGGAGGCCTTAGCGCGACCACTAGCATCCAGACACGACGCGCTCCATGTCTGTGACGCCAGATAGGCCTGCTGCTGTGCTGCCACCTCCGTCATCAGCTTTGTCTCCCGCTGTGCCATGCGCAACGCGAAGCCGCCTTGGCGAGCTCGCTGCTGCTCCTGCGCCTCCATTTCCGCCACACGAAACAGTAAGCTGCGGTACTCTGCTGCGTAGGCACCATCGTCGCCGTCGCCACTGTTGCTGTCGTCCTCGTCGTCAGCCTCGTCCACTGCTTCTTCATTGTCGGCCTCCGGTGCTGTAAGCTGTGCCTCAGCGGCCCGTGTCGCGGACGTCTTCGCCATGGCATGCTCAAGGAAGTTCTCACGGCGTAGCAATCCCTGCTCGTCGGTCGCTGCAGTTGCTGCCTCGTACTGAACGTGCCCATCCGCTGAAGCGGAGGCCAAGACGGTTGTTGTGGCGGGCGTTGCGGAGACTGGCTGCCGACTGGCGGGCTGCTGCGGATGCGCTGCGTCCGCCGGGGTCAGAGAGGCAAGCACCTCTTCGTCATCCGCGAGGGGATTGCTAGCTATGCTGTCCATCTCTCCTCGCAAGGGTCTGTCGCCCGTCGCCAAGAGCAGACTTTCGGGCGCTTTGCGGAAGTGCCGAGGCGGTTCCCTTGCCCCTCGACCGAATCAGCCAAGCGTACTCACACACGCGTATCAATGACACGCCCTGTCAGCACAGCAGGCGCCTGTCTGTGCCTGTGTCTGTGTCGGTCTGTGGGCATGACAGTGATGCAGCAAAGAGAAACAGGGAAGCAATATGGCGGAGCGGTGAGAAGAGCGCGGAGATGACGTGCCTAACGGTGTGTTTTGGTGACTCCGCATCATATGGGGAGACGATGGCGGTCGCCTAGAGCCAGGGCCATCGAGACAGAGCATCTGTGCGGGTAGCCGGCCCCAAATCCTAGTAATAGAAGGCAAGGTGGGTCATCGGTCAAACTCGAGAAACACTGAACAACAGCACTTCCCACCTCGTCGCAATGTTCTTTCGAGCGCGGGTGAGTGCCCAGACAACAAACTTTTTTCTTTGTATCCACGCTCTCTGCCATGCAACATGAGTTGCACGCCACTCCACCCACCCCCGGCCTGCCACAGGCCCCATCGCGTGGTGCGACGCAGCCGTGGACACACGCGCTAGAGAGTGCGCCGATGCCATCATCGAGGCACGCCCCCCCCCCTTGCAGCAGACCCCACCCGTCACCGCCGCTCAGCAGGTCGCCTCACAGCCGCGCCACCCATTGTGCCGGCGCCCATCTGGCGCATCCCTCGCGGTGGCACTCAGGCGCCCCACACCAGCAGGCAGTGTGAGGTCCGGGGGTGGGATACGCTCGAGTCACGCGAACACCTCGCGCACCACATGGATGGCACAAGCGTGTGCACGGTCGCTGGCCGCTCCAGCGCAACAATGTCCACAACCTGACCGCCGACATGCATAGCGGTGGAGCAGTCGGATATCCCCCGCCATGTCCAAGGTGCGTGAAGTTTTCACCACCTGATGTGGCTCGGCGCTGGCGGGGATAGGGGGTGGGGGCTGCGTGGCTTCCCCACACAGAGCGTGGGGCGAGGGGTGTGCTGGGCCCTGCGATGCCACGCACGGAGAGGTGTGTCCACCTCCCCCCACCCACCGTCACCAATTAGGCCAGAAATGAAACCAGAAAACAAGAGAAAGAGGCATATAACGCTGACGCGATCCGCGCAACAGCGAACGGTGAAAAAGATTGCTTTCCCGCGGTCACCAGCCCGTACACACAAAAACAAAGACGCGTACAACAGGGGAAGGGAACGCAGACGCCCACGCAACAGCTCGGACACGCACGTGCGCACATCCAGGAAGGAGCGGTGGCTCTAGTGAAGGTGGTGGGAAATAAAACAGCAGAGCAGTGCTAAGGGCGGAACAGACCCCCTCTCCTCATCCCTCCCTTTTTTTCACCCTCAAAGAATGCGAAGACGCCACAGTCTGTGTGCAGGCATGCAGCGCACGCCAAACAACAACGGATGCGAACAGCAGGAAAGACAGAGAAACGGGGAGTCCACGCGACGACTACACCAACGAGAGGGGGAGGGAGACACACAGATGGGCACCCGTGAGCGCGCAAGCTCAAGGGAGAAGGGCACCAAAAAAAAAAACAAAAGAACACAAAGGATACGCGAAATGGAGAAGGGGGGGAGTACATCGAACAATAAACCAAGCCAACACCCTATTGAAACCAATCTTTTTTTTTAAGAGACAGAGACAGAGGGGTGGTGGTGAGGGGCGGTGGTGAGGGGTGGGGGGAAGGGCACTCTCTGACAAAAATGCACACGCACACGCGCGAACAGACGTGTAGCACGAGAGTAAGCCAGCCGGTGTGCAGAGAGAAAAAGACAAAAAAAGATGAAGAGATGAAGCCAAAAAAAATAAAGCAGAACAACAACAGAAACGAAAGCAGTCTAACACATCGCTCCTTCTCTCGCGCCAGCATGTCCTTCTATCGCGAGCAGCTCAGCGAATACGCGCATGCAGCCGCAGCCAGCCTGCCTCTGCTGCGCCGCCGCTAAATCTTCGTCGTCCAGCACGAGTCGTCTGCCGTCAAGTCGGGCCATGCGCCCTGCATTCTCGTCCTTTCTCGCCCCTTCTTCGCGCATGTGCTGCGCCATCGACGCCACACGGAGACTCGCGTGGGCTGCATGCCTTGATCCACGCGGCTCGTGCCGGGGCTCCTGCTCGAGGACGCGAGCGGTGGCGCCCGCCGTGCGGGTGATAAGGGCGTGGTCGAGGCGCATGCCGGGGCAGTTCAAGGAGGGGGCGGGCCAGCCTCAGGTCATGGTCCTCTGAAACCCGGCACAACCTGCCTGTATGCCATGCTTCTCCCTCTCAGCCGCCTCAAGCCGCGGCACCCCATAGCATGGCGTGGTCACTCTCCACATGGAAGCCTGGAGGGCTCGATGGTGCCCATTCGGGGGTGTTCTCGTCCTGCCTCCGGCGTCCGTGCCCCATCAGCCCGCCCGGTCGGATGGAGGAGGTGCCGCCTGCTTGCGCACGCGTGCGCGTCGGCGTTGATCGCTACGGGTCTCTTCGCGCCGCTTTCGCCCATCACTCCTGCTCTGCTGACCTCTGCATGCCCTGACTGGATGTGACACACCATGCCAGCTGTGGTTGGCAGCGCGTGCACACCGTGCTCGCACTTTCCGACCTCGGGATCTGCTTCAGCACGACGTTGCTGTCCGGGGAGGGGGTTCGCGGCACTCGCACGCCCTTTCCGTCGACGCCACAGGGAGGGGGGCGTGGCTGGTTGGCCTGCCCGCATGCACCGCGACAGGCCGGGCGCTGCCGTGAGTGTGAGGCAGCAGGGGGCACTCCACCTTCTGCCGAGACCACGCGGCCGGCATAAGTGCGGGTGGGTCCAGCCGAAAGGGACACGCGGATGGGTATGTGCCCGCGCACAAAGAACGCGTGGCTCGTCTTTGTGAAGGGGCGCACAAGGCAGCGACAATGCTAACACAGCAGTAGGCAGAACACCATCTGAGCCCCATGCTGCCACTACCAGCCGCCCGCTGCGGCAGGAATCCAAAGTGCGGACAAGTGCCGGTGCAGAACTGGGTGAGCACACTCTCCTATCGACTGGTAAGCTCAGCGTCCCTGCACTTTTGGCGAGGGACGGCTGCCACCAAGCAGCTCGTGTCCGTTGCGTGGCGCATCGTGTAGCACGCTTTTGAACTGATGTCGTCCTGGCGCCTGAGTCCGGTGACGAGGTCGGCAATCCATGCAGCTGGCGTCGGCGCCTCTGGTATGGCTGGTTTTGCTGTCTTAACCACGTCGTCCTCGTGCTCCGGTTCACAGAAAACACACACAAAGTGAAGTGGGAAGCGGACGTAACCGGCTCGAAACGCAACCGTTGGCGCCCAAGTATGTCGCCGCATGTCATCCTCATCTGTTGCAGGGCCTGTGTCGAGCACCGTGGGAAGCGACAGCGAGTCTGTAGCCGCAGTCACAGTCGCTTCTATGTTGTGGCTCATGTAGTCGACTTCGCAGGAATTCGGGTCCGAGACTATCACCCTAACATATCGTTGGTTCTCCTGACTTGATGTCTGTGTGCACCGCACCATTCACCCACAGCGAGTGAGAGAACTCCGCAAAACGGGCGGGTCGCTGCCTGCACACCCATATGAGAGCTTCTAAGCCGCTGGCCGATGGCAGCATCACATCCCCCGTGTGCAACTCCCGTGCCAACTATGCAGAATAGCCTTGCTGGCGTCAATGAGGAGAAAGAGGCGGGTGCAGTGCAGAGGGCTGGGGAAGTATTGGGCCGAGAAAGAGAGAGAAACCGGAAATTCAAAACCCAAAAACATCCCAACGCAGAAGCACATATATACGTGTATACATATATACATATATATATATATATATAGTACATATGTATACAGAGATGTACAACCATAGGTATATATATATATATACATATAGAGAGAGAGAGAGACAGGGAGAGGGAAGTATGCAAGATGTGGGAACACACGCGGCAAACAGGTGAGCAAAAGAGGTAGACACACACACACACACACGCACGCACGCACGCACGCACGCACACAAACAAAAAAAAAACATTCAAGTTTCTGCAAGTGAGGGAGAGAAGGGTGAAAAACGTGGCGTTGACGAGGAAAAGGACAGAAATGAGTGAAATCATAATATAGAGTAAAAAGGGGGAGGGAAACACACACACAACCAGCACATCCGTGAGAGAAGCGCCGGGTGTATCAGTCAACCGATTCTGTCTCCGAGGCTCTTTAGCCTTTCGGCCACTAACTAGTGTCTCACGACGAGAGCAATACTACACGTTTCGAGGTCTTCATGCCACACCGCCTGTCGCGATGAACACACACTTGTGCGCACACAGGTAGTTTTTCGTTCTCCGACCTTAAGAGAAACTCTTCCGCCGCGAGAACATTTCAAAGAACAGCTGGTTGTCCTCCAGCGCTCTCTTGGCGAGCTGCTTGCGGTGCGGCACCCCGGCATTGATAATCGGCCGCCGACCCGGTTCACAAGCAGATCCGTCATCAGTTGGACGCCGCGGGTCAAAGAGCGGTAAGTGTGCTGAAGCAACCTTTGCGGGGACCAACCCAGTCGTGAAGGTCGCCGGCACGTCTACTTGCGTCGGCTCCAACAGAGGTCGCCGCGGCACCGAGGAGCAGATGGTGCTCGCGCCTTGCTTCCCCTTCGCGGGGACGAGAATACTGGTGGGACGGTGCGCAACGTGAATGGGGCAGAAAGATATGCTGTCGCTCGAGAGGGAGTGCGAGGAGGTGGAGGGGATCGTGCCGCCGCTGGAGCTGAGGGGTCCTTTGGAGTCGTTGAAACAATATGTGCTGTCCTTGTCAACATCCACGCCCAGCGTGGAGGTGCGTCGGGCTAAGGGGGTGATGGACGGCAGTGGCGGAGTGTCAGCAACAGACAAAGTGACTGCAGACGATGCTCCCACCTCGAGAAAGTGTTGTGGATGTGGCGTGAGGACGTCCACGTCCGTGGCAGGATAGTGCTCACGACAGTGTGTGGCGGCAGCACCGTCGGCGGGCACAGCTGTGGCCTGGTAGTCGCAGAAGTACACTGGTGCGATGGACGTACCTGCCCGAAAGTCCGATTCGCGCATCTCGAACGGCAGCCAACGGACACGCGTGGAAGCGCGATCACGCCGACGCAACAAAGTGCGGTGGCGCAAGTGATTGGTAGTGCTGCGGACTGGCACATCTTCACACCAGCTTCCAGACAGCGGTGCCTTTTCCAAGGCCGGTGGCGGCGATGCACCAGTCCTATTGCCACTTCCCGCCCGTACCTCACCGGGCCCGCTGCCGCCGCTGCTGCTGCTCGTATTAGGCGGCACGGCTCCCCAGCGAAACCACGTGTAGCCTGCCTGCCCAGCTGCACGTTCCTCGTGCATTTCCTGGATAAGGTTCACAAACTTCACCGTTTCGTCGTGCAGCTGCTTACGTGCCAGCTCCTGCTCAGACACCGTAAACTCGACTGAGTTTGGTGACGACTCGAGGGACGCCGTGGACGCGCCTGGCAGGGCTTCACTGATGCCTTTTGAGGCATCCAAAAAAGGCTTCTGCGTACATGAGGGGCTATTGATGCCACTGTTTCTTGAAGCTAGTAAAGCTGCGACCTCTCGAGTCACACCCAGCTCATGGTGCCCACGGTGCAGCTCCCGAAGTCGAATGCCCAAGCGCTGTATTTCTGTGGAGGTGGCTGCATCGTTGACGGCAAAAGCACGTGAGTCGAAGCTGACGTCAAGCAAGGCACTGGACACGATGTGCGCTGCGGTTGCGGCAGCCGTCATTGAAGACGATGCCGCGAAGGATCCTGCAGCCGCCTGCGCAGGGTCGCTTTCTGGCGTCCTGCCATGGCTTTTGCTCGCAGTACAGCCGCTGTGTTTGCGGACGTCCTGTGGCACGAAGTAGCTCCTCGCGGACATCGATGTGTCGGGAAGCGTCGTGGGCGGGGAGGCGGTGTCCGGCAAAAGGCTTGTCATCATGAGAGACGCCCTCGAAATGACGCTGGGGTATAGTGCGGCATTGTTGGATGCTTTCACGCGCGCTGCTGACGCTGCCGCTGTGGTTGCTACAGCTTGCAGAGACGTCGCGCGCTCGAGGAGCGGTGGTGGCGGGAGCGGCAACTCGTGCGTCGAGCTATCGGCGGAGTAGAGGGAGAAGGCGCTACACGAGCTATTCACGGACTTCTCCATCTCCGGCATCGAGGACACGGAATGCGGCATCGCTGCTGTTGTGGCTTCCCCCATCCCGATCGACGGCACGTGAGACGGGGCTCGCGTCGACTGCGGATTCGCTATGAACGAGGAGGATGAGGAAAGCAATGATCGCACGAAACTCTGCGGCGCAGAGCGCGGGTAACTACTGGCAGAGTTCTTGCACGTCGCGGCGTCCGAGAGCGACCCTACGCTGTGAGCCCGCGCCGCTGTCCCTACATTCTTCAACGCCGGCAGCCCTGGCACAGCGGGCGCATCCGGAGGTACGGCAGAGCCGAGCCGCGGGACGTCCCTGGAGGTGTCAGCTGACTCTTGAGCAAAGGGCTGAGAAGCTGCGGGCTGAGCACGGTGTTTGCTCGCATGAGGCTGGTGCATACAAAGTGCGCCTCCCATTCCCACGTGCCGAAGACGGCCAGCTTTCAGTGATCACGAATATGTCTCTCGAAATGCTGTTGGCGCTCGTGCGTGCACTTGTCAGTCAAGACAGCGTCCAGATAGCTCCGAGCAAAGCAGATTGGTTTGCAAGCAGGTAAGCTTAGCAAGGGAGTACCCGCAGGAGACGAGACTGATGAACGCCGAATTTAGGCACCGCCACACACACACACACACACACACACACACAACGATGCGGCCACACAACAACGTGAAGGAAGCAAGAATGCAAAGAGAGAGAGAGAGAAACTGATTCCCACACGTACCAGGAGATGGGGCGTAAGATGAAAGGTAGCTGACCGCCGGTCGAAATGAGCCCGAGTCTCCACAGGCGCGCTGAAGGCAGAGAGAGAGAGAAGCAAACAAATAAAGATCGGCGGAACAGAGAAACCTACACACACGTGAAACCAAAAAAAAATGTGTGGAAAGAGTGGATAAAAATGGGATCTTAGAGGGGATGGGATGGGTGACCACACGCCTCTGTGTTTACAAGGGCGACAGAATCGTGTGACGAAGCGGGCAGTACGAGAAGAACAAGAAAAACAACAAAGGAAAGACGCTGCTCATACAAGACCGGAAGAGAAAAGAGCGAGGTGGTGGTGGATGGTGCTAAGTGGGAGATGCGAGCGCGGAGAGGAGGGGGTATACAACGCACACACACGCACACACACACGTACACAGACACACGCGCGCTAGAGAGTCTGTAGTGGCGCGCGGCTCAAGAGCGAGATACAAGGAAAAGGAAAAATAAGACCACCCCATAAAAAAGACAGTGGCGTATGCGGCGCCAGCGCCCGGAGGAGGTCGCAGCAAAATGAGGAACACCAAGCAGAGGTAGTAGAGAGTCCAAGGCGACGAAGAGCGAAACGACAAAATAAATGAATGGGAGGCGCCAGACGGTTTAACAACGCGAAAAAAAAGGGGGAAGGGCGAGGAGGAGCGCGCGCACAGGATGGAGAGATGGGAGCGGCGTCGGATGAGACAGCTAAAACAAACAACAAAAACGAAAAGAAAAATACAGTGTTAGAGGAACAAAGATGAAAAACTATATCAACGTTCACGGTAAGGCGTGGAAACTGAGGAAGGGGGTGGGAGAGGTGGGCGGAATTGCGTTGAGGGGTCAAGGACAAGGACGAAGAACAATGCAGATAGATTTGGCAGAGATCAGTGTGTAAAAACAAAGAAGGCTAAGAAAAAAAAAGAGACTGAGAGAACGCACACACACACACAAGATGATCGGAGCACAGAAGGCCGATGCACCGAGAGGGATAACAAGAGACGTAGAGGATCACCGAGGAGGTGAAAGAGAGGAGGCAAGGACACAGATATAGTGATTGAGAGTTCGTTGTTGTGCTCTGCCTCTCTTCCTTCCTGTCTCAATGTATCTCGGGAGACGTTGCTGCTCTTCTCGCCTGCGTGTCGATTCTGTTTCTTTTTTTTTCTCGTTCGTTTGCTCGGCTGTTCCGTTGTCTTTTCTCCCACGGTCAGCCGTACGGGTTCTACACGTGTGTGCTATTAGATTTTTCCGCTGCTGTCCGTATTTCGCCCTTCCTGTTCGCTACCGGCGTTTTTGTTTTGATGGTGTGTGTGTGGGGGGGTGGTAGATAGCGTAATGATAGGTGCAGACAGAAGCAAACAGCAATCACCCCACACACACACACACGCTTACACTTTACACACACCAAAAACGAAAAAAAACACAAAAAACGAAACTGCGCGGCGCAAGCGAAGGGGAAAAATCAATGGCACACGCTGTAGTGTTTCTGCTTGTACAGCAGCTGTGAGTGCTCGGACGCGTTAGAAGTAGTCGTCGTAAGAATGACTAATCCGGCAAGAGAGAGAGAGGGGGGGGGCACAACCAAAAGACCCCCCACACGCACATACATACAAATAAAACAAAAACACAAACAAAATAGACTCAAATATTACAATGTGAAAAAAAAAACGAAAATAAATGAAAAACACGAGAGAAGTCACGTCAAGCACAAACCAAAACGGCGGAAAAAAAAGCAAAACAAAAAACGAAGAACAAAGAACGAACAGCGGCGAAGACAAAAACAAAAAAGGAGAGGCGAGGTGACGCTGATGTTGATGCCGCTGAAACAAAGACCACAAGAGAGGGAGAGAGGGCGGGGCGGGGCGGGAGGGGAGAGGAGGGCGAGAGAAGAAAAACCGAATAGAAGCACAAAACACACAATCACAAACGAAAGAAGTCTCCGAGAGAAAAGAAAAAGAGGATCACACACGCACACACCGGCAAACAAAGCTACGTTTAAACTAAAGCCGGGGCTGACACCAAACAAGACAAGTAAGAGCTTGATACGCGCGCGGAAGCAGAACAGAAAAGTCTAGCCGCTCGCCAACAAAGTCTTCTCTCCGTTTCTCTGCCTCTTGAACACAGAGAAGGGGTACAACAGGCAAAACACACACACACACACATACACACACACACGCAAACTGGGGCGGAAGAGCGGTGCGTGAAGGCGCGAGAGTCGCGAGCAGATGCACACGCAACAGCAACAAAAGCAGAACAACTACCAAGGAAGGTATGGTGCTGGCAATAAAACAAGGCAGCGATAATGAAGCCAGCCGTGCGCAGCCGCCAGAGTACAATCGCCCACACAGAGAGGAACGCACACGCACACACACACACACACACAATCACTACGCTTTACAGGCAGGCACACCAAGAACACACAGGGAGGTAATCGCGGCAAGGTGGATCCGGGGAGCGGGAAGGGATGCAGACGAAACAGTGGGAAGGTAACTTTTAAGAGAAAGACAAAACAAGACAAACATACAAGTGGACCCAGACACAGATAGATACGCCTCTCATAGCAAAGCTACTCTGTGTTTTCGCTTATCTACACCGAGTTGCCACAGTAGGGGGTAGGCAAAGACGGCGAGAGGTTAGGCTAGGAAAGCAGGGGACAGGGAAAAGAAGGGATAGGGGGGGGGAGGAAAGGAAACCCAAGTAGTGCACTCGCTGGGGTTCGTGAAACAACAAAAAAGAAAGAACACGAAACGCAACAAAAAACAAGGCGCCAACAACGTCAACACCGACACAAACGAGAGAGATAGGGAGAGAGAGAGGGGGGGGGGCAAAGAATGAAGCGGGCCCTTGAAAAAATCCGGCACCCGTCCGCACCCCGTGTGCACAAAAACCCAGACACAGCCGCACCTATGCACAAGGAAAAAGAGGGGGTCAAAGAAAACAGGTCACAGAGCGACACGAATGCTTGTGCGTATCTCTTCTTTTTTGTCTTCCGTTCGTCGTTGGGTATGCTGTCCTTTCGTTTGTTTCTTGGTTGCTCGCAGGTGGTGCGGCCAAAGTGGGTTCACCCACAGATAGGTAGATGGAATGCTTGGCGCTAAATGCGGGGTGAAAAGGTCCAACAACAAACGAGAATAGAGACTTAGGGAGCCGTTGATATTAATGCGCCTCGCAGGCGTGCGGGGGCACATGCGCACGTACCGACGAGAAGCAACTATATATATATATATATATATATGTATGTATGCATGCACCCCTTCTTTCGTGCTCTGACGGAATGGAGAGTTACAGGGAACAGAGACGACCCCCTTGTTTGCGTGTGCTGACGATTTGTGAACAGCGTGTGCACATTCACGTGCGTGTACAGAGGAAGGGAGGGCCGGCAATCGTGGAAGCGAGTAGAGTGTATCCACGCAGACGAGAAAAGGCGAGCTGCAATGTAGCCGCTCGATCACACAGAAAGGGGGGGGGGGGACAACATCCCACCCACAAACATATACGCATGTGTGCAGGACAGACAAGAGGCATGAGAGAAATCAGGAAGAGTACAGCCGACGCTGAGAGAAGGTTGTAGGCGGCGCAACGGTGTGCGCAAGCGCGCTCACAGTCGGACAGCAATAATGAGCGCACGCTCGAAAGCACGAGAAGGACGCCGAAGAAGGAGTGCTAGTGGGCAACGCACGCATACACACACGCAGACCACTGTCACTTTGTGACCATCGCCACCCCTTCCCCGCACTGCGTCCATCCGGCGTCGTCTTCAACTTCAACACACCGCCCACTGCACCACAGCGCACTGAAAGCACAGCCATGTTGGTGGTGGTAGGGGGGAGAGAAGCACGCGTGGTACCGAAAGAGGCGCTTGAGACGGAGGCAACAAGAGCCTGCGCCTTCCCTCTTGTTTTTTTTGGTTCGTTCCTTTTTACATCTTGCGAGACAGGCGATCGGGGCCCTGACGACACAATCCACTTCACGCTTCCGCACTCCGACAGCTATTTCGAGTGGAGGAGAGTGGGCAGGGCGCATGCGCCCATCACACAAGCAAAACAAACGACGGTGTGTCTGCGGAGGAGATAGCTTGTTTCCGAAAAGCGGTTATCGGCCTTGTGTTTACGCATCGTGTGCACAAGTACATGTGCAGACTCAGACACATCGGGGAAGGTCTCACGGAGGGCGGAGAGCAGCGGGCAGCACGCGGATGTGTTCACGTCCTCTTAATTCTTCTTCTCCCTTATTATTCGTTGTTAACAGATTCGCCGTCACCCTGCCGGTGCCACTCGTCATTGCGCTCCCCCCTCCATGGACCATGCGGTCAGCTCCGCACGCTTCTGGAAGTCTTCCTTCATGGCTGCCTCCAGCTCCCTGCACAGCTGCCGATAGCGTCCAGCGGTGCGGGAGGCACGCAAGTAGTCGCTTTCCGGGCGGAGCACGGCATGCGCCGCTGCTTGAGCGGCTGTGCTGAGCTGCGGCAGCATGCGCACCCAGTCGAGAAAAAACTCTACCTCGTTGATGTCATCAATGGGGCTCTCATAGTCGTCACCCTCGTCCAGCTCGAGGCCAGCCTGCGCGGCTGCTAGATCGTCGTCCATGTCCTCCAACGCGTCTTCGCAGGCCTCCATAGTGTCATCGCCGCCGTCCACGCCTAGCACTACCTCGTCGCTGATCTCACAATCCTCCATGTCGTCCTCGACGCCAAGCCTGATCTTCTCCAGATTTGCCTCCGACGTCGCACATCGGGGTGCGTAGGTTGCTTCGTTGGTAAAAATGCAGTACTGGACGAGGCGCGTCAGAGGATCCAGATAACGAAAAGCAAAGTCTGCCCGCTGCTCCTGCTGCTGCGGCGTGGCGAGGTGCGGGTCGGTGACGAATGCGAGCAGCGAGGACAGGCCAAGGATGATCACCTTTCGTGTCAGCAGCGACAGGTTCTCGACCACCTCCCTTGCGTCGTCCTTCTTCACCTTCTTTGTGCGACGGCCGGCACTGCTAGCTCCAGACGCGGAGAAAGAGGCGCCGTCATCGATGCAACCTCGGAAGAAGAACAGGAGGCCATCGAAGAAGCTTGGATAGGCGTTGACCTGCACAATGGCGTTAAAGGTGGCTGCTGCGTCGTAGTAGAAGCAGTCCAGCAGCGCCGCGATGATCCAGATGCGCACGCGCACGTCACCGCCCTGAATGTCGGGGTGAAGCAAGGACTGCAGGAGCAATCCTACAAACTGCGAAAGGTACGGGTCGAACAGCCCGGGGTGCTCTGTTTCTGCCTTGGCCGTGTGAAGCATAGCTTCGATGAGCTGCGCCGGTGCCATCTGGCACTCCGCTACGCACACCACACCCCCAATCAGCATCTTTTCGCACGTTTTGTAGGTGGCAGTCATCAAAGCTGTGTCGCCGAGAAACTCGACAGGGGCACCAGAGACGAAGTTGTCCAGCACCTCCTCAATCGAGTTAAAGAAGTCGACGCCGATGCCGGAATCCACCAGTGCGTAGATGAGAGGCAACAGCTCCCAGCACTCCGGTGGGATCGGTTTGGAGAAGTAGAGAACGTGCAGCAAGATCAACAGAGTCTTCTCCATCATTTCGAAGTTGTCAGGCTGCTGCAGTACATGCTTCACCAGACGCAGCGCGTCAACGCGCACGCTCGTGAACGCCGCGTCGCTTTCTCCGCAGCTCGTGACAACGGTCAGGACCGCTTCCAGCAGCGCATCCGCGCTGAACGCGGCCTGCTCGTACACGCTCACACCCACCTCATCGTCGCCCAAGCCGACACCCCCGTCTGCCTCCTGCAGCTCCATGTCATGCATGGTCGCCAAAAAATGTTGGACAAGGGTGTGGGCCAGCTTCCCCATTACCGACGTCATCTCCGGCGCAAAGTGCGTAGTCAGGTGCAGGATCACCAGCGGCACAAATGTGGTCTGCACCTTGCTTAGAAACACAAGACATTCCTCAACAAGCGGGACGACGATGGGCTTCAGGTACTGCCGCGCGCGCTTCAGCTCCAGCAACGTGCACATGGCATCAATGCCGGCCAGCCGCACTCGCATGTCGGCATCTTGAATGAGGCCACACATCATCTGAATAAAGGAGGCGAAGTCTGCCTCTGATGGCATGAGCACCTTGCTGTAGCGTTGACACACCACGATGGCCTTGCAGCGAACGCCGACACACGGAGTCGACGGCTGCAGGAACGGGGCGACGTAGCGCACGAGCACCTGCGTCATTTGCCCCTCCCAAATCACGGGCACCTCCTTCAGAAACTTGCGCAGGATGGAGAGGAGGTGCAGAAAGCCAAACAGGCGCGCGTTGCCAGCCTCCGTCGTGAGGTCCGCGGACTCGAAGCCGGCCGTGAGAATGCCGAGCAGCGCCTGCAGCAGCGGCGCAGGATCGTGGAACTTCTTCTTGCTACCCAGAAGCGCCAAAACTGTGTTGGAGGCGGCCTGGCGCGTCGACAACTCAGCGTTGCCTACGCTCTCCTCCACCATATATTTGACGTAGTCGGCTAGGTCGCCTTCATCGGCGAAGACCTCCTCGTCCACCTCATTGAAGCACACATACGGGAAAAGCAGCTGCTCGACCAGCTCCATCGCGTGCGGACGCAGGTGCTGCGTGTAGAGAGCCTCATCCAAAGTGCACAGCTTCACGTAGCGCAGCGCAAACATCTCCGACTTCTGATGCGTGCGCCGGTCCGTCGACGACACGCACAGTTGCAGCCACTGCCGCCACGTGGAGAGGAAGGCGGCGCTGTGGGCTTGCAAGAAATGTTTCGCTACGGGGGCCGGCTTTTTGCGTCGCGTCGCGTCGTTGATGATGGAGTACGAGACCATGGCAATGCGTTTGAGGCACTTGACGTACTCTCCGTACACCGTGCCGCCTGCCGCCAGCGCGGCCTCGTAGTGCTGCTGAGGAAAGGCCAGCATGAGCTGAAAGAGTCCATCCAACGCGTCGCCGCTCATCTCCTTTGAGCTCGTCAGCTGCAGCCCACTCTCCACAATGCACTCGCCCAGCTTGAAGACCAAACGGTACACACGCATGTCGTCGTACCCAACGTACTCCGGCAGCTTGCGCACCAGCACCGCACACACTTGCACCTTCAGCGGCGTAGGCTCGAGTCCTGGTGTCTTGAAGCGCTTTGCGTACGCGTAAAGTAGCTCCAGCGCACCCAGGGACTCATCCACGCCGATGGCGTTCAGGTCACGGTCAATCAGAGGCATCAGCTCTCCAAGGTAGTTCCACTCGAATCCGCTCGTCACATTCATGATGCACGCTCGCAGAACGCGGCGGTGCCTCTCCGACACGCGGAACATGCCAGCGAACAGCAGCGACTCTATCTCTGCCAAAAAGCCAGGCGTGTCTGTCATGACGTTGTCTCCGATGAGGTGGAGCATGGCGTTCTTGGCAAACAGCAGCGCGGAAAGACTCTGTTCTGCAGGCAACGACGGCTCAACACCGGTGCGCAGCAGCGTGAGGAGGCAGGCGGGCCCCGTCTCTGGAGACTGCATTACCGCCTCCAGCTCCGTCGTTGCTTGCGTCCGCTCATCTTTGCTTCCGTGGTAGGCGAACTGGAGCAGCTGGAGCACGTCCACAGAGGCCATGGGCGTCTGCTTTACACGTCGCTTTCCTTTTCTGTGGTGGTTCTTGGGTGCACCTGGTGGAATGCACTCCCATGCTGTCAGAGAAGCAGGGGCGAGGGGGGGGGGAGGAGGAGGAGGAGGGGGGGATGGGGTGAAGGAAGTAGATGCGCAATGATAAAGCACAACAGACGGCCACGTGGCGGAAGGGGGCGTTGAATCAGAAGCAGTAGCATCATTGTGCAACACAGAACAGAAAAAGACAGACAGCGACTCCCTACCATCGATCCATGTGTTGTGTGTGTGAGAGAGAGAGACAGAGAGACATAGCACAGTATACACGAATACTCTGCCTTCAGTGTGGAGGCTCGAAAATGGGAGCTGTTGGAAGGCGCTGACGAGAAGGCAGTGATTACATTGGGCCGTGCCCCCCCCCCTTCCCCCCCTCTTGCTCTGTTGGTTCCGTCTTCCTGATCAAGGCGTTTGTTTGCTGCTGTTGCTGATTTTCTGGTGTGTTCCAGTATTCCGTCCATCGACTCTCCTCGCACAACACGAGACGTGCTCCGCTGTTCGTCGCAAGCACACGCCTGCCCGCATGTGAAGTGGGCGCCGTGTGTGTGTGTGTGAGAGAGAGAGAGAGGACTGGCAAAGAAGAGAGGAGGAGAAGAAACAAAACAAAAATAAGGGGCCTAAAGGGCCGTGTTCCATTGAAAGAGAAAGCACACACACACACACACGCGCAGGCAGGCAGGCAGACAAGTGGCTGCTGCTCCTGCGCCGAGTTCCATTGATAGTGTGTGTCGCATGAGGCGTGAAAGCAAGTGTATAGAAAAGTGACGCTTTTTTCCGTTTTGCGCCGTTTCAAGGGGGTGCCGCACGAGGCACCTCGAGACGAAGGGCAGACCGGAAGGAGGGAGGGGGTAGTGGTCAGATGGCCCCCCGTCCCTTGCCTCTCGCCCATGACCATATCGCCGATCCGTTCCTTCCATGTCACAGAGGCGCTTGAAAGGCAATGGCGGCATTGTACGTGACGGGGCGGTGCTGCGCGTTAAACGGTGTCGTGTCCTCGGGACAGCACGGGTCAAATACGACGGCATTGGCGCGGCTCTCGGTGACTGCGTGATGAGCCGCCGCCGTCTTACGGCTGCCTCGCCGCAGACTTGCCTTGCCCTTCAGCTTCCGCCGGCTGTGCGTAGCCGATGCAGCGCTTGCTCTACAGTTTGTCCCGCCCGAAAGAGCGATTGGAGACGACCAAGGCGACTTTTCGGCCGGACCGCTCGAGAAGGGTTCGACTTCGCCGACACCAGTGCCTGCTACGACGCCTTCAGCGTTGCTGGGCGAAGGTGGGCCGCATGATGCGACGCCATTGACTCCGGTCGTTGATGCTCGCTCTTTGCGAGAGGCGGGTCGCCGGCGTCGACGACGCACCCTGCGCCTCTGCCTCTGCTTTATCTCTCGGACTTTGCACTTTCTCTTGTGGCCTTCGGCGCCCAGCGCTACACCGCAGAGGGTGCGGTGTGACGTGCCGCCGAAGCGCACGTTCACAGTGCGCAGCGCGAGGACGCCTCTACTGCGCTGGACGCGAAGCACCAGACACGAGGAATAGGTGCGTCTGGGGGCAGAGGCAGCGGGTGAGTTGCTTACACGATACCGGCGCTGGCGGGCGGCTAACGGAGTAAAGGTCGCCGCATGGAAGTCCGAGATGGCAAGCGGAATCGTCACGTTCACGGGCAGACTCGCTCGCATTCCACTCTCTCCTCCCTCCTCGCCCGTGACGGCGGTCTCGAGCCCTTCAATGACGTCGATCGACACTTCAGACACACCGAGAGTTTGCTGAACACATGTCTCGATGGCGTTCGCGAAGGCGCTGTCATCGTTTACGTCAACTGAGTGCGCCACACCGTTGAGCTGAGAAAGGAGCGCCTCTACGGCGTCCGATCCCCCTAGCGCCTCCACCGCTTCCGCTACCGTCACTTCTTCCGGTGGCTGTGCCAGCTCTACCAATGCAGCAGGCACAGAGACGCGGAGCAGTTGGCTGAGAAGTGGGTGGGCTGTAGCAGCGTCTGCTGACCGAGACACTGACGCCACCGCGGTTACCTTGGTGGGTGCGGTGGCAGCAGCAGCAGCGGTCGTAGACTTCACTCGCGCAGGACGCAGAGAGGAGGCAGTCGTGACCGAGAGGCGCGGAAGGAGCGATGAGCGGTGCGCGGCCATGTTTCTATTCAGCGATTTCAACGGTGGTGCATGCGCCGCATCAAGCACCCTTCTCGTTGCTGCCTCTGTTGCGATCAATGCTGGCGGTAGAACCATCTTGACAGAGACAAACACAAAGTCCAGAGGAAGAGACTGGAAGCGACACCAACAGCCTCAGCTCCACTGCTGCCTGTCTCAGGGCCTCGGTGTACACTTGCGCGGAGAGAAACGCGGCGAGCATAGAAGAGAAGGAGGGGGTGTGCGGGAAGTGGACAGCGGTGGCCCGGGGTAGGGTGAAACAACAACCAAACACACACACACACACACGCACACAAGACAAGCAACAAGCGGGGGAAAGAAGATCATCAGCTGCCTCCAGGAATGAGGAGGAGAGTGTTGGGGAGGCGGCGTCCCTTCGAGTACAAGGACACGCCAATGCGCTCGATTTGTTCATCACAGCGTGGTCACGGCACCCCGTCTGCACGTGCGGACGCTACATGGGAGATGCGCCTTCTGGATCAAAACCATGACATCTACGCTGCGAGCGGGATGGGGGCCGAGAGAGCGAAGAGAGGATGGGCCGAGTTCGTGTGTGCGTAATTCGTGAGTCAATGAGCATCTCTGTGAAGAGAGAGAGAGAGAGAACAAGCGAGGAAATCCATAGTAAGAAAAGGATTACAGACTGAGTGCCTCGGGCAAGGTGTGGGGCCATCCCACTTTTCCGTGTTTTCGTCCCGCAATTCCCCAAACGCCGCTCACACACTGGCAAACCATCCTATGTCCTACCTTTTCTCCTCTCTCCCTGTCGCCCTTCCTCGCCGACGATACTCGTTCAGGCGCGCCAGCGCTGTCGTGGACAGGGGAGAGGCGAGAAGCCTTGCCGTAGAACCCGTATCGGAGACGCAAACAAAAAACAAAAGCAGCTGCAAGAAGCTGCTGGCGCAGCGTACGAGAGGTCGCCTACGCTCACTCGCACGCCAACAAAAAAGAGAAGGGGAGGAAAGGACCCTGCGCGACCACTCCAGAGGACACTCACGAGAGGGAGAAGAGGCGGGCGTCGATCAACTCTTTCGTCGCGAAGTAGTCCACCGTTTCCGTCCACATCCATTGCTGCTTCGCATGCGATAACGACACAGCGGGGCCCGGTATGCCAGGGAACAGCGTGGAGTTCCTTAAACCGGAACGCTGGCGCGCGTCGTTCACCATGTCGCGGTAATAAATGGTCTGATCCTCACCCATTCGAAAAAAGTGGCCGTTGGAGTGCTCGTGGCGACGCGAGATGGCGAGGTCGACTACGTACATGGAGGCAATCACCGGTGTCATGCGCAGCAGTGCTGCCGCCTCACCGTCGAGCAGCCATTGCAGCGGGAGTTGGCTGTTTGGTATGATTCGGCTGCGAATCGGCCCGGGGTGCAACGCGTTCACCGTGCAGGTCGCCGCTAAGATCCGGTGCCGTTCAACAAAGCGAGCCAGCGAGAAGGCGAAAAGCAGCTCCGACATCTTCGCGTTGCCGTACCCGTCGAAGCGGCTGAAATAGTGCTCCAGCTCCTCCTGGCTGCTCCATTCGTGGAAGGTGGACACCGCCGTTGGGTTGGCCGTTGCCGCTGCCGCAGATGTCAGTACGACCATCCGCCACGGGGGCAGCAGCGCCACGGCCATCGACTGCGAGCGAGAGCTCTGCAAGCGGCTTTGTAGCAGCCGGAGCATCAACAGACTGTGCCCGACATGATGCGTGGCGAACTGCTCCTCGAGATGCTGATGCGACAGCCGCGGCGGGCTGCACATGGGGCCGGCATTGCAGATGATGATGCGCAGCGCAGGGTCTGCCGCGACGGCGTCGCTGAAGTTGCAGACAGCCGCCGTGTCACTCATGTCGCACGCGTGAACAAACATACGCCCTACTCGTCCATTCCACTCCTTATGCAACATCAATTGCCGGTCGACAGCGCTCGCGAAGAGGTAGCGTGCTCTCTCGGCCTGCCGCCCATTGCGCGCCACTCCGTGCACGTTTACGCCGCTGAGGAGCAAGTTGAGCGCCGTGTAAAAGCCGATGCCGCCATACGACACGCCAGTGACGATCGCCGACGGGCCGGCGCCCACTTCGTTGAGGCCGGCCCACAGCCGGCGGTCAATGAAGGAGCGGTTCAGCTGAAGAAAGATCGTCTTCTCGTTGACCGTGCTGTGGCGTGGTGATGAGGCGGCCAGCTGCATGACCAAGTCACCGCGCATCAGTGACGGTGCCCGGTTCCGTTTGCCGAGCCAGACTCGTCCAGTGCGGATGTACATAATGTAGTGGTCCGCAATGGCAATGAGGACGCCGCGGAGGAGAAACAGGAAAAACTCCCACGCCCATGACACCCTGGAAAGGATGTCATGCAAGTGCCACATCAGGGTACACAGGAGCGCACGGAATGCACGTCTGTGTGAGCGTGATGGCAGGCGAGGGAGGAAGAGGAAGGGGGTAGTCCTCTGCGATGCAAGGCACGGAAAGAAGCAGGGAAGGCGGCACGGTGCCAAGAAGAGAGACGCACTCCAAAAAGAATCGTTGCACCGAGCACGGCAGCGTAAAGCCGGAGTGTCAACACGACGCGAAACATGTAAACACCTTCCCCTCCCCTTCCCCCCACACACAGACGCGCGCGAAGCGGTACACACAACGACGAAACGCGGCCAAAAATCTGAAGATGTCGTGCTACGTGATGGCAAAGGGGGGGGGGGGAGGGATGCAGTGGAGCGAATACAAGACAGAAAACAATGAGAAAAGGGCCCACACAGACGTGGCAACTCGTGCGTTCGCTGAAGAAAAGGGGAGGGCTGGAGACGCTGCCAAGGCAACACAACACCCACGTGCACCGACTCTGGCAACCCCCTCCTCAACAAAAAAACACGCAGCAGCCACAACCGTCAACCGTCTCGTGAAGTGAAAGAGGCTGGGGTGTGGAAACAGACAAAAGAGAACAAACGATCAAAAAAAAAAGGGTCGACGCAATGTGATGAGGAGGAGGATGAGGAGAGAGCAGGAGAGGGAGATGCGTGTAGGTCCGTATGTGTATGTCTATATATATATATATATATATATATATACATACACGTATATGTAGGTGTATGCCGGCTGTTCTGGCAGAACACCTGCACACCTCTCCTCACTCGATGGGTGGTGGTGGTGGTGGTGGAGGGTGAGAACTGTGAGGCGGACAGGGTACGGTTCCTCTTCACGGCACTCCCCAAGGCTACGACAGCTACCGCCACCGCACTTTTGCGTTTTCCGTCGCCGATGGAGCAGTGAAGCACACGATCACCTACTGCGGCAGATGTGTCACGACATCTGTGTAAGAGGTGCTGATAACCTAGGCGACGTCTACGGCGAACAGGAGCGAGGAGAGGTGTACAGGCGCGGGTGCAAAGGGACGGCCAACGCACACGTATAAGAGGAAAAGGCAGAGATACCAAAGTGCCACCAAGACAAGAACCTGAAGGAACTCGAGCACACACCAACGATACTGGAGCCGGAGAGATGTCGATTGGACTGGGCTGGGGTGGTTGGGGTGGTGGAGGTGAGGAGGAGGGGGTGAAAGACACAGGCGGAGGGGGGGACAAACTATACACGGTGGCAAAAAGAACCCGTAATGATACACACACACACACACGGGCACACAGAACGTGAGATGAGGCGGGGGATAGCGGGTGTGAGTGGGGCGTGCTGGAGGAAGGAGGGGGGGGGGCGAATATGTTGCCTCAGCGTGGGCTCCTGACGGATTTAATAGTTGTGGTGGCGCCAAGCAAGCGTGTTAGCGAAATAGTGATAGTCGTCGTGTGAAGGCGAATCTTCATGGAGGGGGTTGGGTGGGGGTTTTAGGAAGGGAGGGGGCACAGAATAGTGTGCGACGCGTTGAATTTCTGCCGTAAAAGAACAGCGGCCAGAATACGGAGAGGAAAGCAAGAAGAGGGGCGAGTGTACATCTGCAAACACGTCATAAGCAGGTCGCGGGGGACAACAGCGATAACAGTAACGAAAACGAGAAGGGCGAGTGAGGGGAGAGGCGAGGGCGCGGCTTCAGCGCCAGGCTGGCCGGGTTCCAGAGGACATAAATCACTGGCGGAGATGCAGGCACAGGACGGCTTCTCGTGTTCCAGTTGTTTCATGCCTCTCACCTCATCTGCCCCCGCACTAACTCACTTTGTTTGGTCTTCTTTTTGTGTGTGTGGGTTCACCTTGTGCGCATGTGTGCCCAGTCGCGTCAGTTCCAGAGGGGTCTGTGATACGTCAGCGTGATCTCTACCGCCCCTGCAAGCAGACACAGCCTCCCGCCTCCTCGTGTCAGCTGCGGGCCCTCTTGTACAGCAGGTTGCTCGTACAGTTAGCGAACATACACATGCTGGCTGGCACACTTGTCGACGCGCATTCCTTACAGAGCCGAGAGGCTGCATTATCACACCGTAGTTGTTTTGTTTTCTCTGTTCTCGGCTTCGTCACCGTTGTCCAGCCTGCTTAAGCATCTTCCTCCGCGCCACTATCAGGGTCGGCGTCGCCGTCGGCCAGATCCTCAGCACCGCCGTTGTCGTTGATGTTAGCGCCGCCGCCTGCCGCGTCGGGTCTAACACCCTCAGCGCCGTCGGCGGTATCTGCTGCGGCGGGTGAGCAGCGCTGATGTGTCTTGCGTTGCTGCTGCTGCTGCTGTGCCGTCAATTCCGCCTCCAGCGCCGCCGCTGAGACGGACCCCGCCACCGTCATATGCTCCACCTTTGACGGCTGGCCACGGTACGTTATGGGGAGGCTCTCACCAATGCACTGCTCAGCCTGTAGCTGGTTTAGCACCTGCTCCCAGTGATGGCACTGGCGCAGCAGCCCGTCGTTGCCGATCATCACCATGGCGAAGCGGGCACGAGAGCACGAGACGATCAAGCGGTTGCGTGTCCGAATAAAGTCCGTCAGTTTCTCGGTTCGCACCAGAGAAAGGATGATGACGTCGTTCTCGTCACCTTGATAGAGGTCGACGGTGCTGACGCGGACGTCCGCCAAGGAGCGCAGCCGCAGCACACCGCGCAGCATGCGGCGTTGCCCGAGATACGGCGTCACCACGGTGATCGACTTTTGCAGCACGCCCTGCGAGACAAGGTGGGCGACGGCCTGTTGCACCATACAAATCTCACGTGTGTTCACCTTACTGCGGCTGCCGGGGGCCTCCTCCTCGGGATGGCGGTGGCGCCAGAAAAACACGCGCGTGGCAAGTCCCGGCACCCGATCCGCCCCGGCCACTCCCGACGCGGACGGGAACGGCCGCGTCAGCACTGACACGTGATCGATGAGAGGCTGCGGCGAGTAGAAGGGGCGAATCAGCCGAGAGATGTCCGGGTGCATGCGGCGTTGCTCCGTCAGCCGAATCGGCTGCATCTTCTGCGCCAGTCGCTCAAACAGGGACAGGTTCAGGCGGTTTATTTTCTCATATTGGAAGGTCTCCACCTTGGGCTGGAGCTGGTAGTGATCGCCGATGAGAATGATCTGCTTCAGCGAGTCCGTCATGCAGGCCAACAGCTGAGACTCCAGCACCTCGGCGGCCTCCTCCACTACCAGCACACTTGGGCGCAGCGAGCGCAATAGGTTCTGATTCATAGCGCACCCCGTCGTCGTTAGCCCCACGACATCCGCGCCCTGCAGAAGCGATAGCTTCAGCTCATCCATGGCATGCCGGCGCACCCGAATAACGCTCTTCATCGTCTCCATGATCGTCAGGCAGTCGCGCGCCTTGGCGGCGATGGTGCTCGCGATGAGGTACGCGTAGTACTCGTGCCGCAGCCGTGGTGTCAAGCTCCAGAGGGAGAGGAGCTCCTCCGGCACCCCAGCCGGCCGCGACGGCGGTTGGCTGGCAAGAAGCAGCGCCTCGGTGGAGAGATAGGTCTGGTGCAACTGGTTATTAAACTCGCGCCTCTCCTCCTCGCGCCGCATCTCCTGAAACACACTCAACGACACGTCTTCTTCCTCTCCCGTCTCTGCCTCTGCGGCGCCTATCACCGGCCCCGCCTTCGCAATCGCATCCGCGTGAGGCGACGACGCCTGAGTTCGCCCTGCGCCGAGCATCTCTGCCATGCGCGTCTGCAGCAGGGACTGGTAGTGCGCGGGCGATACTACATCCTCCGCCTCGTCGAGGGTGCCAATGTACTTCTCCCCTGCCAGCCACGCCTCTCGATCGTCGAAGGTGATGTGCCGGCGCTGCTCCGCGGTCAGCCACCGCTCAAAGTAGACCCGCGGCACCCGGCCGTTCTCCAGGTAATGAATCTCCTTTGTCAGCCGATCCAGTCGCTGGTTCAGCACAAGGAGTCGATCCTTGAGGCTGTTGATGGCGACGCGATCCATGCTGCCGTGCAGGAGGGCGCCGAGGTTGTAGCCGTCGAGGCGGGCCTCACGCGAGCGACCACCGATGCGCACCACCCGCTTGCCGCCCGGGAACGTGCTGGCGCTGGACGATAGTGAGATCCCTGCCGCAGTAGCTGACATGGCGGCGGTGAGCTGTTGCCCAACACGTGGGCGGTTCATCTCCCACAGCCCGCAGTCAAGCAAGTCCAGCAGGAACTCGTCGAGTGCATGGTTCTTGTACGTGATGACGACCATGGGGCCGACTTGCGGCAGCAGGTCCTCCAGCCGGGTCGAGCAGAGCATGTCGATGCTGACCTTCTGCAGAATGTCGCCTGATGCAACGAGCTGCTTGTACCGCACGTACGCCTCCACTACACGGCAGCCAATGAAGGACTTGCCGGTTCCTGGTGGGCCCTGCACAAGAATCATCTTCGAGACCGAAAGCTGGCGCATGACCGCCTTTTGCCCCTCGTCGAGAGCGAACTGGCTGCGGATTTCCTCCGTCAGCTCCTGGAACGTCACCGCACAGTGGGGCGGGATGTACTCCACTAGCTGATCCCCGTCGTCGCCCCACGCCGCGGCACCTGCGGAGTGGTTCGCCATGATGTCCAACGCGGCAGTAGCTGTCATGGAGGCTGCGGCCTCTGGACTGACTAGTTGACGCACCAGTGGAAGCGGCATCGCCAGCGGGCCGCAGAAGGCCTCGAGCGCACGCATTATGCTCTCGTAGCCGGCCATGAAGATGGGGGTTTCCAGCAGGAACGAGCGATCAAGCCGACCAGCGGCAGCGTTTCGGTCGAGGGCGGCGCGCATGAGTTCGAAGGATAGGCTGCCCTCGCACGGGGAGACGACGATGACCCCGACGTTCATTAGCGCGGCGTCGCAAGAGGACACGACACCCCAGAAAAGCTCGTTGTTCCGCATGGTGGTCGGATCGAGGGCTGTGGAGATGCACACGGTCGTGCCCTCGTGCAGTTGCGCCCGCAGGTTCGCCTTGGGGCTGTGCGGGTGCACCTCCAATAGGTAGCTTTCGGGGTGGCTGTAGTCCCGGTCGGCGGTCATCACCTTGCCGAGGCACCGCACCCGCGAGTAGACGCGAGCGTGCTGCACATCGGATATCGTCTCCTGGCTCGGCTCATACGACGGCAGGGAGTAGCACACCGCCGGCAGCACCCGACTGACAGCCTCAAAGGTATCCGCCCTCAGAAGCCTGCACTGGTCGCGAATGAACGCATCCCTGTCCGTGTACGTGGCAGCCCCGCTGACCGGCAAGTTGGCAGCCGCAAAGACGGAAGCCGGGCTCGGCGGGGGGACCGAGAACTCTTTCGCTGTGGGGATGAGGGAAACCCCGGACGATCCGCTGCCGGGAACAGCAGCGCCGATGGTGGTATCCAGAGTTCGAGACGATGCCGGTGGCCGCACCTGCTGTGCAAGACGCGCCTGGACAAGCTGCAGGCGGCGCACGGCTGCTCCGCTTGCTCGCGACAGCCGCTCGGCAAAGAAGGCTTGGAGCTGCCGCACCACCGCCGCTTCAGGGTCGGCGCCGGCATCCAAGTCAGTCACGGCAGCCTCGCCAGTGCTGTCTTTCGCAGTGCTGCCTGCATCAGAAAGCGGGTTGTAGCAGCGCACCAGAATCACGAACTGCGCCACTTCCACCCATCTGTCCTCAGCCAACCGGGTCTCGGCTGCTGTCGCAGCAGCCGCAGATGCACCGAACTTATCTGTGGCGGTGTGCCGTTCTAGCGCATCCCGTACCATGTCCGGGTAGAAACGAGGCAGCCGTAGCGGCGGAGCCGCCGCAGTCGCAGTCAGCGCCGTGGATGTAGCAGGAGTGAAGGTGGCAGCACCGCCCCCTGGTGCAGTCGCCGTGGCTGCTGCTGGCGTACTCGGTGGCGCAGTGCACAGTAGCGCCAAGAAGGCGCTGAGAACCGGCACGTGAATCGGCTCGCGGTTACCGACAAAGGTGGTTAGCTCGACCAGCGCGTGCACCGCCTCGACATATAGCGATACATCCTGCTCGCGTAGCACGTGCAGCCAGCGTAGCAGCACAAACCACTCGTGTGTGTGCATGAGGAGGGTAGCCATCACCTTAATGGGGTGGCGGGCGGCACGGCAGCGGTGGAGAAACTTTCGGACGTCCTCCAGCGTAATCACCGGTCGCTCGTGGCGCACGTCGACGGCGATGGGGTAGTCGCGGCTGGAGTCCAGCTTGAAGGTGACGCTGTCACCAACGGCGATCGCCTTGACGCCGACGTCGACGCGGTCGACAAAGAACTTCAGCTCACCCATGCCAGCCACAGTGACGAAGCCGATGTTGTTCGCCTCGTCGAGACGGCACACCGCCCCGCGACGGCGCTCGTCTGCTGTAAAGAGGTTCGTCGCGGCAGCTGCGGAAGCACGAGCGACAACCGCACCGCTTTGGTGCAGCGTCGTAGGCTCAGCCCGCTGCTTTTGCTTTTCTTCAAGGATACGGCGCAGCTCCACACGCTGCAGATGCTCCACGTATTTCTTCAGCACCGACGACCGCGGTGCATCCGTTGACGATGCGGTAGGCGACGCTGCCGGGCCTGCTCCCCTAGTAGCAGTAAGGGTCGTTGGGCACTCAGGCGCCGCGGCTGACGCGGAACGCAGACGCTCCGAGCAGTGCAGACGGGTGTGGCCGCTTTCACCGCAGAAGCGACACCACCGTTCCGACCGGAGGGAGAGCAGGTGCTGTGCATGCCACCGCGTCAGCCACGCCACCTTCTCCTCGCCAGACCCGAAAAGAAAAGTGTCTTTCACGGCGTAGCGCTCCGACTGCTTGTCCGCCGCCTCATAGTGCTGGCGCAGTTGTGGATGAGCGGCCAACAGCTGAAGGAACGTGAAGCCATTGCACAAGACCTCTTCAGGGTTCGCCCAATCCACGCATGCGTTCTTCTCCTCCGTCCACTCCGACAGCAGCGGCATCTGCACGCTGGAGAGGTGGGGAGGGGTGAGGCGCCGATTATCACGAAGCAAAGCGAAGACGGCTACGACGGTAGCGTCTCTTCCTGGTGGATGGGCAGGTCGCGTTGTGTGTTCGAAAACAGGCACAGACGCAGAGGCAAATTTTCTGTCTCTCCGCCCTCCGACTCACGCAGCTTCGCCTCCCCACCCTCTCTCCTCCTCTCACGCCGTGCCTCTCCGATAGCGTGCCTTCGTACAAGGGTGCACTTGAAGACGGGAGCGAAGCCGGGATCTGGAGAGAATTGCGAGAGCGTTTGGTAGCGCGTGCTTGTGCCTATGGGCGCGCACTGTGTTTTACTCGAGGCTACTTGGAAAGCAGCAAACAACAACAAAAGAAAAAAAAGGAGAAACGGAGGGAAGAGAAATGTGCTGAGCTTCGATCGATACATGCCAACGCACAGCACAAAACACCAACACACGCACACACACACACATATACATATATATATATATATATATATATATATATATATATATATGCACCGAGAAAAGGATCTCGAGGAGCGCTGATAGTGCCACTGACGCACTAAACACTTAATTAGCGGCGCGTAGTGTGTGTGGGGGGGGGGAGGGCGGCTACACCGTGCGTGTGCAAGCCAGCGCCGGCGTGTGAGTTCAAAAAAAAAGAAAGAGCAGAGAAGCAGCGAAGGTTGGTTTGGGGGAGGGCCCAGTGAGGGCGACGGAAAGCAACTTTGCGGTGGGGTTGGTCAGCTCTCAATGTCATCGCCTCGGTTGGCAGGTGCGTCCAGCAGAGATGCCACATGCACGTTGACGCTATCTCGCTGAAACACTCAAGCGAGAGCGCTCGAAAGCTCGAGCAGACATGTGCTTTTCATTAACGGCACGCCGGAAGCCGAAGGAGGAAGAGTTTTTGAGCTTTCCGAGTCCTCCACTTTCCCGTTTGCTTTGTGTCCGTTGGCGTGCCCCACCCCACGCTCTTTGGTTCGCTTCTTGGGCTTCCATGCAAGCCATGCTCCACGTTATCGAGAAGAGGCAGAGGACAGAAACGGCTACCCGTGTGTCGCGTGTAAGGATGTCTGTGAATTTTGCACGATGCACGCGGCCACGATGATGGCGCGTTTTCCCAGCAACCACATTTGCAGGCGATACCCTGGCAAAATCCTCTCTCGAACTCATCTTAGAACACACAAGCGCCCGCCACACGAATGGACGCCTCGTCCAAGATGTCCTAATGCAGTACGCGTCTTTTCCGTCAAGGTGTCCTCCACGCTCTCTGCCATGCAACATGAGTTGCACGCCACTCCACCCACCCCCGGCCTGCCACAGGCCCCGTCGCGTGGTGCGACGCAGCCGTGGACACACGCGCTAGAGAGTGCGCCGACGCCATCATCGGAGCACGCCCCCCCCCCTTGCAGCAGACCCCACCCGTCACCGCCGCTCAGCAGGTCGCCTCACAGCCGCGCCACCCATTGTGCCGGCGCCCATCTGGCGCATCCCTCGCGGTGGCACTCAGGCGCCCCACACCAGCAGGCAGTGTGAGGTCCGGGGGTGGGATACGCTCGAGTCACGCGAACACCTCGCGCACCACATGGATGGCACAAGCGTGTGCACGGTCGCTGGCCGCTCCAGCGCAACAATGTCCACAACCTGACCGCCGACATGCATAGCGGTGGAGCAGTCGGATATCCCCCGCCATGTCCAAGGTGCGTGAAGTTTTCACCACTTGATGTGGCTCGGCGTTGGCGGGGATAGGGGGTGGGGGCTGCGTGGCTTCCCCACACAGAGCGTGGGGCGAGGGGTGTGCTGGGCCCTGCGATGCCACGCACATAGGTGTGTGTGTGGTGTGTGTGTCCCGGTCACCAGGGCGTACAGAAAGGCAAGCCCCGCCTGAAGACAACTGGAGTCGACGAAAAAGAGGCGATCAAACATAATGTCACGATAGGCACAGTGAAGGTGACAGAGTTGAAGAGGGAGGCCTCCCCCCTCCTTCGGTCACTCACGGGCACACAAACAGGCATATATGCATATATATATATATATATACATGTACGAGAGAACCGATGAAGAGCAGAATGGAACAAAATAAAAAAGCACAAACTGATGTCAAGAAAGGGAAGCACAACAAACAGAATCAAAGGCGAGTCTCTCCGAGGGAGCCGCGGGCAACGATCGGATGAGGGAGAGTTGGGTGGCGCATGTGTGCGAGAGAGAGCGGGAATCGGTGAAGGAAAGCAAAGACAGGTGCGATCAAGCGATCGCACAGGTGTACACAAGGACACACACACGCACACACACGCACACACAAATCACGTGCTCCTTGGAATCCCTCTTCCATGCCTGCTGGTAGAGTCATATGAATGTGCCTGTGTGTGTGTGTGTGTGTGCGTCTGTGGCGTGCGTCTTCTCGTCCATCCCTCGCCCTTGCGAAAACCCTCTTCGCTCTCCTCCTCTTTTCGATTGCTGCTCTTGCACGTGAGGTGTGATGTACACTCGACACAGTCGCCCAACAGCGAAAACAAAGTTAAACGCCTGCGCTGGACTAAGGTGGACGGGTGAAGGAGAAGGGAAAACGGAAAACGGTGAGAAGGACGCACATGTGCACGTGGGGGCCATTCATGCGCCCAACAAGATGATATGTGTGTATGTATGTACGTACGTACGTGTGTGTTTGGGGGGAGAGAGACGCCGGTACGGACAGAAGGCGGGGTATAAAGCGTCCTCCCCGCCCTCTACCGCAGGCGTCCGGACACACGCACACACGTGAGAGACAAGAGACACAAGAGATGGGAGGAACGAACGCAAAAAAAAAAACAAGACGAAGCGAGCGGAGCTCCTGCCAACACACACCGCTGCGACTCTTACGTGTCGCAGCAAGAGGAGAAACGTTTGTACGCACGAAGTGGGCAGGAAGGGCGAAACACCCGCCAGCACCCACCTCAGGTCGGTGGGAAGATCGGGTGTGCATTGCTCGGTATCAACGTCCGAAGAGCAAAGGAAATCGAGAACACGGCGCCGGCGACGTAGTTGCATCCCCTGCACATGCTCGAGTTTGCGTGTGCGCGCGTTATGTTCTCCCCAGCTACTGCGAGGAGTTCGAGCGAGTTCCACTACAGAAAGTCCTCTCACTATGTCGACAAGCGGCTTGGCAGAGGCCAGAAGGATCTTGGTCGCCGCGGCGGTTGGTCTTGATTTTCACAGCCTATCTTTCTCCTCCGTATGCCAGGCCCCCGCGCATGTGTTTACAGGCACGTAAGCACTAAACTGCTAGAGAGGTCCTGACTCACAGCCCGTATATGGTGGCGTTGCTCGGTGCCTCCACTTCGAACGCGAAAACCAGCTCAACGCTCTCGCCAGCACGCACCCTGCGCTCGATCTCCACAATACCTTCGTTGTCGAGCACTCGCGACTTGCGCCGTTCCTGTTCCACCCTGTCCCCCTCATCGTCGTAGATGCAGACGTCTTGGTGTGGCTTTGCCGGCGAAACGAGCCGCACCTGCAGTAGCTCCTCACTGCTGATGGGAATGTGCTCCACAAGCTTGATGCGCACGGCGCCGTCTACGGAGCCGGTGGCGCGTTTCTTGTTACGAATCGTAATCCTGTACGCGTACGTCTTCACTTGGCTCTTCTTTCCCTTCAAGTACGAGCTCTGCACCTTGTTTGCTTGACGCAGCAGCACCCGCTTTACCTCCACGCTTGGGTCAGCGCCAAAATACATGTCCAACTTACTCCCTGATGCGCACTGCTTGTCGATTTGCGACCGCAACACGTAGTTCCCATCCAGGAACACGGCTACCTCGCCGGGCAGTAACAAGAAGTCGCTCGTATTCTTGATCTTGGCGTGTGTGAAGGCGGCCAGCGACTTTTCGGGCACGCTTGTGTAGCTGATCGCCGCAGGCATCCGGAGCTCGGCCAAGGGAAGACGCGTCGTCTTGCCGTTCGCCATCACTGTTTGCGGGTTAGGTATGGAAAAGTTCATGATGGCCCCGGTACCGGCCTGCTCCACCTGCGCCATGGCACGTTTTATCATCGGCGCAGCACAACGGATAGGCGCCCTCTCCACCTCGGCAAAGCAGACCTCATCGTCCGCGCAGTCGGCCATGGCGGCGTTTGGGCTCATCATGAACTGAGGCGTCGGCGGCGACGGCTGCACGACGCCACAGCGCCAGATGGTCATGGTTGGTGGCAGCGCAGCATTCCGTCGCGGAACCGCGGAGGATAGCGTCAGCGACACATCTTTCAAGTCATCACCGTAGTTCAGAACAACTTCGGCGTTGTAGTACAACACCACTTCGTTCGTCACCGTTTTCAAGTGCGCCTCGTACGCGGCGTTCCACCGGCCGCTCGGAACCATGTACGACACGTATACCGCCGCCTCGGGTCCGGCTGGAACGGGATTCAGAACTTTGAGCGTCAGCACCACCACGTCCACCGTCGTCCCCGCTTCACCGCTGCGGCCAACCCGAGGGCTTTGGCCGCCGTTGGCTACGCACAGCTTCATCTCAAGCTCCGACTTCTCAGCCTCGAGCGCCGCCTTGGCGCGCAGCAGCTCCCGCTTTGCCTTCGCGTGCTCTCTCGTTGCGTTCTCCAACGCGTCGAGGTGCGCGCCCCACAGCTCCGGGTCATGCAACGCAGCGGTGCACATCAGCGGCGCGGCCTTGCACGGCTCCACCGCACTCGTTACAAGATCCACAGTGTAATCGCGCACAGCGGCAGTCTCAGCTTGCGCAATTTCGTTGAGTTGAAGCTTCTGCTTCACCGCACGCAGCTGCGACTCCAACTTGCGGCGCGCGTTCGCCGATGACGTGTCGCCTGCCCCTTCGCCGTCCGCGTCTGAGTCGCTGGCACTCGCCACCTCCGCAACCCGCGTCGCCTCCACTGCCACCGTCCCGTCGCTGCGCAGGCAGTGGCGTTCCACCTCATCCACCAGCACGCCGGTGAGGATGACTTTGCCGTCAAACGAGGCCCCGAAATCCACCTGCACCGAGTCGCGGTCAAACCCGCACTGCCCGTCGCATTTCTTTGGCATCGGCACCATTACCTGCACCTCATTCATTTGCGTGCTGAAAGACAGCGGCGCGCACCTGCGCTGCAGCGACTTGTTCTGGTATATGGTCGCCCGATCCACGCGCGGCGCCACGTGCAGCGTCAGTGGCAGCGCACTGGCGCCCGCAGGCAGAGAGGTTGCGGGGGCGGCGGCCTGCATGGCGCACAGTTTTGGGAGCTGCTGAAGTTTCACACGGACGGAGAAGCGGGCAGCGAAATCGTGCTCAGCCAGATAAGAAGGATCACCTGCCGCAGCCCCAGCCACAAGTTGGCGCGGACGAGCAGCAACGGGAAAAGCAAAAGATGGAGGAATGGGGAAACACCAGAGTAAGACTTTGCTTCTTCAAAGGAAAAATCGCGAGTGCCAGGGATCCCGAGCGCGCACGGCAGGCTGTGAGAATCCCACCACCACCAGGCAACACAGAGGTGATCGAGCGCCCAACCACACACGCACGCAATCACCGTGGAATGGCGCGAAAGACGGCGTTTGCTCGTGTGCGAGGCGATCTAAGCAGATCAACGTGGCAGACGACGCTTTTCACAGGCTCGAGTGCGCGCGCAGCGAAAGCGATCACAGCGAGAGCCAGAGTGGAAAGGATTCAAGGGACCAACAAAACCAGAAAAAGAAGGACAACGCATACGTGTCAAAGGATCTGGCGCGTCTGCCTGTGTCTGATAATGAGGAAGATATCGTACAGCCAGAGGACCTCTCGGGGGCGAGGTAGAGGGAGAGGGGGGGGAGGCAAACGACCAAGCTGTTCGGGAGCCCGCACAAGCTCGTGTGAATGTGTACGCTTTTGTGTTGGTTGCCGTGTAATCGTGGCGGCATCACGTTCGGAGACCCAAGACCGATCGCCGCGGTCGTATGACGCACATGCACACACAAAAGAAGAAAATACGGAGGAGAACGCGGGAGAAAGTCGTAGTGGCTTGGTAAGCACTTAAGAGACCACATCGGCAGCTTATTTCTTTAATGGACCCTTGCTCTCTGCCATGCAACATGAGTTGCACGCCACTCCACCCACCCCCGGCCTGCCACAGGCCCCGTCGCGTGGTGCGACGCAGCCGTGGACACACGCGCTAGAGAGTGCGCCGACGCCATCATCGGAGCACGCCCCCCCCCCTTGCAGCAGACCCCACCCGTCACCGCCGCTCAGCAGGTCGCCTCACAGCCGCGCCACCCATTGTGCCGGCGCCCATCTGGCGCATCCCTCGCGGTGGCACTCAGGCGCCCCACACCAGCAGGCAGTGTGAGGTCCGGGGGTGGGATACGCTCGAGTCACGCGAACACCTCGCGCACCACATGGATGGCACAAGCGTGTGCACGGTCGCTGGCCGCTCCAGCGCAACAATGTCCACAACCTGACCGCCGACATGCATAGCGGTGAAGCAGTCGGATATCCCCCGCCATGTCCAAGGTGCGTGAAGTTTTCACCACCTGATGTGGCTCGGCGCTGGCGGGGATAGGGGGTGGGGGCTGCGCGGCTTCCCCACACAGAGCGTGGGGCGAGGGGTGTGCTGGGCCCTGCGATGCCAAGCACAGAGAGGTGTGTCCACCTCCCCGTCCGTTGTCCGGAGGCACAAAAGACCTTCCCTCCTTGAAGAGAGGAGGAGGGTGAAGGGGCTGTGCAACACAGACACAAGGTGGAGCGTGAGGGCCGCCAGGTGTTGCTTCCATACAGCGAGAGCGGGGGAGAGTTGTGCGTATGTGTACCTCGTGTTGCATGACCTGATCCAGAAGACGCTGACCTTGCATCTTCGCGGGCATTTCCCATTCTTGCGTGTGCGCATGAGCGTCCCCATATCAGTGACACGACGATCGTGCTTTGAGCACGGTGGCGGTGTCTGAGAATAGAGGAGAACACACACGAAAGGGCTCACAGAAGGGAAAGGAAACAACGAGCGGCATATGGGCTGACTAACCCGCACGCGGGCCTACACGAGATGACGCTGCGAGCTTGAACAGCAGACACACACGAAACGTAGAAAACAATTTAGTCATAATCGATCGTGGCGCCGTCACACACACTTCCGCATGCGAAACAAACAAACAAACTCCTACGATCTAAACGATGCACGCAACGGCGTTCAAAGAGGATCTCCTCTCCACGTCATCGCCTCGGCACTCACAAGCTGGCGAGCACACTATCCGACAAGTTCTGCAGCTTGTTGTCCAGTTCCTCCCAGCCCGGAATGATCATCTTGGCGTTCTCCAACTTTGGCATCTTCGTCCGAGGGTTGTTGCAGAGGTCGATCGTCTTGGCTTTTGATTTGCTTTTCTCGCTGCACCACGTCTCGCACCAGAGCCACTCTTCTGGCAAGGAGAAGATGGGAACGGAGGGCTGCAGGTAGTTGGGCAGGTCCTGGTCGAGGTTCTGCAGGCTGTTCGGATCCCCTTCTAGGTTGGCGTAGGTGCCGCGGTACTGGTCACCAGCAAGCATTGCGCGAAAGCGGCGAAGGTCGACGAGGAAGATAGCGCTGATGTGGTAGGGCTTGCCGCGCAGGTGGTCCTTCCAGAATCCCCGTTCCCAGAATCGGAGCGACATGGTCGCCTTATTTTTGAACTTGAGGCAAAACGGGGTCATGGCGATTGGCTTGCCGTCAATCTCCATGTTGTACAACTCGTGCAGGTCCGCCTGAGCAGTCTGGTCAGCGTCAACGAAGATGATCCGGTCGACGTCGAGAGGGAACAGCACGTCCAAGAAAAGAATCTTGTAGGCCCAGATCTTGCGCTGCTTCTCTGTTTGCCGTGGCAGCCACCACGGCCAGCGGTACGTCACAAAGCCGACTTCGAACCCCAGTCGCTCCGCGAGGAGGGGGATGTACCGCTTGAACTGCGGGGAAAGAAAGTTCTCAATAACCCAGAACTTGATGCGCGTCGTGTTGGCGCCGTGCTGATCACTCGACGTTTTGTGAACGCTATACATCATCATTCGTAGAAAGCGCTCGTACAGGTGACCGGAGGCGACGGAGAAGATGTTGAGCGTCGGTTTCCCTGGCAGCGCAGGCGTTGCGTCACGCGCCGAATGCGAGGGAGGCCACTTGAGCCGCACATCGGACGCCATTTGCTGCAGGATCGTGTGCAAACCGGCTGCCTCCTCGGATGTAGGTGTGTGACCTACCTGTAGCAAGAGATAACGGCCGCGGAAGGAGTCGATCACGAGCGGGATGCGCTGGCCCTGTGTCCAGTTCGTCAGCAACGACCCGTTTGCCCCCTCCGCGCAGCCGCGCACGGCGTGGCCGTCGATGGCCTTGATGCAATAGGCCGCCGCCACCGGACCTTCCTTGATGGAGAGGTACCAGAGTCCGGGGTTGGCCTGCAGCTGGTAGTATCCGCCTTGATTCGCCATTACCTGCGTGTCGGTGGTGCGCGCTGCCGAGGCCACCTCTGGAGCGCCGCGTGCACGAGACGAATGGAGCAAGGACAGTGGAAGCCCGTCAGGGGCGACACCCGTCTGCACATCGGTCGTACCACCAGTTACCAGCACTGAGTGAATGCGGTAGACGGCCGTCACAAAGAGAGTGCTGCGAGGCAGCCTCGACAGCATGATATTGTCCAGATCCACCTCGGCATCCTGCGAGAAGACGCTCCACGACGGCGGCTCGTCGACGCCCAGCGTGAGCAGCGTCGACGACGGCATTTGCGAGAAGGTGGCATGGGGCGCGACAACGCGGCCGGAGGTCTCCTCGAACGCCAACGCGGGGCTAGCAACGTACTGGTAGAAGTTTCGAATCGGGAACTTGACATCCAGTGATGGATTCAACAGAAAAGTGAGGCGAATGTGCAGCGGGGATTGGACGAGGTAGTGCGCGAGCGAAACGATCACTTGTGCATCACGCGACGAAGGATCCACTACGACAGTCACATGGTGCAGCGGCTGCGCCACCGCCCCACTCGCTGTGCCTGCTTCTTCACCAGCATTTCTGGCGACGTTGCTCACCGTGAACAGCACTGCCTGCAGCGGCTTCCAGTCATTTTCAGGCCCGAGGATGCTCTCCTCCCGCATCAGAGCAGACGCAGAGGAGCTCTGCTTCGTGATGTGCTGCGAGATATCGTCTCCGAACACGCTGCTCAAACAGGCGGCTTTGCTAGCGAAAAAGTTGTTGTCCAACTCATCTGCAGCGTAGCCGCCGTCGGCGGTGCTCATCTCGTCAAATCTCACACTCATTACTGCCCTCTGGACCGCTTTGGTGATGGGCGCCACGAGCCGAGCTGCCGAGAGAACGTCTGCAGCGCTAAAGCTGGCATCCATGGCTACGATGCGACCATTGGTGACCAGGGCGACGTTGCCGGCACTTCCGTGATATGCGTTGGCGAAAGCGGACCAAAACTGCACCTTTGCGCGAGCACACTGCGGCGATGTATTGGCATCGGTGCTGCGGGAGACACCGACCAACGCCTGCAGGTCGGCAGGGAGTGGTGCCGCCGCCAGCGCTGCAGCCACCGTCTCTGTGCCCAGAACAGCGCTCACGCCAACATTCGCCGACGTCACGGCTTCCGCGATGTGGGACACGTACCGTCGAAGTGTAGTGTACCGCGCTGCCTTCGGCGTGCTGCTGCGAGCCAGCTGCTGCTGAAGCGCTCCAATGTGGCGATGAAAGAGAGAGGTGGTGGCTGGACACGAAACCAGCGAAAGTCGCAGCATGCCGCACACTTCATGGATCGCTCCTTTCGCCTTCACGGCAACGCCGCACTCCTCCAGCGCTTCCATAGCCGTTTGCAACTGCTGCAGCATCGCAGTCGTGAATTCGCACGGCAACGTCACAAGCTGCGTGAGTGCCGGGACTTCCTCAGCGTACGAAGCACTATACACGTATGGCAGACTCTCAATGTAGGCGACCATGGTTGGCGTGTCCGACCACCGCATCGTCACCGGGCCACGCACTAATGCGGGTTGCAGGTGGTCCGCAGCGCCTCGCTGCTTGAGAATGGCGCTGTACATGTCCTTCATCCCGTCTCGTAGGGCCCTGCTGGCTACCCACGCCCGCAGCAACGCCATCTCTCTCTGGAGCGCGGTTGAAATGTCGGTCATGCTGTTCTCCAGATAGACACCGTTAAGGAAAGTGGCCGGGTACTTGGGAACGCGGAAGCGGCGCAGCGCCGCTTGCGTCTCGTGGTAGTGGCTTAGAAAATCCGCTTTGCTCGTCAGTTCACCGATATCGGAGTTGAGCTTCGCCTGTGCGGTCCTCGCGCACACGCGAGAGATCACCGAGTCAGGAATCGTGTCCGTCCTGGACTGCTTGGCTTCCTCGAGTAGCTCCATCAGAAAGATAAGCACATCATTCGTCGTGCCCCTAGCGGCAAGGTGATGCACGAGAGCGAATACCTGAAGCGCGGCCTGTGACCCGGCAGAATCGCCCTTGAAGCCTCCGCCACCACCCTGCACCCCTGCCTCAAACACAGGCGACCAAGTCTGGTCCGCCAGTGCAAGTCCGTAGCGAGCAATGAGGCCCTCCTGATAAAGGCGGAACATGTGGAGTATCATCTGCAGACTCGACCTGGAGACTGAATTCCACAAGAACACGAAGTTCAGCACGTTGCGTCGCGGGAGCGGTGTTTTGTCGTAGCCACGGGCCACGAGGATCGAGAGCACCGGTGGCAGCCTCTTGAGCCGCGGGTCCGTCTCGACGTTGTTGATCCAGATGATGTGCTCTGAGGGAATCGCGTACGCAGTCTCCGTATCGGCGCTGTCCCCCAAGCTGACAATGGTGCGGTGAGTTGTCCGCTTCACGTAGTCGGCAACCTTCTCGAGCACTGCAGGCGCCAATGGCACCGTGCGCGCCTCGCGCGCCGCGTCGTCGGCAGAATCAGCGTCAGCAGCGGCAACTGCGCACGTGGTCAGCACCGTTTTCATGTGCCGAACGAGCCGCTCTTCTTCATGCAAGGCTTGCAGGACTCCAAAGAGGGTGAGATCCTTCTCCTCCACTCGCCAGCCGTCCACGAAGAAGGCTGACTGACCTGGTCTCATGCGCTGATGGAGAATGAGCAAAGTCTTCTGCACCTCCACGAGTCGACCGGGCAGTGCCGCGATGCGGGAGAGGGCGGTGGCGTACGTCGGGAACCGCATCACCATGTCCGTTAGCACGTGCAAGCGCCGGCTGTGGTTCTCCACTTCGCTGATATACTGCGTCGCCGCAAGGCCGATTTTCTGCAGCTCCCCTACATCAAAGTTCACCTTCACGTCATCGCTGCCCATCTCCTCGTCAAGGAGGATGGCAAACTCGTCGAGGGAGGCCGCCAAGCCCGGGTAGCGCTCCTTCAGCCGGCCAACGTGAAAGCCACCAACGATGCGGTCCACCTGCATCTCCGGTACCCGCTTCGCCGCAGCCGGAGCATCGGTGCCGTCATGCGACGACCCCGTATCCGCTGCCGTCGAGCTCTGCTCCTTGGCTCGTTGCTGCGCGGCCGCCTTCTCATCCAGCACCTTGTACTCCATGTTTTTAATATCCACGGTAACGCCATAGCCCTGTACAGCCAAAGGACTGTCCCACAGACTCGTCATCGCTGCTGCCAATGACTGCTCAGGTGCACCAGCAGCGGCGCAGATACGTGACACCGACACCGGCAGATGCCGCCAGAAATAGGCTGGTGCACCAGAGACGGTGGCACTGGCGGCGTCGGAGGGGTTCGACAGCTCCACGGCAACGCGGTGCAGCGCGTGGGCGGCAGGGGAGCCAGGCAGTCCATACAGAACCACCACAGCCGGTACCTCGCGAACAGCAGCCAGCGATGGTGCCGGGTGACGGTGGTCAAAGCTCGCGAAAGCGAGCTCGTCTATGGTCACCACGGCGTCTCTGTGTTGCGGCCCCGTCCCACCCGCTGCACGCTTCAGGGCTGCAGGTGTTTTGACACGAAGCGCCCGTAGTGGGGCACCTGGTGCAGTGCGGGTGTAAACGACGGCAAAGGGGTCGCCACAGGCAAGCCTGTTGACGCTGCCACGCTCACCTTGGTCGCTGTCGTCCCTCTCCGGCAAGGATGGCGGCGTCGTCGTCGTCTCGCGCAGAGCCTTATCCGCAAGGGAGTAGTGCGCCGCCACTGCTGGCGAGTAGACGCGAGCCGCCATCTCTGCTTCAAAGAGGGCCCTGTTGGCACCTCGGGTCTCAGGCAGGCGAAAGAGAACCTCGAGAAGTCTCATGTACTGCAGCTGCTGCGTGAGGAAGCGAGCGCTAGTCGCCTCGCGCGCCCCCTCAGAGTCAGCGCTACTGCTTCCGCGGTCCTGCGACGGAGACGGCGGCCAGAGGGCATCAAGGCAACTGTAGAAGGCTTCGTCGCCGAAAGAGCGCGCGACCCACTCGCAGCCCTCCTGATAGAGCGACGTCTCGTTCCACGATGCTTCCACAGCAGCGTGGATGCCCTTGCCAAGCGTCGTCTGCGCCGTGGCGCCTAGGATGAGTAGCATCAGCAGTGGCAGCAGTGCGAGAAAAGAGATCAAAGACGACGGCTTTGCACCTCCGCCCGTCCTAGACCTCGAGGACGTCGTCAAGCACGGCATCACCATCCTCGCCTACTCAGGCAGCTCACTTTGTGTGTGTATGTGCGTCCGCGTTTAGCGATGCGAGTAACCACTTCACCCCCGTTTTCCACTGCTTGGAGCGTCGATAGGCGCGCGGTGCGTCACTGCTCGGAGGCAACAAGTATAGAAATGCCTTCGCACGCGTGTGCTTCCTGATGAGTTTAAGCAAATAAATAAACATATATATATATATATATATATATGCAATCCAAGAAGGAAGGGAAGCAAAAGACTGCGGGAGGGAGAGGGCGAACGGAGAATACAGGCTGAAACGTGTTCGGTGAGATTTTTTTGTTCTTTGATGTAAAGAATGCGCTTGCTTAGGCTTTCCTTCCCCCTTTTTTCATTTTTCTCTGATTTTTTTTCGTCTGAGCGATAACCATGCATATATACATATATATGTATATGTGTGTGTGTGTGTGTTGGTGAAACGATTTCTCTCGTTTTTTTTTTGTACGGTGGAGCGGCAGCGGAGCGCGTGCGACAACAACAACAAAAAGCACTGGAAGGAAGGGGGTACAAGAAGAGCAACACCGTGAGGGAAACCAAAAAAAAAACGAAACGAAAAGATGCACGTGTGATGTCTGCCAATGATGGGAGATGCACCAACACCTTTTTTTCTTGTTCTTTTTCTCGATTGGCTTTTTCTTTTCATGCAAGCGGTCCCCCCCCCAAACACAAACACACACATATATCTCTATATATATATATAGATATAGATACTCGTCAGGCGATGCATGCGCGTGCAAGTAGGTCGGGTGTCGAAATCCGCAATGGCGAAGTCCCCCAGCCCCTCACCCCCCCAAAAAATATGTTTTAGTCATCATAGCAGATCAGGCGTGGGCGCGGTGGAGAAGGTCGGGGTCAAGAAGGGTAAGGGCGGCGGTAGAAGAAGAGGGCACAGAGATAGAGTGTGAGAGAGGCGGATGGATACTGTGGCAATGCACCGCATGTTTGTGTATGCTTGTCTGAGAGGACGATTAGGCGACCATAAAAGGGAAAAAGGAGAGGGAGGGCCTGCCGCTACTTGTCCCGTACCTCCTAACCACCACCACCACGTCAAGAGTCGCATGTATCACGCCTGGTAAGACCGCTTGGTTTGGGGGGGGGCTGCTGTGGACTTGCAGACCGTGTAACGTCTCATCACAAGGAAGACAAGCTGAGGCACACACACACACAAAAGAGGCGGGCAATCACATAGGCCCCTCTTTTCGCATTCCCGAAGCGCGTGCGACGCCGCGTTCTCTCTGCTCCCGAACCACACTTCCTTTTATTTCCTTTTCGTCTCACGAGATGTCACGAGACGGCCAAAAAGCCGTCTCCCCCCGGTGCGCTGTCTTCATCACAAGCGGAGAACGGAAGTCGAACACCGCGCAGACGCTTCAGTGTATATGTCTGTATGTGCGTGCTTGCGCCTTGACGCGCGAACCAAGCGAACAGGCGCAGACAACAGCGAAGCAAAAAAAACATGTGTGTGCATAGCCACGAAACGGGATAAGGAACCAGCACGACGGAAGCAAAGAAAAGCACAGGCATCCGCTCTCTCCACTAGACTAAAATGAAGACTTGGCGAACCGCGACGATGGGGTCGCAGGCACCAGGCGGAATAGAATAGGGGTACAACAAGCTGCAGGCATTTTCTGTGGCCTTCAGATTAGCCCCCTCCCCCAGCCTGCAAAAAAAAAATCGCTCGGCTAATCAGACCCCGCTCACTCGCCAACACCAACACATCCTGCTCGAAGCACCTCAGAGCAGCTCTCATCCAACCTTTTTCTCAATCCCTTCTGTTTCGCCACTCGCGCTTTCCGCATCTCTCGCCTCGCGAACAACTCTGCACAATTAGCAGCAACACGAAGAAAAAGAGGACCATTGAAGGGTCTTGCGAAAAAAAAAACGCGCCTACCACGACAACAACCGCACACGAACATCATCATAAAAGTCGCAACAGGTCAGCGGACATTCTCTTCCGCCTGCGTCTGAGTGGGTGACCCGCATCGGGCGCACAACGTGCGTGTTTTTCGCACACGCAGCACCTTGCTTGGGATCCCATCCTCACCTTCCTCTTCCAGCCCTGCCTCACTGGACACGATATGGCGCACCCTCCGCCATGTACGACATACACGAGCGCACACATACACATCGCTCCTTCTCTCGCGCCAGCATGTCCTTCTATCGCGAGCAGCTCAGCGAATACGCGCATGCAGCCGCAGCCAGCCTGCCTCTGCTGCGCCGCCGCTAAATCCTCGTCGTCCAGCACGAGCCGGCTGCCGTCAAGTCGGGCCATGCGCCCTGCATTCTCGTCCTTCCCCGGATATGTACCGCGCCACCAGCGCCGCACGGACACTCGCGCCCGCTGCACGCCGATGCGCACACGTGTGGAGCCGTCGACACGATTCGTAGCGAGCAGGCCCCGACGCGATCATCCTGGCCGCGCATCTCTTCGACACACCGCCAGCCCAGACCTGTCCGCCGACACCAAGAGTCCGAGGCCCGCACACGAAGCGCTGGATGTGGGCTCTTGGCCTCCGCAGACCGCTGCGTGCCGCACCCCGATACCGCGGTATCGGGGTGGCCGGCAGCCTCAAGGGGATAAGAAACCGCTCATGATAGTTAAAGTGATGATGGTGCGCAGCTCTAAAGGCAAACATATATTACAAATTGCCCACTCGTACGCACACTCAGACACGAAGAGAAAGAGAGCTCGCCACCCAGTGAAAAAAAATAACGGCAGCATAACAACGCGCTTGCAGACCGCATCTTGGGGCTGGTGCAGAGAGAAGCACCCTAACGGACCTCGCGCCGTCCCAAGGATACCTCGAGAGTGGAAAAGAAAGGCGGGGTTGTATGCCCTCGGCTACACGTACGACGGTGCGCTATGTACCGTCTTTGCACGTACTTGCTCTTTGTAGCCCGCTCTCCCGCTCTCGCTACTCTGCTCCTCTCTTCATGCGCTGCGGTGTCACAGCGGCAGCGCGCATCGCAGCAGTCCGCACAGTCCATACAGCGCACTGGCTCCGTCGAAGCCGACGTGTTCTCTCGCGCCCAGCAATTGGTTTGATCCGTGCTTGTTGCTTCAACGCGTGTTGGACACCACCTTCACAGACGCTCACTGCCTCTTCCGTTGCCACTATCTCTATCTGCCAAGTCGCGAGTTGCGCCATCGCACGCGATGGCACATGTCCGTTTCTCTCTCACGCCCAACGCGCCGCTACATAGCTGAGGCCGAACACGGAACCGATACCGGCGGCGTTGGACACGGTGGTGTGAAGCAGCGCTGGCGCATGTGCGTAAGCGCCGAAAAAAACCTCCGTCTGCACGTAGCTCAACACTGCGGTACACATGCAAAAGATGCCCGCACCCAACAATTTTGCGTGCGTTGTTACCGCAGACGGACCACAGACCGCACCGCCGCCGGCAGCACTAATGCTGCTGCCTTGGCCGCAGGACCTTGCGCGCAGTGCACCCGCTAAGCACAGCAGCGGCGTCGCGACGCCGATCACAAAGCCCATTACGGCGGGTACGCCGACATTTGTGACCGCCTCGCTCGTCGTAGGCGGCTCTAGTCGGGAGTAGCCGAGCTCCTCGACCATCATCAGGTTGGCAAACACCGTCTTCTGTCGCGCAAAGATACGGGTAACAATGAGTGCCTCCTCCTCCGTCAGCCCCTGGCTCTTGTAGATGGACAGCATCTCCTGAACTTCGCCGGACAAGTGATTCTCAATCTCCCACATCTCACGCCGAAATTCTAGGTCGTAGATGGCTCGCTCAAAGGAGAAGGAGCTAGTAGACACGTACGCCAAGCACAAACCGCCAGCCACCGTCCACAGAATCATGCACGGCGCGTCCCTCACGCCGCGCAGACGACCCAGCATTTGTGGCGCACCCACAGCCACGGCAACGGCCCCTGCCGCCGTGCACAGACCCGCGAGGCCGGAGAGCACCATAGCTCGATTGCGCATGGCGCCGTTCTTGCGGATATCCACGTTGAATGTCTCCATCTTGGCGCCGTGAATCTCGATCGATTTCTCGGGGTTGCCGTAGGCGCACCGCGCCTGGTGCTGTCGGTCGCTACCATAGTCTATCATGGCTACACAACAGCCGGAGGAGAGTGCCAGTCACGTCAAAGAAAGGAGAAGGGGGCGTGGGGGGGGGGGGATTGCAGGGAAGGCTTCGAATCAAAGGACGCGATCACGACGCTGGTGGAAAGAGAAAGTCAGACACGAGATCACAATGCACGTCACTGCACGCCAACAAAGATACAAGATGGCGAGAGGCGGCCGCCGGCACACGAGAAGAAGGCGAAAACCCGGTAGGAAAGAAAAGGACCACGCCGGCAAGACAACAGTGTCGCGAAGCGAAGAAGAAGTGTTTGCGCCGTCCACCAGCCGCACTCTCTGTGCGTGTGCGTGGGTGTGTGTGTGTGTGGGGGGGGGGGGGGGGGGGGGGGGAGGGGGGGGGGGGGGGGGGGGGGGGGCAGTGAATGGGGGTTAGATGTAGGCGCCTGTGCACGTGTGCAGCACCCTTCGTGTACGTTCGTGAATTGTTCGAGAGAGAAACAAGACGAAGGCGGAGGCAGGTGTGTGCGTGTGTGTGCGCGCACGCACGTACCAGCGGACTTTTGAAGAGGGAGGGGGAGCAGGCAAACAGTGCGCGTGCAAGACGCATGTGAAAATCAAAGAGGGAAGTGATCGGGCGAGGGGGCATTGGGAGGCGAGCGGCGAGTGAAGCGCTCCGCGCTCACAAGTGCGGCAAGCGCCAACTATGGAGAGAACCCGCGAACACCCACATATGTGGGAGAAAAGAGGTGGGAGCGGAGACGCATACAGACCTTGCGGCTGTGGACCAAGCCTTGTAGATTCGCCCGGTCCAAATCGTCCAAAACGCGAAAGCGGAATGCAACTTGAGTGTCTGCAGCAACCAGCGCGAACCAAAGGAGCACATCTGTACGCACAGGCAGCGCTGAAAGAACAGAAACGATGTAGGTAAGACATGCGCGAGAGAAAAATGACCGACACAGGGACGCCGTCAATGAAGAGAAAAAAAAGAACCGTGACGCCTTTTGAATGCAGCTGAGTGGGTGACCCGCATCGGGCGCACAACGTGCGTGTTTTTCGCACACGCAGCACCTTGCTTGGGATCCCATCCTCACCTTCCTCTTCCAGCCCTGCCTCACTGGACACGATATGGCGCACCCTCCGCCATGTACGACATACACGAGCGCACACATACACATCGCTCCTTCTCTCGCGCCAGCATGTCCTTCTATCGCGAGCAGCTCAGCGAATACGCGCATGCAGCCGCAGCCAGCCTGCCTCTGCTGCGCCGCCGCTAAATCCTCGTCGTCCAGCACGAGCCGGCTGCCGTCAAGTCGGGCCATGCGCCCTGCATTCTCGTCCTTCCCCGGATATGTACCGCGCCACCAGCGCCGCACGGACACTCGCGCCCGCTGCACGCCGATGCGCACACGTGTGGAGCCGTCGACACGATTCGTAGCGAGCAGGCCCCGACGCGATCATCCTGGCCGCGCATCTCTTCGACACACCGCCAGCCCAGACCTGTCCGCCGACACCAAGAGTCCGAGGCCCGCACACGAAGCGCTGGATGTGGGCTCTTGGCCTCCGCAGACCGCTGCGTGCCGCACCCCGATACCGCGGTATCGGGGTGGCCGGCAGCCTCAAGGGCATTTTTTTTCGAACCAGAATAGGAAGTCGCATGCACAGCCGCATCCAACCATAGACAAACTTGTAGGCAGACGCACGCCGGCGGTGGCAGTGCCGCGCTCCATTGTGTGAGTCTGTGCTGAGTCAGCCCCGTTGTTTGCCATAATATTTCACATGTAGCGCGCATTCAAGCCATGTCTCTCCCGCGCGACGACGCCTGAAAGCAGCGGAAGCAAAAAAAAAGTAACAGAATGGTGTCAGAAAAACAAAAAAGCGAGCACGAGGAGGAAGAAGATGGCATTGCGCACAAAACAATTGCCACGCAAGAACGCGCTCGACATAACTCGCGGCAGCACGTGCTACAGGCGAAAGGTGCTCGCTCCTCATAAACCAAGCGCAATGACGCCTTGATATCCCCCACCCCGCCGCCACCGCCGGGACACGTCACCCCCGCGCTTAACCACCACCAAACGCAGATACGTACGTGCACACTCGCAGGGGAAAAAAGAGAGAGGCGAAGACGGAGGTGAGCGGCTCAGGTGCGGTGGGTGGGCGAGACAGAGAGCTGTTGTTGCCACCTCTAACACCACATCAAGAACGCCGCCCCCCCCCCTCCCGCCGGCTTTTTCGTCTTACATGGTACTGGGCCACCTCACAGGGCGGGCATGAGGTAGTCCCAGTTGTTGTGGTGAACCATGATAAAACGGATGCCGAGTGGGAGGTCGACGAGGTCAGCCGCGCCGGTGAACTCGTTGTACTCCATGTAAACAAACTTGACAGACTCGGGCAGCTGCGTGAGGTTCACCTTGCCGCTGAAATGATTGTGGCCAATGTTTAGGTACTGCAACTGCTGCGGCAGTGCCGAGAGGTCGACCTCACCCGTGAAATGGTTTTCAGAGATATCAAGGTGGCGCAGAGTGCGTGGGAGTTCGCTTGTGCGCAGACCACCCTGTATCACATTGTTGTTGAGATGCAGCGACTCTATGTTCTCGGGGAGTTGAGTGAACACGGCGCCCTCGAGTAGGTTGTGCGACACATCCATCACCTTCAGATTTGTGCAGTTACTAAGGTCAGGGAGGGTGCCTGTCAGGCTGCACCTGGCGAGGTACAGTTCTGCGAGGCTGAAGCCACGTTCGCTACACACACTTTGCAGCTGCGAGACAGACAGAGGTGGCTCTGGATTGCTGCTTTCCAGGCCGGACACATCCAGCGCCTTTAGCTGATTCCGTGCAGACAGCAGCATGTCGAGGGTCAGAGCGACACCGGTGAAGCTGATATTCAGCAGCGAGAGAAACACCGGCGCAGCCTCCAATACCTCCTTGACCGTGGAGTGAGCCAGTTGTGTGTACGAGAGCTGCAGCGATTGGAGGTTGCGCGGCAGCTCGCGGAGATCAATGACCAAGTCTGGATTGCCGGAAAGGCTCAACACCTGGAGCCACTCCAGCTGGGGCGTCGTCGTCGTCACCTCTGCCTTCACGAGAGCGCAGTTGTAACATTGCAAAACGCGAAGATGAGCCAAGGGCCCCTTCACAGCTCCCCCCTCGCCACTCTGTGGGACCTGAAGAATCGAGTCGGACTCCCATTCCACGTTTGCCGCCACGAATTCCTCAAGGTTCGCAGGTAAGCTGGAGAGCACGAGTGGCTGCCTCAGCCTCGAGTCCCCGATGCGGATCCGCTTCACCGACTTGGGGTATTCGTTCCACTTCACAGTTCCGCCGCGCATCCCCTCGATGACCGCCTCCTCCAGAGCGCCGGTCACGCGGTTGCAGCGGTACAGCGCCGATCGGCACATGTCAAAGCCCCTCGTTGTGTCCTTGAGCGCGGACTCTACCTCCTTCTGCAGCTCAGGGTCGTCGATCGCGCGCTGCAGAGACTGCAGCGCCTGAACAGATTCGTAACGATCCTTCGCGCTCATGTGCGTCTTGCCGGGAAAAAACTTGCCCACCTCCAGCGCACTGACTTCACAACAAGGAGCACAAAACAGCGCGATCGCGATGGCACAGCAGAGCGCGCTGGTGCAGCCACTAAGGCGGCGGTGTGGGGTGACCGGGCCGCGCGCCATCATCACAGCTGCCGTGTTCATCCCACTTGAGGAAAGCACAGCTTTGTAGACCCCGGTGAGGCTCTCATGGGGATATTATCTCTCTCGCTTCTGTCACCTGTGGCCCATCGCTGTAGATATCAGACGGCGCTCGTCGATGCACAGCGTTCCGCGCCGACGATAAAACGATCGGCACAGCCAAGGAAAATATATAAATACATACAAGCGTATACACACACATATATATATATATATATATATCTTATATATATAGTACGTATATACATATATTATATACCGTGAAGCAAGCAGCAAAAGACGGAGACAGAGAAGTCTGAGCACGCCAAAACGCACGTGCGTGAACGCGTGTTCAGACGCACGTCGCGCATGAAGAGGATGAGGCGAATGATTAGCGAAGAGCACCAAAATACACAATACATACACATAAAACGTAGGAGCACTTCAACGGAGGATATAAGTGCCTTACAAGCAATAAAAAAATCAAAAGAAAGGTGAGAGAGGCGGACACTACAGCAGCAGCTGGAGCACACCTCAATGTAAAAGCGATGAGCAGTAAGCGTGAAGGCCACACTTTGCACCGATGGATAGGTGGAGAGAGACAAACGGAACGCGAGCGTGGCTTTCGGGTGTGAATGCTCGTCGATGGGGAAGAGGGAGGGGGAGGGAAGGCTGGAAACAGCAGCGACGAGTGCGCAAGAGAGAGAGAGAGAGAGGGAGGGAGGTGAGAGTGCTTGACGCCGAGTTGCTGCAAAAGAAGAGGGAGGTTGGTCGCTACACTGCGCAAAACCAAAAAAAAAACAGACTGGCGCGCACAGGGGAAGGAAAAGGTGCCAAAGGAGAGGATCTTCTCCAAAGCATGCGGACACTGCCTGACGACGCCGCATCTTTCCAGTCAATCTTCGCGGGAGAAACAAAGCGAGGGCGGGGGAGGGGGGGGAGCAACGCAACGTGCTCCTTCACGACAAGGCCGACACTCACGTGGGCGGCGCAGGCGCCTTTCGCGAATACATTTGCACATGACCACCAGAATTGTAAGGCGCCGCTCGGAATTGCGCGCCAAGCCTGGCTTCGGGCAGCCATAAAAGCGAGGAGAATATCATCTCTTACCAACATCTTTCACAAAACTCAACAAGCTTGTGAGTTGGCGTTTTAGTATTCTGCTTTGGTTCTCTCTTTGGTTGCGATACCACTTGTCGCTTACCGCCCCACAAACACAGAATCAAGGCTTCCCTGCAGCCTCCTGAAGCTGAATGAAAACAGTGGGTAAAGACTTACATGAACGAAAAACACCAAAGAGGGAGGAGGATACAGACATGCATAGACGAATAGCTGCCCTCGCAGTACACAGAAACCCCAGAAGCGGTGCACACTTTCGCCGCGGCAGGCATCGTCTAGCTCATTCCCCTACATGTACAGCACAGAACCAGCCGATGTACAACCGCAATTCAGAACCTCTGTGCATATGCAGTACCCCCCACACAACCACAAGCGCTCACCACTGCAGCCACAGTCCGCCAAAAAATCCAAGTTTTGAGTCACAGTCCACAATTTCGGACACCTTCGCTTCATTACATGGAATAGCACAGCGAGCAGCTCAGCGAATACGCGCATGCAGCCGCAGCCCGCCTGCCTCTGCTGCGCCGCCGCTAAATCCTCGTCGTCCAGCACGAGCCGGCTGCCGTCAAGTCGGGCCGTGCGCCCTGCATTCTCGTCCTTCCCCGGATATGTGCCGCGCCACCAGCGCCGCACGGACACTCGCACCCGGGCTG
>CM004670.1:932397-972963 GCA_000410695.2 Leishmania arabica
AGGGCGCCCCCCCCATCACCGCCGCAGCCCCCACCCCCTATCCCCGCCAGCGCCGAGCCACATCAGGTGGTGAAAACTTCACGCACCTTGGACATGGCGGGGGATATCCGACTGCTTCACCGCTATGCATGTCGGCGGTCAGGTTGTGGACATTGTTGCGCTGGAGCGGCCAGCGACCGTGCACACGCTTGTGCCATCCATGTGGTGCGCGAGGTGTTCGCGTGACTCGAGCGTATCCCACCCCCGGACCTCACACTGCCTGCTGGTGTGTGGCGCCTGAGTGCCACCGCGAGGGATGCGCCAGATGGGCGCCGGCACAATGGGTGGCGCGGCTGTGAGGCGACCTGCTGAGCGGCGGTGACGGGTGGGGTCTGCTGCAAGGGGGGGGGGGGCGTGCTCCGATGATGGCGTCGGCGCACTCTCTAGCGCGTGTGTCCACGGCTGCGTCGCACCACGCGATGGGGCCTGTGGCAGGCCGGGGGTGGGTGGAGTGGCGTGCAACTCATGTTGCATGGCAGAGAGTGTGGGGGACACCTTGACGGGAAGTAAATGTCTGTGTCCTTTGCAAGATGAGGGGAGGGGTGTGTGCTCTGATGCTCTATGTAGTTTTTGATTTTGCGTATCCGCTGCTCCATTTGCGGCTGCGAAGTTGCCCACCGCCCATTTGTGGGCGCCTGCGTCGTTGTGCGACCACTGTTTTTGTGAGCTGTCACCGTCAGCAGTTCGCAGCACGTCTGTTTTCGACGCACGTGACTCTCGTTCTGGGGGAAGGCGTCGTTTATCAGATTTTGCCCATCAAGGTATTCGTAATCATGTTGCCAGCGCTTTCCATCACCGTCTGGTAGATGGTCACCACATCCAGCGTGGAGCTGAACATGTCAGCGAAGCCGAAAAAAAGCATTGATACGATGTTGCCGCGGGCGTACTCGAGAGCCCAACACTCTTCGGGCATGCGGTACTGCTTCGCCGAGCCGCGTGGCAAGATGTGCTGATCTCCTGGGCGGTAAACCTCCCTCTCTTCCACCCCAGGCAGCGCTGCCCACTGTTCGCCAACGAGGATGTTGAAGAAGTCGTCAGCCCAGAAGAAGCGGCCCGTGTGCCCCTCCGTGCCGACAGAGGAGCCAAAGATAATCAGGTACTCTGAGAAGGAGCAATGCAGCACCGTCATGGACCCCATAGCCCCGCCTGCGTTGTTCCAGAGCCAGCGGCCCGTGTATCGCGTCGTTTTCGGGTAGTTCTCCAGGATCAGACGAATGGTCTCACCTGTTACCTGCTTTGCCGTTGCCTTGCCCCCGTTTGCCGCATTGGCGGCGGCAATGCTCTGCTGCGCAATCTGCTGCAGGCGCACGGGGTCGTACACCCAATGCGATGGTTGATCCACGTACGCAAAAAAGGCTATGACGACCGCGACGACGCCGATCAAGAAAAGGCTGGTGCACTTGAGCGACGCCATTTGCTTTGATATCGCGTTGGGGCCTTCTTTTTCTGCTTCCTCGCTGCGTCAAGCGTATGTTTGTTGGGGTGTGCACCTGCCAGCAACTTTGTACGTGGGGATCCACGTTTGAGCTGCGGCGACAACGGCGCGTAGTCCTCTAGCGGACAATAGCCAATAGCAACAACGAAAGAAGCGCTCGACGAGGGCGTGAAAAATGCCAGACTAATTCCTTCAAAACAAGGCTTGAGAGTGCGGACGTCGCCAGAGGGCAGAAGGAAGAGAGGGAGGGAGGGAGAGGGAAGCAGTGAGACGTGTCAGAGATGAGCGGCCGATCGGGGGCGGGTAAAAGGAGCTGACGACAACAAGAGCAAGACAGCGGAAAGGAACTACAAGGAGGCGCGGTGCGCCGAGGTGATCGAGAGAATTCCGCGCCGTGCTGTCCTCCCCCCGCATGTTAATGGGTTTGTACGCAGTGCGTTGCACATCCAAGCGACGCGAGGCGCGCACCACATTCGAAGCCATCGTCAGCACGTGCGAAAGAGGAGGAGAGAGAGAGACAGAGAAGAATGAAATCGAAGAGGACGGAGAAAACATGCTGAGGCGTGTAAGGTGGTGGGCTGATCGCCCAGGAGACGGGCGGGGTGCAAAGACATGTGCGCCGATACGACTCCCCAGGCATCATGCGGAGGAGAGCACGGCACAAGCACCTACAACCAGGCACAAAAAGCGCTCCCCTGCACGAGGAGCGGATCGACAGCCTGTCATGGCCCTCGTAAATTGAGGGGCGTACCGCTCTGTCCGGTTGCTTCTCGCCATTGGCATCGGCAGGGAGGAAAGTGACAGTGGCTGCGCGTGAAAGGTGCGCGGGTGGGTGTGCGGGCTCCTCCGAAAGGAGGCGCTTGCACAAGGGAAGAAGGGGGAAGAGAGAGGCATGGTTTTGCTCGCCCTCACCTCTCCACCGCTTCGCATGTCTCTGTTTGGTACGGCTCAGTTACTCAGTCAACACACCCGCGCACACGCGCACTCAGGCTCCATCACACACAGAAACAGAAACCGAAGCAGAAAAGGGAAGGGGAGAAACAAGCAGAACGGAGGGTCATCGCTCTCAGCATCCAACGCCGACACCGGCATATGCGGATGCGCCACTGCATGCTTTACCAACAATAGTGATAATAAAAGGGCACAAGACAGCGCAGACACAAACTGCCTCCATCTCGTTTCCCGAAAACGTGGTGGGCAGGAAGTGGGGCAGCCAACACGTTCAGACACAGAAACGAAAACCTGAAAACAACAAAAAAAAGCGAGCGAACCAACGATGGGATGACGAAAGGGAAGGGAAAGAGCGAAGGTGAGCCACACGCACACCGGTAGGGGACTGAGAAAGCCTTAAAGAGATACAAGAACACAGGCTCTGCAGGCGTACACGAAACAGACATCGGACATCACATATAACAGCGGACACTTCACATCAGAAAAAAAGGAACGGAAAGGAAGTCGGAGGCGGAGAACAATAAAGAACAGCGGAGCAAGCTAGGCTACATAGGAGCGCAAAGAACACGCGAGCAGCGAGCAACAACAAAAAAGGAGAACAACGGCACACACGCATGCACATCACACCGCAGAGGAAGACAGAGTAAACAGAATGAAGATGGAAAGGGAAGGAAGAAACACACACACACACACGGGATGGGAGAGAGGCAGGGGAGGGATCAGGATGAAGCAGCTGGCATTTAGGTCGTTGGGTATCTTCCTCTTCGGCATTTTTTCTTTGCTTGGCTTTCCCGACGCCACCAGATCCCCTTCTCCTCTAAGGCAGGAGCATGCACACGCACGTCTCTCGATCCGGTACTTCCTTTTTCACTGAATAGATAGGGGGGACGAGGAGCCCACAGAAACGAGGCGGGGGCACGTCGGCCAATGTATGAGACAAAACGATGGGGTTGCCCCAGCCTACTTTTCTCCCTCTGCGGTGTTCATGTGTTCTAGAGCGTCGTACACAAAGCCGTCAAGAAGAATAAGGGAAGGGGGAGGGGCAGACGGGGTACCGTAGGAGAAGCAAGACACGACGTACGCACTTGAGAGGTGACGCACACGCATATCCGCATCAACAATGAAGAGCAATACTGACACACACACGTACACACACACACTGACACACACGACAAACAAAACGGAGAAGGGAAGAGGAGTCGAGCGTCCATACCGGAGTGCGAGTGAGCCAGGACATGCGTAGAGGCGCGGGAGGGGCGGCAACAACAAACAAAAGGGAAACGGCAAGCGGAGAAGGGGGGAGTCAGCGTTCTGGCTGGTGCTGCTGCCTGCTTCCGAAACGAAAGCTTTGGAAGGACAAATAAATCCGACGAAAGAGAAGCAGGGGAGAAGAAGGGGGAAAGCGAGGGAGAGGAGAGGCGAATGCCGTGACCTGCGCAAAATCAGCGCACACTTGCACCAAAGAAGAACGAAGAGAGAGAGAAAAACCACACGCCAACACAAAAAGAGGAAGCACAAGATAAGGATAATCAACACAGGAGGAGAAGGGGGGCTGCTGATCAATGCACATACAAAGCAGGTAGCAGGAGAGTCGCACGCGTCGAGAGATGAAGGGATGGCAATGGGAGAGTGGAGAAGATAAGACGGAGGGGGGAGGGGGTGGAAAGACTGCTACAAAGGGGAAAGAAAAAAAAAGGTCTCAGTAGGCCGGCAAAGCGGTGGTCGTTGTGATGAATGTGGGACGGGAGAGAGTAACGGAGAAAAGCGTGCTACCCGCAGTTGGAACACGGACTACTGGTAACTCACAACACACACACACACACATTCACGCGCATGATTCCTCAACCACAACGATGCGGAATCCACAGAACAGCGAAAAAAGGGAGAGACATTGTTCGTTGAACTGCAGGGATAAGAGAACCAGCAAGCCTGCAGTCACTCTCTCCTCGCCTCTCGCTCTGTTCTTCCCCTTGAAACCACAGCATGCATGTGTAAGAAGCTGGCATCACTGCCTTGACTTTGTTCCGTCTCTCTCTTCCAGTTGCATGCCTCATTCATCTCCTCACCCTCCCGCTCCCTTCTCCCTTACCCCACTCCTTCCCCACTGCTCAGTCGTACTTCCGACCGTCTTGCTCTGAGTAGCGCTCTCGTTTGCCCGCTTTCTCGGCTCGTTGCCAAGGCCCCCAGCACACACACTCAAGGCCAACGAAAATGAAGAAAAACACAACGGACTTTGCACAACACACACACACGCACGCACACACAGACACAAGACACGAGCACATGTACACAGAGTGAAAATTCCTTGACGCATTCCGATTGGAGGCCAAAGAAAGCAAAAAAAAGAGAGACCGAGAGGGAAGGAGGAGGTCTCGGCGCGCAAGGGAGAGCGTCGAGACCGACGAAGGCCAAGCAAAGGACTGAAGCAGGGGGTGGATGTGACAGACACGGTGTGCAGCAGCAAGGCTTGGAATCACACGCACGTTCCTCCCACGAAACGGATGAGAGAAACCGAGAGTCAACAGAGGTGAAATAATAATAGCAATAACAGTAGGGAACGAAAAACAAACAACCAAAAAAAAAGGTGTGCCGTCCAGCACCACCAACACGCCGCCGCTCTCCTCAATCATGTGAGGAGGGGTAAAGAGGAAAGGGGGGACGAAGGGGGCACACTCGAAGGACGAGGCAGCAGTGCTACGATACCCGGCGACACACACATGCACACGCACGGACTCACGCAAGACGTAAGCAAAAAAAAGGAGAAGGACAAAACCTTTAAGAGGCATAAATACGCACATGCAGCGCTGGGCACTTATTCGTGCCCGAGACAGAAGGAAACAACGGAGTAAAGAGGCAACTGGAGCGTGTAACGACACGTGGAGACGTAGAGGCAGACACACACGCAGGCACACGAAACAAAAGAAAAAAAAATAAAAAGAACGACATCAACAGAAAGACCTCTAAAGAGCAGGTCTCAGATTCTTCTGCTCGCTTGTGTGTGTGTGTGTGTGTGTGTATTGGGGGAGGGGGCTGGTGGTATACGTGCGTGTGTTCTTGCCTGGATGTGTCTACATCATCTGTGATACCGTCGCGTCTTCCTTGACGGTGTGAGCATCGAACCATGAAATAAATCGTATGGCGCAGATGAAAGCGGCAGGTACAAAGAAAGTGAACCCAACTAAAAGATGATTTTCACAGTTGTGCAGCGGATCACCCGTTCATATTGCGGCAGCCTGTTGCAGCACAGCCACCGCCGCGCCAACGATTGGCCCCCTTCCTCATACGGAGAAAGTGCGAAGAGGCTGAGAGCAGACGACGGGTCGAAGAAGAAAAAACTGAGAAAAGCACTCAAGCACCAATCCTTGACAACGCGCATCACCGCTGACAACCCTCCGTTTTACATAAAGCACTGGTGCACCGCAAAAACGCACAAGGGAAAGATAAACCAACACTTGCGGCTGACGGCCCCTACCGTGAACGCCTTGTTCACATCCGCTACGCCTTCCCTTTATTTCACGCGTGTGCTTATGTGTGCGTATTATTACTGCGTTGGGTTGCCGCTCCTTCTGGGGGGAGGGGGGATTGATGCTGGAAAACCAACGCATACCTACATAGGCCAACACACAAATATAACCAAGTCTATTGTGTGCGAGGCCTGAGACGGAGAAGCATCAGTAGGGGATAGTTTTTTACAACACGTCCACCATGTTTGCTACACGACAAGAGTGAAACACCACCCACCCACCCCCGGCCTGCCACAGGCCCCATCGCGTGGTGCGACGCAGCCGTGGACACACGCGCTAGAGAGTGCGCCGACGCCATCATCGGAGCACGCCCCCCCCCCCTGCAGCAGACCCCACCCGTCACCGCCGCTCAGCAGGTCGCCTCACAGCCGCGCCACCCATTGTGCCGGCGCCCATCTGGCGCATCCCTCGCGGTGGCACTCAGGCGCCCCACACCAGCAGGCAGTAGGAGGCCCAGGGGTGGGATACGCACGAGTCACGCGAACACCTCGCCCAACACATGGATGGCACAAGCGTGTGCACGGTCGCTGGCCGCTCCAGCGCAACAATGTCCACAACCTGACCGCCGACATGCATAGCGGTGAAGCGGTCGGATATCCCCACACACAGAGAGTGGGAGGGGGTGGGGAATACCTGAATCCATGACAACGCACGCGCGGAGGTATTCCCCAGCCACCAAAAGAAGAGCACAAAGGGAGTAGTGGGTCTACCGAACAAGGAGGTGAATATTCTCCCCCAGAGTAACAGACAGAAAAGAAAACAGCAGCGACGCATGGAAGGGGAGGAAGGGCACTACGGAGGCGCTCCGACAGCTGTTAGGAGGCAGGTCAGCAGGTGGGGTGGGGGGTGGGCGGACGAGGCGAGACGGAGACGTGATTAGAAACACAGGAAAGAAATCAGCCCCGTTCACCTGGCACATCGAAATGAAGAGCGAAAAGATAGAAGAAAGGGAGATGTGTAAATCGATGACAAAATGCAGCATAAACCAACAGACGAGAGGAAAGAGAGCAGGCATCAATGCGCCTCACAACAGACGTTGCAGGAAGGCGAGAAAGGAAGGGCGGCAAGGGAAAGAGTGGTAGATCCGGCTGCCCAAAGACGGGGGCTGGAGAGGCGGAGAGGAGAGAGAGGAGGGTGGTGAGAGACAGGGAGGGAATACAGGGATGAGAACCAAAAATAGACGAGCAGGGAGAAGAGATCGAGAAGACGGGCGAAGAGGGTGGGGAAAGAAAAAGAGAGTGGCGAAGATATGGGAATCGAAGGCGTATGCGTGCGCGTGTGTGTGTTCCGGTGTCTGTGAGCGCGATCGTATGCTTGATAATCACCGATGAGGAAAGGAGGAAGCAGCTGGCTGGGAGGTGGGGGTGGCGGGGGTGAACAAGCACCTCGAACCCAGTCACTGCGCTTAAACTTTCCCGGTGAGACGGAGGGAGACAAGTACTTCCGGTAAAGGGGTGGGGGCGCGGCCAGAAGGGAGAACGGGAAAAACCACGCATACTCGCCCATATGTCTGCGAAAGGAGATGAGGGGAACGGGGTGGGAGAGATGAAAACGCTGAAAGAAGGTACATAGAAAGGAAACGGCAAAAATAAAAATAAATCACCGACAACAGCAATGACGGCGTGAAAATCCAAACGTGTGAGATGACAGAGGGGACCGAAGAGGAGGGGGGAGGGGAGAGAAGAGTGCGCGCACACCGAGACGCAAACGCGAGATTCAGAAGAAACCCACGGTGAAAATGTTTGACAATGATGATAAGGCAGGTAGATATAGAAGAGATGTGATGGGTGACAGAGGGGGGCGAGGCACTGTCAGCAAGAGAACACACCTCCCCCTGGAAAACGAAAGGAAAAGGTGCGAGCACAAAAATGTCAACCCACGTGTAGAAACTAACAGGTGAGAGTTGCGGTGGATAGTGAGGGAGAAGGTTAGCAACGCCTCAAGCGGATCGGCTATAATACATTCTCCGCAAACTCCCTACCCAAATCATTCAGCAGCCTTTCCACCTCCAGACGCACCGATATACACACACGCAAAGGCGCGCAGCGGAAGGCACGCGAACACGGCAAAGAGCAGCTAAAACATAACGGGAAACAGAGAACGAGGCGAGGGGGGGAGGGAAGGAAGCAGGGGGTCAAAAACCTGAACAGTGAGCTCTGCAGAGCAGCGAGAAGGATAAAAACAAAGCGTGATCCAATACACCATGAGCACCCTCCCCATAGCCGCAAGACACACAGACACAAGCGCTGGCAGACATCTGCGCACACACGCGCTCCTCCTTCCCTCCCTCCCTTCTTCCTCCCGCTGCGAAAGACACGAGCAGAGACGGAGAGGAAAGCGCTCCAACACGAACACGCACATACGCAACAAAAAAGAAAACGGAAAGGGATACGTAAAAGAGAAAGAAGGAAGAAAAAGAAAGGCACTGGATGACACGGAATGTGGAACACATCTTACGTCGATGGCTCCATCCCACCGGCACACCCACCTACCCACCCACCCACCCACCCACCCAGCCACACCCACACACACACACACACACCATCACATCCGCGCACTTTAGCAAGAAAAAAAAACGCTCACTCACGCACTCACTCTCATTCACTTTCTGTTGATGTTTATTGTTTTTTTGCTTCAAGACAAAAAGGGGGCATAGCAAGATAGAGGGAAGTAGAAGGGAGGAACACAGTCCAAGAGGAAGAATCGTGGCGCAACAATCAGCGGGAGAGACGCTACTGAGATGAGACCATGAAACACGACGTCCTTTCCCCTTCACTGCCTCGCTGCCCAGTAGCTCACGCATGCGCCTCTCCAAATGGCACAGGGGCACGCCTCCCCTCCCATAGACCCCTTCGAGCATCGAGCGCCTGCTTTGCTGTTGACTACCTTCACCTTTCATCCCTCCGCCAACACTGCTATCGATGCTCTAGCCCTGCTTAGCATTGTAGCCTCGTTGCTTTCCGCCTTTCGTGTCTGTGCGCCGGTCATCCCTTCCTCCCCCTCCCCTCGCCTGCTCGTCATGCTGCGTCGGCGGCCCTGCTCTCGCAGCACCGCTGTGCGCTCCTTTTATCCATTCATTCCTCCCTCCGCCTCTTCACGTCTTCTGCTTGTACTTCCTGCACTACTGAAGTCTCTCCATTTGTTTTCGTGTGTGTGGGCGTGGGGGAAGGGGGGCGTTCCTTCGCTCCTCCCTCCGTATGGCGCGGCCGCGTGGGTTCATTGCAGCTGGCGTCGGGTGATGGCTGCGCAGGTAGTGGCGGCGGTGCCGAGTCGAAGGACTCCTGCCGGGCCACATCGCTGGAGCGGTCGAGCACCTGAGGGGTGGGAAAGGGGCGAAAGGAAGGAGAGCGAGGGAGGAGCGGCACGCCCCTGAAGCGGGGTTACCCGGGACTATCCATCCGCGCCATAGACCTCAGCATACGCGTTCGTAAAGAAGCGGTGATTCATCGCGTCCAGAACGGCAAGGCGATGCTCCGGATCGAGAATCAGCAGCCGGGCAACCAGGTCAACCCCTGCATCGCCAAGCAGCTCGAGGGCGTGACGGTCGCGCAGAAACGCGCGCAGGTGGCGGCTGATTCGCTCCAGCTGCATCTGCATGAGCTCCTCCGACGTCATGTTCTCGGCGTCCGCCTCCTGATACCGGTTCAGCACCTCCGCGTATCGCTCGCAGTAATGGTAGTCCCTCATTCGTGGAAAGATCGAGGGGGACGGGCGGCAGCCGCGCGTGAAGATGTGCCGCAGCTCGTCTACCTCGTCCTTGCCCTTGAAGAGGACACTGCCCGAGGCCATTTCGACTAGAATGCACCCCAGCGACCAGGCGTCTGCGGAGTAGGTGTAGTTTGTGTTCCCGAGCAGTACATCTGGGCTGCGGTACCAAAGCGTGACTGCCTCGTGCACATACTTCTTGTACGGGATCCCCTCCAGCCGCGAGAGGCCAAAGTCGCCAACCTTCAATGTGTACAGCTCCCCGGCCGGCGCACCCGCGATATCACACAGCTCGCTGCTGTTGGCGCTGTCAACGGCAAAGGATGAGGAGAGTATCGCATCTGTGCGCTTGGCGAGCATCAAATTCTGCGGCTTCAGGTCGCGATGGGCGATGTTGTGCGAGTGCAGAAAGGCTAGCGCCAAGATCAGCTCCACCGACCAGCGCCGAAACACCCGCGTCGACATTATATCACCAAACTTTCCCGAAGAGGATCGCACGGAGACTTTTAAATCTCGCATGAAGTGCCACAGGTCACCGCCCTCGCAGTAATCCATCACCACGTAGGCGAGCTGCTCGCGCGGCCGCAGTATTGCATCCCGAATCCCAATGAGATGCTGCCGGCCGCGGCTGATGCGCCGTCTCTGCTGAGCGGACAGTGCGTCAAAGGCACCTTTGCGCAGCGGCCCGGACGACGATGAAGCCGCGTCATCCCACTCATCTTCTGCGGCACCGCCGGAGAAGTAACGGTTGTGGTCCACAGACAAGGAAGGAAAACCCTCCTGCACGTGCGTGTTGGATTGCGCCGTCGTGGTTGGCCGAAACATGGCTCGGCCGCAGCGAAACGCGTCCCGCTCCACACGATCCCGGTTGGAAGTCCCGGCGCTCACCTCGTCCAGCACCATAATTTCTCGTAGCGTTGCGGCCTGCAACCCGTCCTCGACACTGGTGTTGTCCATGCGCTTCAGAACCATGCGACTAGGCCGACCGCCGGCGTTTCGCGGTTCGCTGCGCCCTTTCGACCCCGGTCCCAGAACCACCCCGCTTGCAGGGGACGGCAAGAAGGATGTTGACTGAGAGTGTTGCAGGGGAAGCTGCGGTTGAAGTTGATGGGGTATTGCGTCTGCTAAGAACACACGACCGTACTCGCCTCGCCCAATCTCTTCCCGAAGGGTGTACGTGCACGACGTACTTTCGACTCTGGTGCACCCGCGCTGCTGCGCCGATGGCAAAGGCGGCGATCGGCACCTTGTCCCCGCCGCGCGGCAGGGTGGGGCATCAGCTGCACCGTCTGTATCCTTCTCATGTGGAGAGGGCCGGTGTTGAACGCCCGTGGCGACAGATTGTGCTCTTGCGTAGACCATCATATCTTTGCTGCTCTCCGGCTGGATGCTATCTTCCTCATTCTGGGTCATCCGTAACATCGATCTCCCGCCGGGGCAAGGTTCAATGACCACAGAGAAATTGAGAGAGGACACACGACACAAAACCCGCGGCAAAACTCAGCTATACCCCAACAGCGATCGAAGGAAGGCGGAAACAGAGATGAGAAACACAGGTAAAAAAAATAAAAGGTGTGCAAGACCGATACTCGAGAGAAGTGAAAGCGAGGAGGGCAACGGAAGATACCGGGGCAAACACAAAACAAGATCAAGGCGGCGTGACGCGGAAGGCGAGCGTGGAGTCACCTGCTGCTATGAAGAGCCGCAAGCCGCTGTCGTTGTTGGTCGCTTTCTGCTTGCGTGCTTCCTCCTCCTTTCGAAAAGACTTCAGGGCGTGTGTATTCGTTTTTTGTCTGCCGGTTTCCGGTGTTGCTTCGATGTTGTTCGCTGGTATGGCACCCTCGTCGCTGCCGCTGTTGGAGGGGTGTTTCTGTGTGTGTGGGGGGGGAGAGAGCGCCACAGTGAGTGCTGCAGCTCTTCTTTTGGTCCCTTTTCGCTCTGGTGTTGCCTTTCTTTGTTTGCCTCGTCGCGTGGGAGGCTGCAGGGACGGCTTTGGTATATGTGAACAAACAAATGTGTATGTGCGCGTACGTGTCTTTCTGTGGCTCTGCGCACTCGCACAAGTGTGCGGGGTCTGTGCGTCGGATGAGGGGCAGGTAAGAGGACGATCGGGTGGACGAGTACGGGGTAGCGGGAAGAGAGAGCCAAAACAAAAAAGAGACAAGAGGGGGAGTAGGGGAAGGAGTATAAGAGGGCTCAGCTGGAGGAGCAAATACCGGCCGAGAAACGAAAACGAAAAGACGGACGCGACAATATTCTTTGTTAAAATCACGTAAAGCAGTAAGGAGGAGCGAAGCCACTGAGAAGAAGCGACACAAGCGGACGCACGAGCGAGCCCACAGCAACAGTAAGCCGGATGACAACAGCAGCAACAATATTGGATGATGATGACGGCAATAGAAATGGTCCGTGTGCCCGAGATGGAGACCCTACATACACGCAAACATGAACAAGCCACGTACACGTGCACAACAACAACGGGGGGGGGGGGGGAGGGCAGAACAAAAACAAGCTTCAACCACTCAAAGGAAAGAGTGTGAGAGTGCGGACAACGCCAAGTCGAGGAAAGAGGAAAGAGGCTCAACACGACAACACAAGAACGCGGGGAGATGGAGACGGGAACACAAAGAAAAGGGGGAAGTGAGCGGGGTCGAGGGAGGGGGTCGGGGAGAACACAAAGCAGAACACACACACACACACAGGAGAGAGAGGCGAGGAGGAGATCAAAGTAGCACCGCGAGGGAATTAAGGGAAGAGGCACTCTGGGAGGAGCGAATACGGCAGCGTGGGGGGCAAAGGGAAAGGGAGGAGGAAGAGGAGGGGGCGAACGAGGAAGAAAAAAGCCCAAGAAGATGACGAAGCAAAACAAACGATGGTTGGCGGAAAGGCAGAGAGTGGGCTACAGCAGTCCGACGGTACCGGCAAAACGCATACAACAAAGAAGGGACACAGACGCCGTGTCGAGATCAAGAAAAATGGAGAAGACGAGTGTGAAGAGGGTAGATGCGAGATGGTGAGCTCCCGCACACACACAGCCACGGCAGCGACAAGCGACCACAACACGCCACTACACCAACACTAAATATTGAATCACGTGATGAGCCAGCACCTCTACGAATGAAGAGCTGTGCTTTCAGTGAGGGTGACAGAGCAGCACCCAGAAAGGCACCTGAGATCGAGAAAACGGAACTGTCTTCGTCTGATGCGTATTTTTTCGCTCTGCTTTCGCCTCTGAGGCCCACAGTTTTAGGGGCGTGCGTGTGTATGCGGATTCACAGGGTTCCTCCTGCCTCTCGGCCAAAGAAGAAGACAGCAGAAAACGAAGTACACAGATGATGGCGGGAAGAGAAGGGCCCAGTGACTCGAGCAAGCCTAATATTTTACACAAAAAGAGGTGCTCTACGTTTTTTTTCTCGCACACACTCACACAGTAAGACGATAAGCGTGTCTGCGTCCGTTTCCGCTCCGATTTGCGCGACTCGCTATTTCGAGCTCAGCCCCTCTACCTCTCTCACGCTCTGACCGTAGATTCGCTGACGGAGAGGGGGAACGAAAGAGACAAGGATGAACTACAACAACTACAAATTAAAACAACTGCGGAAACACAACGGAAGAAGTGTGTGCCGCTCGTGCCTCCCTCAGCACACCCTCTTCGTGTGTCTGCACACTTGGTAGCCTCGGAACTGCACACAGAGAGAGAGAGACCGAGGGAGCAGACGATAACAGACAGGATGAGCGGAGCAGGAGAACCGTGAGAGAAAGGAAGGGAAGAGAGTGAGAGGGAACCGATGACTGACTGTGCAGAGGCATGAACGACACCGACGCACACGCATAAACAGACGTGCGCAAGACAAGCACGAACGAGAGCAAGAAAAACGTAACAAGCGAGTTTTAAGTGGGCCCTTTCGTTATTCGTCGTTTCCCTTCCCATCCACTAAAAGTGAGCGAACAGGTACGACGAACAGAGAACACTGTGGACGCGTGTATGTGTGTCTGAGCGTGTATGCGTGACCTACGACAGCGCGAGATGGCAGAGGAGGGGAGGAGGCCGAATGATTGTGTGTATGTGTGTGTGTGTGTGCGTGTGCCAAGGCAGTGAGGGATGTGGCTCAGGAACGAAAAAAAAGATGCGCATGATGAAGAATGTGAAAGCCATGGGACAAAGAATGGGAAAAGGCCGAGTATCTGCAGTTGTTTGTTGACTGAGCATGCAGGCATGTGCACACGTGCGACTGCGCTGGCATACGCGACGAAGGATGCCGTGAGTACTTACAGACCTTAGTAAATACGCTACCGCTCCGCCTCTGTCTGTGTCTCCATCCTCACGCCAGCTTGCTGCAGTGGCGGCGCGAGAGAGAGGGAGTTCACTCCCCCCTTTTTGCGCGTTGTCGTACGTCCGTCGGCTTTGATTCGGCCATCGATCTTGCGCTTTCGCAGAGCATACCTGCTGCCCTGACGCGGTGTAGGGGGGGGGGGGCATGCACGTCCATGCTTCGAGCGTTGCGTCCCTCTTGAAAGGATACTCGCGTGAACGCAGCTAAAGGGCAACCAAATCACTGTTGATGGTTTCCGGAGGTTTTTGTAGCTTTTTTTGCTTGAAACATGAACACGTGCGCGCACACATCCTGGCGAGGTCAGAGGGATGATGAAGGAGGGGGGCGGCCGGTGAGGGCGTGAGGGTCACAGCTCGTTTTCTCATGTGCAGCCTCCTCGCTCCATCCACCCACCCATCCACACACACACACACGCACCACTATTCCTCCGCCAAGTGTACGCATGACTTTATTTGAACATCACCACCGCCGATTGGAGAAGCAAAACGACAGAGACCAAAGCAAAAAAAAGAACACAAGCGAGTTCGAGTCGTCCCCACTCCCCCCCCTCCCTCGCTGTGAAGGAAGAGAGCACCACTGCGGCACCTAAAACAACAGTAAAGGGCCTCCTCCTTGCGCATTGAAGAGGAGCGGGATGCCAAAGTCGCCCATAGCGAAAAGGCGCGAAGGAGAATAATAAAGCAAGCGGGCAGGAGAAACGATGGAAAGGGGAGGGGAGAGGGCCTTCGACTGCGCACATCGTCTATCCGTGTGCCGCTCCGGTGGCCGCGGGGGGGGGGAAGGGCGGTATTTTACCCTTCCCCATGAGCATCGTAACTAAATCCGCGCAGAAAACGCATGGCAACAGGCGTTGTGGAGACACGAAGGGGGAGTGAAGTGGTGGTGTAACCCATGCAAGACTGTGAAGACGGCGCCGTCGCCTACTTGTCCGCACGGCGTATCCGTTCGTGTTTGCCACCAACTCAGTTTCATACACTACATCTCTCCTTCGAACGCACACACACACACACATTCACACAAACACAGAGTGCAGCAGCAGCAATTAACACATAAACCAAACGCAGTCGGGTACCAGCAAAGAAACACTCGTGAAGCGAATCAGCAAAGGGAGGGAGGAGACAGCCAAACAACAACAACGACAGACAAAAAAAAAGAGCCGCAACGACAAGTGCGTAGGTGCGCACACAGAGACGCCCAAAACGCGACACTGCCGGTCAGCTACCCATGGCGAGAAAAGCACGCCATCCCGCACTGTTGCCACCAGCACCTACCACCACCACCCTGCCCGCCAACATGCACTAGAACATTCTCGACCCACCCAACAAAGGAAAAGCCGTGGTGGGCGGGGGGCGGCTTAGAGAAGAGGACTGGAAGATGGGGAGAGAGTGGGAGACACCGCACAAAATCAAACACAACCAACTTGAAGAAGGGGCCATACGGTGCAGCGAGACAGAGCATGTGTGAGGGTACGTGTGTATTTGTTTTCCCGCGCGCATCATCATTGAGAGACTCTCCGAAACCCGCGACACAGGCGCACGCTCGATGCTCGCGCGCTGGCAGGACATGTTGCGCCGGTCGCCGCACACTCAGCATGGCTTCAGAGGGATATAATCGAACCAGACACGTTCTCGCGCGCGCAAACTCCGTAAAAGGAGCCGCATCTTGCACCCTCCTTTCGCTTCTCTGCCGCCGCAAAAACAAGAGCGCAGCCACGTTCGCCATGATGCCATAACGGACAAAAATGCAGCGACAACGGCGCCTACGCATGTACCTCTTCACCTGCGCGCTTGATAGCCTCGAAACTGTACGGCTTGCCGTGGATGCGCTCAAAGAGGTCGAGGATGTCCTCCGCGGCGCTCTCGAAGTGCGTGGCGGCATCGTAGCTCTTGCTGATGAAGCAGCGACTCGCGCTTCCGTCCTCGAGTGGCTCATACAAGTCAGAGACTGAGATGAAAGTCTCCAACGTGGGGCCGATCAGCTTGAGGCCGGCCTCCAGGTCAGCCTTGGGGTTCCCCGGGTGCTCGACCACGGTGCCGATCATCACAATGAACTTGCCCTCCGGGCACACCTTGTCTTCTTCACACAGCTGCAGGATGTACACGTCGTTCTTGCGGCGCAGCTCCGACTGTGGGATAATGATCTGGCACGCGTTGGCGGCCACCTTTAGGTTGGGGATAGGGTGGTCCATGATCGCGATGCAGCGCACCACCTGACCACACGACCTGACACGGTCCGGAAAGTACGACGGATCGCCCAGCACCAGCTTCGCGAACGCCTTTTTGCCACCGCTCTCGATGGACTCGAAGGCACCGTTCGCGTCAAAGTTCACCTTATCCACAGGCGTCTGAAGCATATAGGTGCCGCCGTACACCGCCGACAGGCGCGAGAAGGCCTGCGGAAGCTCGCCGCTACCATAGAGCGGGTACACGTACGGGGAGCGGTTGTACATCAAGAAGGAGTTCTCGTACAACTTGCACCGCATCACGGTGTCGATGGCTGGCTTGTGCAGATAGTCGTCGTTGTTCTGCAGCGCCATGGCGTGCCCGACGAAGCTGATAGTGTCGTTGCCAAGGTCGAACTCCTTGAAGAGCTGCTGCATCGGCATGGTTTGCAGGTTGTAGCCCTTGTAGGTGCGGCTGTCCTTCACGTTGTAGCTGGACACGTACTGGAGGAAGTTGCGCAGGCGGCGCTTCTCGAAGAAGCCCATCAGCGATGACGACAGCGCCTCCATCTCCGTAGCCGGCACCTTGGCGATCTTGCCGTCCTTCATCACAAAAGAGCAGTCGAGCAACATGAACTCCATGTTGTAGCGATCCACGACGGTGGCGCGCAGGATCTTGACCAGCTCACCGGCGCACATGAGCACCTTCGGGATCAGATCGACGTTGTAGAGATGGCTGCGGCCCATGGAAGCCGGCGGCGTGCCCTTGTTGAACTTCTGGTAGAGCTGTTCCAAGTTCAACGAGGCGCTCTCACCGCCGTAGTAAGCATTGCGGTCCACGTGCAGCACCTTGTAGCCGTTCACGGACAGCAGGCCGGACAGCACGCACTCCACCAGTCCCGTCCCGCACACAATCGCATCGTACGTCTCCTCCATAGCGGTGGGTGGTTTCTTGTTGGGTGCGCAGTTTATGTTGTGAAGACAAGCAGAATAACCGGCGCTGCAGCGCTGCGGTGGTCGGACTTTTCGCTAATATCTAGTGTGCTGGAGTTGGGACGAGAGGGAGAGAGAGGAGGGGGGAGGAGGGGGGCAGAGACGCGCTGCAGAGGCGGAGGGAAAGTAAAGGAGAACGGTGAGCAACAAAGAAAGACAGCGCAATTCTGTATGTGCTTGTGTGCTTGTGTGTGTGTGTGTGTGCGTGTGTATAGGTACGCAGTGACGAACAGCTGCAGTAGATCACATGGAGGCCACGAAAGAGAGAGAGAGAATCAGAAGAAAGGGGGGGAGGGGGGGGGGACAGGTTGGCAGCGGATGAGGTGGACAGGGAGCACGAAGAGCATCAGCTTGAAAGGAAGCCATGCTGCACGTATGCACGGATACACCACACACACACACACAAGATGGAGGGGGAGGTGGCAAATCGCTTTCCAGCATTGCTTACCAGAGGAGAGGGGCTTCCGCGCCCTTCGTGCCGTCCCGTGAACTGCGCGCTGTGTGTTGGGGGAGTGAGCGGGTGGCGGGAAGGGGGAGGGGCGCAGAGAGAAGGCGAGGAGGACAGCGCCTGTGTGGTATTGGTGAGAACAACTAGGGATAGAGAGAGCCGGGTCAGTGAAACAAGCAGAATAACACGAGGGAAACTCTGCCGAAAAGTGGGCGTAGACTTGGCCGCCTCTCTATCTGTCTCTTTCGCCGTTCCTCGTGGAGTGCTTAGTCAGCGCCTGGGGTGCTGAGGAAGCTCGACAGGCAGGTGCTCGCTTGCTGCTTCTGCGCCGCTGAATCGAGGCGCAGTTGCGGTGCCTTTCGTGTTCTCCGCAGGGCGTCGTGGGCGAGAGAAGTCCGGCACCACGACCCTGCGAGATGCAGCAGAGGGGGTGCATGATGGGTTGTGCTCGAGCGCCGTGCGATGGCTGCGGCCCATCACGTGCTCTGCCATGCGATGCCATCCAATCACGCAGTCGCAGACGTAGCAGTAGTTCAAGACGGGCGGGAGGCGCAGGCGCCGAGCACTCTCGTCTGCTTGCATCTGGGCGGCAAGCACTTCCTGACGACGGGCGGCATCCCTACGACGTGCATCGTCGCGCCGGTTGCAGAACGCATCAAGGGCGTCGCCGCTTGTCGAGAATTGCGCGTTAGCGTACTTTAGAAGGCATCGGGCGTCCACAAACTTCTTCATGGCGTCGGAGAGCGTCTGTGAGGTGGATGCAGCCTCGGCGGCGTAGCCCATGGTCCGAACACACTGCGCTACTGCCATGCTGGTCGCCTCCAACGTGCTCACACAGGTCTCGCGGGTGCGCTTGCGCAGCGCCTGAAAGAGAGACTCGTAGTCATCGGCGATCTCTAGAGAAACGCGAGGGATTGAACGAGTGATGTGACGGTTCAAGGAGAGCGCCTGGTTCCACGTGCTGTCGAGAAGGATGAGGTGCAACTTGCGTAGCGAATGTGAGCCACTTCCTGAGACGGTCAGCGGTGGCACGGCGGACACTGCCGCACCCTCGCTGCTGTTCTCCGTTGCCGGAGCGGGTGCGCGTGGCATCGTGTTGGCCGCGTTAGCACAAGCACCACTACCACCACCATCGCTGTCGACCTCTTTCTCCGGAGTGCTTCCCTCGCCCCTTCCCCTGTCCTTGCTGCTGCCGTGGTCCCTCTGGGAGGGGTAGAGATGCGCATTTCGGATGTGGTGGTGGATGCTGACCGCGTCCGAAGACGGATAAAGGGAGACGTGATAGACGACCGCTGGCCCTTCGGCTGCGCACGCGGCCTGACGGTGCTCCACCGGCGGCAGCTGTTGCAGATATGTGTCATCCTTGGCGAGTCCCCAGACGCGCAAAGGCGCGCCTAGGAGATAGGCAGCGATGTGACCCGAGTTTGTGCTGCGCATCAGCTCCTCACTGTGCAGCAGCATGGTCACCTCAACATGCTCATCCAGCACGGCAGCGGGCAGTGTGCCACGGTAGGCGTCGAGCTCGGCGCACATGCACACCTCGCGAGGAAACCAGCACCATAAGCAAAGATCGCGCTGATGCGCGCGCCAAAGCGCGACAGAAAGCCGGCGCGTCACCGTCACGGCGTGGCGATCCTCGGGCCCCACGCTGGCAAGAAACGCCTTCCACTCCACCGATTCCTCAAGGCTGAGGTAGATCGTGGGCATCTCTGTGAGCCTGCCGCTGGCGCCTGCCGCTGAATCACTGCTCACAGTGGAGCAAGCGCCATCAGACTCCGTTGCACCGGAGGCGGCTACGGCACACCGCATAGCACGCACCACTTCACTGTTCAGCTTGCGTTTGTTGATGCGTACGTTGCGGCGTCGCACGCTCTCCTGGTGGCGAGCTACCGCCTCCCTCACCTCGTCCAAGTGCTGAGCAATACGCACCGCCTCCTCGCTCGTGCGAGGCGGCATCGTGGCGCGTGAGGTGCCGTAATGCTGCAGCCCCACGTACTCAAGCAAGCGCAGCATCGAGCGCTTGTACGGGTTCGAGGTAGCCCTACATGACGAGACAAGTGACTCGTCAATCTGCTGCACATCAGCGGATGCGGCGGGCAACGACTCGATCATTTATGCGTCAGTGGAGCAGCGCGTTCCTCGAGTGGGTGAGTTTGTACTGGGCGTCGCAGATGACAGCAACAAGCGGGCTTCATTCTCAGACCTGCCTCAAGTACTTTTCGAAGCCTTGATGTGCCAAGAGTTCTGTGTGCGTACGTCGTTGCTTCCTCACATGCGTGGGTCCGCGTACGGGGCGGGTGCGAAAGGAGGAGTAGAAAGATCGACAAAACGGGCGGGCAAGCGCTAACGTTTGTCGTCGCGCGAGACAGCAGCGAATGCGGGCCGAGCACACAGAGAGCCCCACGGCTGCCCAGCCAGCAACGACACCACATCGCAACACACGTGTACTGTCACGTGGACAACGCTATTCGGGAATTTGTCACGGCGCTCGCATACGAACCCAGGAAAAAGCCTCATCACCGCTGAGACTGGCGCCTTGACCGAGTGCAGGCATGAAGAACACTCGTTCGGTGTCACAGATGCCAAGTCGGCGTCTAAGTACCTGCTTGTACGCTGAGGCGCTTCAGCGAGGAGGTCACGGCGCCACCGCCGAGTCTTCTCACGACAGCTGCCGATGTGTTGCCGCATACGTCTGTTGGCGTGTGTCATCTTCTTGTTCTTTTTGCTGTTTTCGATTCGGCTTCTAGGCTTCGATGCTCCTTGGATGGCCTTGGCGACACTCTGGCGAGCACACACGCACACACGCAAGAAGGTAAAGCAGGTGTATGAGGGAGGGAGGTGAAGAGAGGGTGGGCACGGGGAAAGACTCCACGTAAGGCGAGCAATGATTCTCTTTCGCTCTTGAAGCAATGCAAGACCAACCACAAACAAAACACACACACACGCACGGAAACGCTTGAAGGCGGTGAGAGCACACAAAACACAAAAACGAGCAAAGGATGAAGGGAAGCGGTGGTGGCCGAGAAGGACCACACCAACGCCGGCCACCGCTGCTTCACTTCACAAGGAAGAAACAAACCAACAAAGTCGGCACACAAATTTGTGAAGAAAAGCCAAGCGGTGGCCGCCATTATCCCACACACAAAAAAACGCGCAGAGGCGTGTGTGAGGTGTTGGCACCACCGCGCCTCCATCTCCTGCTACCGCCTCTCCCCCTGTGTCTCTTCACTGCACGAGCTCTGTCACACCCTTTCCGTGGCACACGGGGCAAAGGCTTCTTCTGCTACGCCGCCAGCGTGCGAGACGAGCGGCAAGCGAGGCTTCCCACTCATGCCCGCACCCGGCGCACAGCCACCACACCTTTGTCTTCGTGTCCGTCGGCGACAGCTGCTCAATATGGAGATCGCCGTTCTTTAGTGGATGCCACTCCTGCAGCACAACGCTCTCCTCCGAGGCCAGCACACCAGCCGACTGAGAACGCAGCAGCGCGCACGATGGGCACCTGACCTTGTCGAGAGCCCGGTCCTTCACGCGAGCGGCATAGCTCTCGCGACACATTGGACAGTTCCAAAAAACACTCTCCTTGCTGTCCGCGGCGATCTCCTCAGGCCTGAGAAACGGGTTGTTGCGGTTGTAGTCCCACAGCTGAAGCAGGTCAGGCCGCGTCCTCGCCAGCGTCGAGGTCCTGTTTGCAGAGCACTGCGGGCATCCGTTCTTGAGGATGCATCGCACGAACACACCGCTACGCCAGACGTGGTTGCACTTGACGCAGCGCCACACCGCAACCACCGCCGAGTTCGTCATGACTTCGTTCACAGGGATGGCGTTGGCACCGTCGCCTGCAGCGGCGTACTCAGCCGCCAATTCGGGAAACGCAAGGGCCAAGCAACGGTTTGCCATTTCCTCGTCAACAGCAGCCGTGTCCGCCGCACATTCTTCGCTGTCTTCTGGCGAAGAAGACGTGCCGGTTGCATCGGCCTCCCCAGCGGCCGCGTCCACGGTCGACATCTTGAGATTACGGCGTCGCGCTCGCCGAGTCACAGCCGTACTGTCACCTTCCTCCGCCTGGGTAATGCCGTCCAGGCGTGTCTCGGTGCCCCCGCCACTACATTGCTCGCCGCTCTCCCTCTCGGGCTCATCATTTCCACCAAACGCCTCCTCCAGAGTGGCACCCACGGGATCCTCTGTGGGTGGCTCTGAAAACAGGTCGCTGTCACCGCCGATAATGGCGTCCGTTTCGTCCGCGGCATCGCGCGCCTCCGTTGCTTCAAGTCGTCGAGCGCTTCCGCGGAAATGTGCTGCGCGGAGACTTGCGCGTTTACGTTGCGCTGACGGGGATGGGTACAGGTTGCCGCCGTCTCTCTTGCCCTCTTTCTCCACTGACTCAGCTGCTTCCTCTTGTGAAGAGCTGCCTCGAACAAAGAACGCCACACTCTCCTCGAACTGCTCGTTCGCGTTTATAGAGGTGGGTAACGATGAGGCTGACCTCTGCTGGGCAGACGCGGCGGTCGGCTGTGCTCGCCGCGACAAGGATGCCGCGGCCTTACCGTCAGCCGCGCCCGCCTCCTTCTTTGTCTTGGCTGCTTCTCTGGTGCCTCTCGCCTGGCCGACGCGGCCCATCGCCGACCCGCAGCGGCGCGTTTGCAAAAGCGCAGCCACACCACCGTCCGCGATGAGCGTCGGAGACCCGCACAGCGTCGAGGAGCTGCCGCACCTCCACGACAGAAACACGGGTGAAGGGGTGACAATAACGCATGCCAAGAATGGCGCGGGTAGGTGGTGCGCGACGCACGAGCCCGTAACGACTCGTGCGACACGTGAAGGGCGCCACATGACTGGCGTGCGAGGAAGTGCCAAACCCGTTACGTATAGCTGTGGTTCAAGCACTTTTACGTAGCCATACGAAGGACACACGCTTCTCTGAAGCAGCCAAAAAGGTGAAGGTAGAGGGGCAGCGCGCAGCTCGCCGTTTACGTGGTCTTCTCCTCCGAGGGGTCAACGGCACAGAAATAACAACAACAGGAGCCGGATGATGAGACCACGGGAGAAGCACCCCTAGCGACAGCACCCCCTTTCCTTCCTTCTTGTTTACCTTCTGGTAAACATTGCATGCACGCGTTTGTGCCCAAGTAAGTAAGTGTGCATGCATGCATGCGTGCGTGCGTGTGTGTGTGTGTGTAAATCATTCGATGATGCACGGAGGAAGAGGAAAGGGCGTGCAATATATTCCACGGGGAGGGCGGGAGGTTAATGGTGCGTTCATTTGCGAAGCAGAAGCACAGCAGCGGCATAAACAAGAGAAACGCGGAGGAGACAGAAGACAGAAGCGCTAGAAGACCACTCAACATCGCCTGAGAAGAATGTAGTATGACCCGCAGGAACGACCCCTTCAACCTTTCTTCCCTCTTCTCCACCCTCCCGCCACCGCAGCCACCACCATCAGACGCAGCTGATGTAGCACCCCGGGGCCCAAAGAGATGACAGAGGGAGGGCCCGCAAAAAAAGAGGGCTTCGGGATCCCATCACCCCCCATGCAGAGCGCACCAGCAGAAATCCGAAGAGGATCGTCAGGTCGAAAAAAAAAGGTGGCACCATGGTGTACGTCTGGGGAGGGGCAGGAGACAGGAGGTTGGTGTGGTAACAGGCACTTTTAAGCACGAGTATCGTAGACAACCACGCACCCTTCGAATGGGGGTTCGGGGCGTGGGTGTGCATGGGTACCACAGGTGCACTCTTCGACTCGTTGAGCGTTGTGTTTGTCTTCTCTACGCCGGCACCGAGAGAAGGGAGACACGCTACGCACACATGCTTCAGTCAAACATGGGAAGCGGGCGCAGTGAAGAAGAGAAGACGGTGCGCGAAGACGCAACAACCACGCCCTATACCGTACACAGAGGCGCGACAGCGGCTGGAAAGGTGGGGATGAAGAAGAGAAGCTAGGCGCGCGCGCCACATCAGAGCACGCCAAAGCCATGAAGAGCTCCAGCACAAGCACACACGCACCTCCAAGCCACACAGACACACACCTCCGCATGGCGGGCAGCTCGCCGCAGCAGCACGCGACAAAACATACAAGAATAACGATGCATTGCATGTACCCAAAGAAAGTCACACAGAAAACCGCGGTCGAAAGAACGACAACCAAGACCAGCGGACGAAGACAGCAGATAATCCTAGATAGATACACCCACAACACACATAAAAAGAGGGAGAGGCCTCACGCCAGAGTCACGAAAACACGAGAAGCCGAGAGAGAGGAAGGGAAGCAGGGAGGGAGGAGCATCGGGTATAAAGTTTACACACAAACCCTTAAAGTGCAAACATGCATGCAGCATTCGAGAAACGACCTACATTCTACACGGACTTCGGCGCGCGTCACTGCCGCTAGAGAGGCGAGAGAGAGACAACGAGGAATAGCGGACAAGGGAGAGGTGTGGGGGAAAAAGTGTGGACACACCTCTCCGTGCGTGGCATCGCAGGGCCCAGCACACCCCTCGCCCCACACTCTGTGTGGGGAAGCCGCGCAGCCCCCACCCCCTATCCCCGCCAGCGCCGAGCCACATCAGGTGGTGAAAACTTCACGCACCTTGGACATGGCGGGGGATATCCGACTGCTTCACCGCTATGCATGTCGGCGGTCAGGTTGTGGACATTGTTGCGCTGGAGCGGCCAGCGACCGTGCAGACGCTTGTGCCATCCATGTGGTGCGCGAGGTGTTCGCGTGACTCGAGCGTATCCCACCCCCGGACCTCACACTGCCTGCTGGTGTGGGGCGCCTGAGTGCCACCGCGAGGGATGCGCCAGATGGGCGCCGGCACAATGAGTGGCGCGGCTGTGAGGCGGAAGGGGGGAGAGTGGATGACGGAGTTGATAAAAAAATGTCATGTCTGCTTCACCTTAGCGATTGTGGCGGTGAAAAGCGTGCAAGGAGGCTGGCAAGAATGCGCCCGCACAAGAGCGCCAGCCAATCGATGGAAGAGCGCCTCCCATGCCAGAAAAATCGATCGAGAGCACCGCAAGGAGCAGCGAGAGGGAGAATGATCAACAAAGTCCGATGCGAGCAAGGCAAACAAAGTCCACGAAAAAAGAGGCGATAGCTGCTGTGTGCAGTATACGTCAGACGCATCTACTACCCAGACAGGGGACATACATGCGAGAGGGGGGGGGAGGGGCAGGTAGACAAGCGTCGCCTATGAACCCCGGAAGAAGTGAGAGCGAGAATGTGTCACGAAAGGTGAAAAGGCGAAGAGATAAGGGGAGAAGGGCAACGAAAGAGTGGATGAGGCAGCAGTCAGGTATGAAGATCGGTGTGTTGCCAGTCATGGGTCGCAGTGGACAACGTCTACGCGGCACGCGGCGCAATCAACATAAAAAGTGGCCTTGTCTACCATTGATTTGGGTATTGCAGTCGTTGCACGGCAGCGCGTTTCGCGCAATGGCACCGCTCTCGACGCATCGCCGTGGCCTCGGCACCTGCTAGTGCGCAGAGGAGAAGTGGAGATATGTACGCCCTCCAAGCGTTCTGTGGGTCTCTCACACAGGTGCACACACGCACACACAACGGCCTAAAAATCACAAACAAAAAACAGAGAGAGAGGGAGATAGGCATGCAAAGTACTCCTCGTCTAACGAAGGCGCGCGTTGTTGCCGGCTCGATCCTCGAGAGATCCACGCACACACACACATATACAATGAAGGCAACGGCCACTAAGAAAATGCCAAACAACTCTCCCTTCCAAAGGCACGGGGGAGGGGGGCGTGAGGCAATGAGAGAGAGGGGCGTGAGATACATACAAGCGCACAGGGAGAGAAGGTGAGCCATCTCCGCGATGGCCCTGCTGCAGCGCTCGCAACACGCGAGTATATTCACTCGCGGCCTTCACAAAAACAAGCACACACACACACATCACTTACTCTCGATGCACTACACAACATCACATATCAAAGAAGCCGATACGAAGGGAGGCAATCAGATGCCGCACGCCTTTTCTCAGCTCTGTTGCTGCACTTTCTCTCCCCCACCTCATTCCCACCCATGATCACTTCTACACCAGTCGCAGCAGCCGCGATCAATGAGCCCACTCCGCTAGCAGCCCCAAGGGGCTGCGTGCACACTGCCTGCTCGCCGCAATCAGGTACCCCACGCACCTTCCAGCGTCGTACGCACGTGAGCACTTAAGTCTCGCTCTTTCCCTCACTTTCAGTACGTGCCGGAGCTCATGGCGTCGTACATGTCCTTGTGAACCGTGCGCTTCGGCTTTTTCTTACCACGCAAGCCAGCCGGCAGCAGCGACAGCACCGTCTCCTTGATGAGTTTGCCGCGCGGCACCCACTTGGGCAAAGGGCGGCTGTTGTCCGCTAACATGAAGAAGATGACAGTCACCACCAGGACGACAGCCACACCGGCCGTGGCGCCCATGGCGTAAAAGTCCGTCCTGTCCTGCTCACGCTTTGACGAGGAATACGGTGGCGGCGGGCCCTGGCGGCTGAGCTGCGTCAGCAGCGGGTCGATGTGCAACACACGGCGGAACTCTGTCGTACTTTCTGCCGCCACACCAGACTGGATGAGGGCCTCGACCACCACCTCGATGTCTGTGTCCACCCCTAGCGCACCAGGGATGAAGGTGAAAGCGTACACAACATCCGCCGCCGCCGCGGACGACTCCATAAGCGCGCTGTAGGTAATGCTGTTGTTCTTCACGTGGGCCGCCAAGTCACGGAAGGCGAGGAAGGGGTACTTGTACTGCCACCAGTCACCGTCAGCGTCGTTGTCCGGGATCGAAACTGCACCAGTTCTCGGGTCCTTGTAGATGAGATAGATACGCGAGTTGTTGTGCTGCACGTACACACTGCGCACCGTCACTTCGCTCGGCTTAACGCCGGGCATGTTGACGGCAAAGAGGGCCCAATCATTCGGACCGTACGAGGAGCTGAGGTCGTCAATGCACAACGGCATCGCCGCCGCGACGCTCAGGGGGAACGGGCTCGACGCCAGCGACGAGCCGAGCGGGTCGAGCACCGGCCAGTAGCTGCCGCTGCGGCACGTGCTGAACCCACCCTTCATGCGCGGAGAATCCTTTGAAAGACGGGAGACGTACATGGACAGATGCAGGTTCAGCCGCTTGTAACTGTGGTCATCCATGAGCAGCACAAGCTGCACCGTGCCCTCGTAGTGGAAGGCGCGCGAGAGGGTTTCGTTGAGGCCGCTGCTGCCCGGCACGATGCCGCGCAGCGTCACGTTCTGGTACGCCGTATTGCAGTTCCGCGTCGGGGAGAACCCGGTCTGGTTGAAGACGTGCATCTTGCTATTTGGACAGTCGCCCGGCATCGTGGCAGGCCCCTTGAATAGGTGAACACGACCCTCGCCATTGGCGCAGTTCCCCTCCGGGAAGCTAGGTCCCGTGTAGGAGACGTCCGCCCCCTGCAGCGGCGCCACACACTTCATCTTCGAGCCGGTGCACGTCGGGCAGTGCTCGTTGCTGGGCGATATCCAGTCCTGTAATATCCACTTGAAGCCTTTCACGTGGCGGTCGCGGGCGTAGCTGGTGGTCATGTACGAGTCCACGAAGGGGTAGACGAGCATGTTGATGCCGAACGCCTGGTCCTGCGTCTCGTTGTCCAGGTACGTGAAGAACTCGGCATCAACGGAGATGAGGGGTTCCTGCATACCCGTCTTGCTCACGGCGACGAATTGACGCAGGTTGATGAGGATGTTGTGGCTACTGCAGAGCGCGTCGAACTGGCCGGGTTCGAGCCACGACCTCGCCTGCACAGCCTCGGAGTAGAGCGTGCCCTGCAGCTGGAGGTTCCCGACAAACGACCACACCGGAGACCCATCATATTTCACCATTTTCCCCATCGAGCTGTACGCGAATACGCCTGTCCACGTGGCATCGCAGTCGTCCACGTCGACCGTCCAGCGGCCAAGGGAAGTGTTCGTGTGGTTCGCCGGCGTCAGCAGCGGCGCGTAGCGGCATGGGTCGGCGAAGATGTCGCAGTTCACGTGCTTGCCGCCAAACTTCTGGTACCAGGACTGGCCGGAGTTGTAGTAGGCGCCAACGCCGCCGGTGCCGGAGTCGAGAGACAGACTAAACCACCTCCACACATCCTCGCCCATGCCGGTGCGACCTTGGTTGGCCAGGCAGCTCATCTCAAAACCAGGAGAGCCGGGGGCAACGCTGCCGGCAAAGTCTTTTGGCTCCATGTACGCCCTCTGGGTCGCTGTGATAGGCTCGAAGGTGGGGAAGCGCACGCCGAGGTTGCCAATCAGACTGTAGACGAGGACTACGAGCGATTTGTTGCGCCACGTCACTGTCATGCCGTTTACTGGGCGGCCATCCTTGCGCGCGTAACCGGTGCCAGGTGCGGTGTCCCACACCTTCCTGTTTGGGTACGTTTTCCAGGCGCTCGCGTTACACGTGCCGCGGCAGGTGATCTGCTCGTTGGTGATGCTGGCATTGCTTTCCGGATCGACCGGCGAATCTGTCGGCACCGGGGCCAGCGTCCATTCATTTGACACAAGAAAGTAGGCCGTGCCAATGCAGTATTGCTGGTTCATGCAGTGCATGGTAAACGTGAAGGAAAACTGGCCCTCGTATGTCGGTGGTACGTACACAAAGTCTCCAATCAGTGACACATTGACGCTCCCCGCCTGCGGGGAGGTGTTGAGGGTGAAGTAGCGGCCGTGCGCACACATATCTTGTCCGGGCATGTTGTTCAGAGACGCCTTCATGGGCACGCCGGGGCTTGTCTCGTAGTAGTACACATTCGCGCACGGCGGCAGCGGCGGCGTGGTCGTGGAGGTGGTGGGAAGTGGGGTGTAGGCGACGAACACCAGCTGTGTACGGCACACGAACACCTTGGCGCAGTACACGTCTACGGCGGCGTAGTCTACTGCCTGCGACATGGGCGCTTTGTAGTAGAACTCCCCGAGCAGGTTCAGCAGCAGAGAGCCGCTGATGTCGCTGCTGCTGTTCACAAGCAAGTACGTGGTGATGTTGCACGAGGAGGTGGGGACGGGGTCGATGGTGTCGCTTATCGACTGCCCAGTCGACACTTCGTACCAGAAAAGCTTGGGGCACATCGCGATCGGCGCCGCAGTCGTTGTCGTCGACGTCGTCGGGGGCGCCGTGGTTGTGTGGGCAACGAGAAACATCACCTTCATCTGGCACAGAACCTCCCCACTGCACGTCATCAGCACCATCGCCACCACCTCCGTCTCGGCATCGGGGGCCTGGAAGAAGAAATTGCCACCCGCATCGAGGGAGAGCCCCGGCACGGGAGACAGGATCGAGGGCGATGGGGTTGCACCGGAGTTGCACACGGCGCCGCTGCTCATCGTACCCGTCACGGAGCCGCCGGGCTCCAAAAGAAAGGTGGCGACGCTGTTCGGGCAGGCCGGGAGGTCGTACGTCAAGTGAATTGCCACTAAACCGTGGCAGATGTTCACGCCGTTGCACGCGATGGTGTACGGAATGCTCGTGCTCTGTGGCACCGTGTCGTCACTGGTGGAGTAAACATAGCCCAGGGGGTCTGACGGCTCCGCGACGACGGCCACGCCTACAGACGGATCCTCGATAGTTGCCGTGTACCTGCACTCAGTGTCCTTCACGTCCAGCAGCAGATCACCGAAGTACACTTCGCCAATGCGGTAGGTTTGGACGTAGGTTTGGTGTGAGCACCAAGGCAGCGTTTCTGGCGGCGCCGGTGTTGGGGCAGGGGTCGATGTCGGTGGCGCTGTCGTGACCGACGCAGGCCCCAGCACCACGTCCACCGTGTCCGCACACACAGTAATGCCATTGCACTGCACGGTGTAGCCCAGCGAGATGTGGTAGCCGACCGCGGCGGTTTGGGGGGTGGAGTAGGTGTAGGAAAGCCCCGACGTGGCCACCACCACGGTGCCGACAGTCGGCTCACCGGTGATGCGTGTCGTGTAGACGCAGCTTCCCTCCTGTATATCCATTGGGAAGGTGTCATCGTATACCTCGCCAACCGAGTAGCTGCGCGACTTGGATGCGTGCGAGCACAATGGGTACGTGGGGCTGGGCAGCACACTATCGGCGGAGCTGGAAGACAGCGATGTCAGCGGTAACTCATCCGAGGAGGAAGACGACGCCATCGTCTGCGGCAGAGCGTAGGTGACGTTCGACTGGCACTTGACCGTGTTGCCACACATCGCATACAGTGTAAACGTTGCCGGCGCGCGGTCGTTGACGCTCACCAGGTAGCTCCACCCACTCAAGGCCACCACGGCGTTAGGGGACGCAGGATCTTTTGCGATCGTGATGAAGGCGGCCTCGTTGGAGGCGCACGAGATGACACCCTCGTATAGAAGGATGCCAAGCGCTGTGCCGTCGGGGCTAGTGGTGTAAAAGGTGGCATCGTCGTCACAGAGAAGAGGGGTGGCTGAGTCAGCGCCATGCCCGCGCGCCGTGGAGGCCATCAAAAGCAGTGCCACAGCCATCACCGCCATGATGGCTGAATGACGCAGCGATGTCGAGGTGCGCGGCATTTTCGGTTGTATCCTTTTCGGTAGGCGCCTCAAATGAAAACGGGCGGCCCTTCAAGGGGCGGGCGTGTGGAGAGAGGAGGGGGAGGGGGTGAAAGATGGCGCACGAGACGACGAGGTGGGGTGAGGGGGAGGAGGGGCTGGCCGATTCCTTTTAGGCATTTATACGCGCGCGCACACACACAGACAGGACAAAGAAAAAAGCCAACAGTGAAGAAAGAGCAGGCACCAATGAGCTACCAACAAACCCACAAAGTAAAAAAAATAAAGGTGCCAAGACAGACGCCTCACCCGACCCCTACGAAACAACCAAAGTACAGAGAGAGAACCCGAGTATCTGGCCGACTTGAGCAGGCCCACCGGCTCACAACACGCAAGGAAGGAGGGGAGCGACTACGTGAAATAAAACAGAAGAAAAACAAAAGAGGACAACGACACCACTACCAACAATACAACACGGACATCCAAATAAGAATCATACCCCCATACAACAAAAAGGAAAAGGTGCGCCGCCCATACAGCGCGCTCAGACAGGGACAGCGAGATGGCAGCCCGCACTGAGCGCCTTCTGCGTGCGCTTCTGCCCTTCGATTTTCGTCTTTCTCTTCCTCCGCGTTCAACGCCGACGCTGGGGGAGAGATGTGAAAGGGGGCCAGAGAGAGAGAGAGTCACAACAGAAAAACCTTCACACCGAACAGACAAACGCGTGGCCAAAGGTGCCCAGACAAGGCGAGTGAAGGTGGGGATGTGAGAAGACCGAGAAGTCTGCCGTCTCCTTCCGTTAGATATGTTCCTAGTTCGACTCACAAAGCTGCGCACAGACAACGAGCCAAGCACAAGCCGGTGCACAGGGAGAACACTTGCGATATGCAAGGTGCCTCTCAGCTAGATTAAACCGTAACCGTTGAGCGCTGGTGCGTCCCTCGTTCGTTGGTTTTATGCTCGGATGCGGTTGTGCGTGCAGGTTGTTGATTTCTTCGCTACACACGCAGACACCATAGGCTAGCTGAGAGTCGCGCGCTTGAAGACGGATCAAAAAAAAAGATAAATAAGCGTTAGTGATTTCGCGGAAGCGATGGCACGGTAGCGTGCGTGTGCGATACAGCTTCAGCGAAAATACGGCGTGTCGCGTCTGTTTTGCAGGCAAGGACGCAACAGGTGCGAATATGCATGCGTGCGTGTCTCGCTACTTTCCGATGGCGCTAGGAGAGATGAGCAGCTCGAGACACGCCCCTCAACACACGCGCCGCGAGTGCAACCCCTCTGCTCCGCTGTGAAGATGGTGCGCGCAATAAGGTGGAGAAGCGAGAGCGAATGTGTCACGCAGGTTTCCATCAAGAACACCACGGAGGCACTAGCAACGCGAAAACCACCAAGACGATAGAAGAGCACTACCGCTAACAGCTGAAAACAAAAACACAGAACAGTACGCAGCTGTTCCACACTGTGTGTGTGTGTGTGTGTAAGTGTGAGTCGTGTGGTGGTGAGCACGTGAGCACGAAGAAAAGAGAGAGAAAAGGCGCGCGAGGAAATGGTAAGATGCAATAAAAGCAGAAGACCGCGCGGTCCATGAAAACGAAAATAGAGGTGTCAGACGGGACGCACAACGGCGCCAGTTGGCGCGTAGTGAGTCGTTCGCTCGGGCACTCAAGGCTGAAGCTGACGACGGCCATAGTCGGTCCCCAGCGAGCGAGGCGCGAGTAGGGGAATGGCGAAGAGGTCAGATCCGCCTCTCGGCTAAGCTAAGGTCTGGAAAGACAGGAGCAAAGATGGAGTTGGGGGGAGTTGCGTTGCCCTTCTAAGCCAACGACAAACCTGCCCCTCGTCCATGTCGTGCGCTGCGCAAATTGCCGCGGGACATCACACGTCCCCCGTATAAGATCGCAGTGCTTCTTCAAGCATTTTTCTCTGCTCTCCTCTTCTTTGTTTTTATTCAAGTTACATTCATCATTGGCCGTAAAAGCACTTGTGCACCATGCGTGAGCGGATGGGGAGGACGAGGAAGGAAGATGCGAGAAAAAAAGGAGAGGGGGTCGCCCTGCAGGGCAAAACAACAGAAAAGGAACAACAAACAGAGGATACAACTAACGAAGCCGCCACAATAAGCATCATCACCATCACCACCTCCCTTCCTTTTACAACTACATTCCACCTTCTTTTTTGTTTTTTTTTGCGCATCGCTTTTCACTCTTCTCGGTTTGCCTTTGTTGTTGTTGTTTCGCCTTCTTCCGCGGAAGAGGCGCTCTGCCTCCCTCCCCCCCCCCTTCCTTCCATTCCCTCCCCTTCCCTCACTCACTCACTCAGCGAGCCGAGCACCCATAACCGTAGTGACAACGACATCGAAGAAAAAAAAAGATAAAAAGACAAGACACGACAAGGGAGAAAGCAAGAGAAACCGAAAACAGAGGCGGCACCACAGCACAGCAATGCTGCGAGAAAAGCAAACACGAACCATAATGGGAGAACTCGAGAACAAGGGGAAAAATAAGTGTGGTGCGAACTACACAGCTGAGAAGTAAACATCAGCCAGAGACAGAGGTGCAGGAACACCCGAAGCGTTCCCTCCCCTCCCTCATATCCAAACGCGGACAGAGAACAGCATCCACTCCTCCCACACCTTTCGACGCCAGGCTGCTCCGCCTTTGACTGAACACACACGCTGACACACCGACCTCACCCTTGTATCGGTGTGTCTCCTCCCTCCTTGTCGGCTACACGCGCCGTGCTCTCCTTTTTCTGTGTCCTCTTTCCTCCTCTCCATATGCTCACACGTGCAGAACGCACATCTACATCGATGCCGGCAAACTTGTCTCTCCCCCTGTCCGCGCGAAGACACGAAGCGAGGGAACACCGGGTGCGCACAGCAAGCGAACGCGCGCGAAAACTCTAACAAAATTCGGATGGAGTATCTACACCACCATCGCCACCACACACCCATTCCAAGAGGAGGACGAAGAGAACGAGAGAGACCAGCCCAAGGGGCGCTAGCATACAAGCAGCTAAAGGCGAGAGCATCTGCATGTGGTGTCCCTGGGTGCATGGGTAGGAGATGGAGGCGCAGAATGCGGCAACAAGGGCATCACATAGTCAGAGAGAAGCGGAAGGGAAGGAGAGAGCAAAAAAAAAACAAAAAAGGAAACAAGACGGAAAATGAAGTAACATGAACGAGCAAGTGCTCACAACCACAACCGCATCGGTGCATCACAAGCCTTTGCCGTTCTTCCATCTATCTTTCCGTGTCTCTCTCCTTCTCCTTCTCCTTCTCAATTATCCAGCTGCCGTGCGATGTGTGCGCGCACGCTCCATGTGAACGATTCGTTGTTTCTTTTCGTCCCCTCCTGCCCTTCACCCGATCTCCATTTTAGGCGTAATGTGAGCAGCCCCAACAAAAACAGGGAAGAAAAACAAAAGAGGGAGGGGGAAGGAGGGGGGGGGGTGCGGCACAAGTGCACAGAAGGTGGGAGATCGCCAGCACATCATCTGGCATGCATGTAAATCGAGATATATGAACAGCACAGCAGCTGCAGCGATGGCATGGAAGAGAGAGAGGGGGAGGAGGAGGAGGAGGAGGAAGGGCGAGGAGGGGAGGGGCGCACATGTGCAACAGCAGAGGGACAACAAGTTGCATCACACCAAAAAGATTATCAAGTAAAAGGAAAGGGGGTCCAATACAATCCAAAAAGAAAAAGGAGCGAAGAGAGCAACGAGAAGAGCAACAACAGCAAAGAAAAGTCAGAAAACTACAGAGAAAATATATAGATCACGAGTAGCATGCGCATAGTCATGTGCATACACGCAGAGTGATTGACATGTGCGTGCGTGTGCGCATGTATGTGCGGGACGGGTACGTGTGCACGCGTGTCTTTCCCGCATTCACCGAAGCTCACCGAAACAGCGAGCCTATCCTTGCCATCTTTTCACAAAGACAACGGGGCGACTGGCGAGGGGGAGGCTCTGTAGAGGAAATCAGGCGCTAGCTTGCATGGACGAGGGCGGTTCCTTGGTGAGCTGGTAGTCGCGCACGCTGTTGAGCGCATTCTGTGCCTTGGTGAGGGCCTCCAGCATCTCCTTGGCCGCCTTGCGCTGCATCGCAATGCCTGGGGGCTCGGAGAGCAGTGCCTTCGCTGTCTTCTCCGAGTACAACTCACACACCAGGCGCGCATAGACCTCTTCCCGCAGGCGAGTGATCATAAGCAGCGTGATGGCCTTGGGTACCTGATCGGCGACGTTGCCCTTCACAATCGAAAAATAGCCCTCCACCATCTCGCGAATGGCGCTGTTCATGTACTGCTCGTGCATCGTCATGTTTTTGCCTAGCATAATGCGCGATGGCACATCGTTCATGTCGGACTTGTTTCCGACGCTCATGGCATTGTCGGCATTGCCCTGATCCTTCGACTTCTCCGGCCTCTTTTCATCCCTGCCGCCCCTCTTGTCGTCCCTCCTAATGTCCCTGCCGCTCTGCTTCGGATCCGCCTGTGTACCGCCAGCCGCTGAGGCGTTCGGGTCACTCGAATTCCGCGGCGGCGAGGATGATTCTCCGTTCGTGGTGCCGTAGATATTCGCGAACGCGCGCTGCGCCAACTCGTCCATCATAGGATGCTTCACGTTAATGAAGCCGCGCTCGGCTTTGATGATGGTGCGCACGTGCGTTGAGGTCGGCAGGCGGTAGTCGAGCAGCATCTTCTTGCAGATCGCAATGATAGCCTCCTTCAGGTTCGGATAGCGGTCCACCTTGCCAGCGCAGATTTCGACGATCTTGCTCAGCTCCTCGTAGACGAACGTGACGCACTTGATGCACGGCTCCTCAAGACGGCTGATCTGCTGCTTCGACAAGGCGACAAACACCTGGTCGGAGGGGAACAGAGTGGCATGCATACCGGCCATGTTACGCGTATTGATACGGATGTAGTCGTCTGTGAGATCCTTCGTGGCGCTTAGGCTGGTCACGTAGGTGGCAAAGCACTCGTGAAAAATGTAGTCCAGGCGCGCCCCACCAAGCAGCTCCTTCGTGGCATCCGTGATACCACCATCAATCGTCTGGTTAAGCGCGTCACTGAAAAGCTTGATGAGGTACAGCAGCTGTGCGCTGGGCTCGGTGATATCCTGATCAAACATGCCCAGCTTCTCCATCTGCTTCTTGGTGGCTTCCATCAGCTGGTCCACGTGGTGCTTCAGGTCTGGAATGACGGCTTTGATGTGCTCCAGCAGCAAGAAGTTCAGCTTCTTGCTAAGGTAGGCGGTGCCGGCCTCCTCCGCGATGGGGGAGTAGATGGGCGAGTTTGCAAAGAACTCGTACTCGCTCCGCCGGGCATCCTCCATCGACTTGCGATCGTTGATATCCTGCTGACTACGGCACACAACGCCAACGAAGCCGTGGCGGAGTTGTAGGACTCTGTTCTGCAGTACGTCAAAGCAGTCCGTGCCTTTGTCCATCAAGTCAATCTTGGTGAGCACACCGACCGTGCGCACACCCTCGGGGTCCAGCTGCTTCGCCAGGCGCAGCGACTGGCTCGTGGCAAGATCGGTGTTGGCAGGAGAAATAGCCAGAATGATCGTGTTCTTGGGCAACACATAGCGCGTCACCATATCCTTGATCTGGCGGTCAATGTCCTTTGGCTGATCACCAACGGCGTTCATCACCAGACCGGGCAAGTCCACGAGAGTCAGGTTCAGCACCGCGCTCGAGTAAACCTTGAGGTTGATCGGCTTATCCGTGATCGCGGATGGGCCGGCTATTTCGATCGTGCGGCGTGTGATTTCGTTTTGGATCTCGTTGAAGTCAAAGAACTTCTTGTTGGGAATGTGCAGGAACTCGCCCCACTCTTCCTCGTTTGACTTGGGCAGCTGCACGAGCTGCAGCACGAGAGGGCAGCGTGTGACAATGCCGGATCCGCGCGGCAAAAAGTCCTTGCCGACGATCGACTCCAGCACAGAGCTCTTGCCACAGCTCTGACTACCGACGACAGCGATCTGGGGGAGGTTGAGTTTGATGTTCATCTTGACGCCGGCGAAGGCGTCGTGAAGCTCATTGATCACGCCGATCAACTGGTCCATGGCTATGAGTCTTTGCTGCGCCGGTATGTGAGAGGGAGGGAAAGGGTCGATGTGTTGCGAGCAACGAGGAGACGGTGGGGTATAAAGCGTCAACAGCGGGAGGGTACGAATAAAATAACGGAAACAGAGGCGGGTTGCACACACACCAGCGAAAATAAAATGAAGGCAGTGCAGTGTGGCCGCTCACGGTGCTCTTGAATGTGCGAGTGCGGTAAGCTCCGCGTTCGACTGGGGCTGGAGGTGGACCCGCCTAGTTCGCTCACACACCCATGCAAAGTGCGCAAACGAGGCACGTAAAGGCAAAGTGAAGCGGGAAAGGGGAGGAGACAACGGAAAAGGCAACGAGGGCGCCAAGCGACAGCCTAATCGCGCGGGGGGGGGGGGGGGGGGGGGGGGGGGGGGGATGAAACCGCGACAACAAACCCGAAAAAAGGGGGAAATACAGAGGAGGTGGCTATCAAGCACGCCGACACACTCGCAATCACGCAAAAATAAGACGAAAAACAAAAACAAAAAAACGAGAGAATCGCACTGGAAACGGTTGCCCTCCGAGAAGGTGAGTGCACCGCGAACCAGCTGCAACGATATATATATATATATATATATATATATATATATACTGCTAATAATAATAATAAAGAACCGACAGAACAACGCCGGCACACACACACACAGAGAGAGAGAGAGCAAGTGCGAGAGCGAGTGCGCAATATGAGAAGCGCGTAGATGGGTAAACACGGCGCACACAGGCGGGAGAGGGCGAGACCGAGTGGAAAGTGGGGAATGGTTGAGAGAAGAAATCAACGCCGGGCACCAAAGGATTGTGAATAGACGTTGAAAGAATGAGCTGAAGCGCAATCTCAGCTAGTTTTGGAGACCCGGTGATGTAAATGCAAATTTTTCGGGAAAGAGAGGCGGAGGAAGGAGGAGATGTAGAGGGAGTCACGCGGGTACAAAGACACCACCAAGAGCTATGGCAGACAACGGAGGAGAAGAAATGAAGAGGGAAACACACAGCGTAGATGACAGTGGAGAGAATGAGGCAAGGGCAACGGAGTGTGGAACCAAACGCGGGAGAGAGGGGAAGGGGAAGGGGCAGTGATGCAAAGGCGTGAGGAAGAGAGTATTGCGGTGCGGTACGGCGAAAGAGGAAAGCACGCAGGAGATAGCACGCCATCTGTTGAGCAACGGCAAGGACGCATTTTGCCAGCCATGTAACACGACAATGTGTCCGGAGTGCAGCGTCCGATGAGCATCTCCTACCCCTCCCTAAGCACACAGGCATGCACAAGCACACATACGCGCAGTAGGAGGGATTGCTCTCGAGGCTTCAATGCACCGCAGAGAAGTGAAGATGTGACGGCACATGCAGCGTGCAGAAAGACAGCGCTACCCTCGTCGGGCGTTGTGTCTTGTCGCTCGTGTTGATGAGTCGCTACGCTGCGCAAAACGGACAGCAGAAGGAAAGAGTGAGAAAGAGAACAGTGAAGAAGTGCACGGCCACGCAGACAAGCTAAAGAGACATGTGTCGTGGCCTCGAAGAGCGATGCCAGCTCTTCAAGCAAGACGGAGCGAGAACGAATCGGTGACGAGGAACGACAACGAAAAAAACTATCGGGCACCAGGTCCCCTTCTCGTACGAGACGTCGCTACGCACGGCATCACGGCCGACGAAAAAAAAAACAGCTCGCAGAAGATGCGAAGGTCTCTCACCCATTATCGATGTCCTACTCTGCACGGCTACGACACGCACACAAAGACACACGCAACGCGATGTACCGTGGGTGGCCCACGCACGCCACGCTCCCTACATCCTTTGCGCTGCATTCTTGGGCCACGCCACGAAACACTATGTACACCTTCTGCAGCAGCAGGGCTAAGAGCACAACAGTGCCAAGAAGTACGCCAGCCTCTATGGGTTTGGGGGAGGCCCGGTGAATTCGCGTCTGTGCTGCCCTCAGTGTTGCAGGCGTTTCCTGACCCAAGTCGCTTCAGTGACTTGATGCTGCAGTGGTCGGAGTTAGCACTGCGGTCATGTACTGAGACGCCGATGGAACCGCACCTGCGGAAACCTTCATGGTAGACTGCACAGGCGAGATGTCCTCCACAGATTTTACGATGCCACTGCTCGCCGTGGTGGTGTTCTTGCTACTGCTGCTGAGTGTGCCTGTTGTCCCCGGCTGATTGATCGATAGGGATGGTGATGAGCTACCGCCCATGCGACTCTCGATCTCCAGGAGTGTGGAGCGGGTGGGTGGTTCAGCCGCCTTTCGAGGAGAAGCTGTAGGCGGTGGGGTTGTACTCGCCACACTCGTCCCGGTTGCGCTGGAAGCCTTTTCGGTAATCTCGCGTAGCCCTCTGAGACGCGCGCGCGCGCCGCCCCGTCGTTCCTGCACCTCCGGTGCGTACGGCACCGTGACCTTTAGCTGCCCGGTCGTGGTAGAGCGCTGCACCTGCGCCGCGTCCGCCGCTAGCTCGTCCTCGACCGGCACCTGGAGTAGCTTCCCCTTGACGAAAACCCGCACCACATCAACCTCTACCTGCACAGAGAGCAGCGTGGTGGAGATGAACTTGCCAGGATCCACGGTGAGCACGAACTCCGCAGCGTCGTCCTGGTTCATGTGGAAAGGCACGCGGGGTTCGTTGCGCAGCAGCAGACGACCAAACTTGCTGCGCTCCTCCTCGGAGGTCAGACGCTGCGACGGCTGCTGCTGCTTCTTCAGTTCCTGATGGAGAGCAGCGATGCTGCCGGGCTGTGGGGTTGACTGCTCTTCCCTTCTCTTCCGCTCCATCTCCTGCTGCTCGTGCAAGATCTGCAGACGCTCCTCCGGTGTGTGCCCGTACACACGCTCGCCCTTATCGTTGTACTTGGGCGGAAACGGGTCGATTCCTTTTGCTAGCATCTCTTGCTTGATGCGCTCCGCCTCGCGCACCTTCACCGCCTCCTCCTCGGCCACCTCAATCACCACATCCTCCGCCTGCCGCGCCGTGATGCGCTCCGCTCTGATGATCTCATCGCCGTCCAGCTCCTTCAGCTGAGGCAATGAGTGAATGACATAGGCGCGGTAACCCTCCGTCTTCGTGCATGGGTTGCCTGTCAGGTGTAGCGACTCCAGAAACGGATTCGCGAGCAGTGTCTGCACCGACGTCGGCTCCGCAATGAAGTTCAGCGTGAGGTCCAGCCGTTCCAGCGCCTCGCACCCTTGAAGCCCGTCAATTACCGTAATATTGTTTACGGCGAGGTTGAGGTACTTCAGCCACTTCAGGTGTCGTAGTCCTTCGATGCGGCTGATGTAATTGTTGCAGAGGTAGATAATCTCCAGCTGGCGGCATGCGTCGCCGATGAGATCAATCTTTTCAATGTCCTGCTGATGAAGAGCAATCTCTTTCAGATTCGAGAGGCAGCCCTCGTTGTGCTCCGCGCGGCGACGGAGCAGCTCCACCGTAATCCGGGCCATATATATATATATATGTGTGTGTGTGTGTGTGCTACGCTGTATGCTTGGGTAGAGAGGCAGAGAGGGACGGCGTGGTCTGTGATATCCTGGCGCGAGAGAGCTACTACAGAAAGGGACAGGGCAGCACACGTGAAATAGGATGGAGAGACACGGATTGTGTATGCGTGTATGAGGGATGGCGCAATTCAAAAACGGCGCGTACGAGGGTGTAGGCGCCGTCGACATAGGCGCTAGCCGCCTCGCAGTGTGGCGCACTTCACTGCCTGGGGCCACCGTCTGCTTGATTACAAAAGCGCTGTCTATTTCCCTGCCTCCCCTGTCCTGCCCTCACGTCGGTGGGAGAGACAGGAGGTCAATCGGCCCATCGCGCCTCCCCACCCCTCTCCCACCGCTTTCACCACTTCGAGTGGAGGACAGCAGGCAAAGTAACAGAGCACTAAGATGCCGCGATGAGTCACTAGGCGCTACACACACACACGACCTCCATGTCTGCTTCACACATGCCGCGGCCCTTCCACTTTTTTTTGTTTGGAACCGTAGCACAGCACCCACGCATTCGGTGCGGTGATCCATCACGGCATCTCCATTTTTGCCTCGGTTGTCTTTCTCTCTGCATTGCGCGCGCTTGCTTGTCCCCTCCACACACATACACGCATGTGCAGGCATGCATCGCATCGATGCTCACCCCCTTGCTCGGTCGCTCTGTTGTACACTCATCCCTTCCATCCTCCTCGCTTCTTACTCTGGTCGGTGGTGACGGCGACGAGTCCTCTTCGCCAATCAGCGAGACGCATGCATCAGCATACAAGAAGGGTGGGGCAGAAAGAGCATGGAGAGAGAGAGAGAAAGCCCGACAGGGTGCGTATAGCTATGCAAGCCGCAAGCAAGACAACAACGAAAGAGGAAAAACATATATATATATATATATATATATATATATATATATATATATA
>CM004670.1:976316-1015162 GCA_000410695.2 Leishmania arabica
ATATATATATCGTATCTTTTCTCTGTCGAGTGTGTCGGTAGGAAGAAGGAGCGCGGTGGCGTACTGGCGTGATGTGGCGTCAAGTAGGGAACACAAAGAACGAGAAGAGACCACAGAACGGTGCAGACGGTGAAGTTAGAGGGGGGAGAGCAGAGATAGTCGGTGCCTGTTTCGACGACATTTACATGGCAGAACGCGCATCCTCATCAACCCAGACAACGACTGCGCTGAACACGAGAAGGTCACGCTACGCTCGTGCGCTGCAGACCACATACGAACAGCTTCTTTTCCGCCAAGGTGCCCACCATCTCTGGCGCACAACATACGTAAAACTCCACTCAGCTCACCCCAAGGCCTGTCACAGGCCCCATCCGCGTGGGGCGACGCAGCCGTGGACACATACGTGTTACAGCAATGCGCCGACGGAGTCATCCCAGCGCCGCCCCTATGCAAAACTCTACTCGCCCACTCACCTACGCATCGCGGGTCGCCAGCCATTGTGCCGGCGCCCATCTGGCGCATCCCTCGCGGTGGCACTCAGGCGCCCCACACCAGCAGGCAGTAGGAGGCCTAGGGGTGGGATGCGTACGAGTCACGCTGACACTTCGCCCATCACATGGATGGCACAAGCGTGTGCACGGTCGCTGGCCGCTCCAGCGCAACAATGTCCACAACCTGACCGCCGACATGCATAGCGGTGAAGCGGTCGGATATCCCCCGCCATGTCCAAGGTGCGTGAAGTTTTCACCACTTGATGTGGCTCGGCGCTGGCGGGGATAGGGGGTGGGGGCTGCGTGGCTTCCCCACACAGAGCGTGGGGCGAGGGGTGTGCTGGGCCCTGCGATGCCAAGCACAGAGAGGTGTGTCCACCCTACTTCCCCTCCGTACCCTTTCGCCATCGAGCGGAATGGATGCAGATCGATGGAATGGAGGAAGACGCACGATGCCACCTCTCCAGCGATTCATGCGACCTCCGTTTTTCTGCTTCTTCTCGCCCCGCTCTCGCCCCCCCTGGCACTTAGCCCGACCTGCTCAAAAGGTCGAGCCGGCGAATACCTTCATTATGCGCTCCTTGGCTTCCGTGAAGCGCGCCTCGTCGCCGGAGAGCATCGCCTGATCCACGCGCGTCACCTGCCCCAGCAGCTCGCCACTTTCCTCACCAAGCGTATCGCGATAGCCGTAGTACCCCTCCTTCACCAGCCCCTCGCCTGTCCGTGATGCGCGAATCATGGTGTTGTAGGTGTCCATAAGCACCTCGTAGAAAGGACTGGCGACACCACTAGCCTGCATGCGTTCGTGAAGACCGTCGACTGTCGCAGCGAAGAGGTGGTGCTCGTGGCCACGGAAGATCGCCTCAGCGGCATCCTGCTTGCGGAAGTAGAAGTCCAGCTTGCGACCAAGAGCAAATTCGCGCGATACTAGACACGTGCAGGCACACCAGAGCGTAGACACGGCTGGCAGCGGCAGCGGCGTGCCAGCTGCACGGCCCAAGAGCTTGTTTACCAGTTGCTCTGTGGCCGCGACGGCGTGCTGGGCGTAGGCGGCCAGGGACGTCACGCTCGTGCCCGTGTACACGCTACTCACCAAACCAGCTCCGAAAGAGCAGAGCGGCACGCAGCCGTTCACAATGGCCAGGATGGCGGCTGCGTCAGGGGCGGTCAAGTAGGTGACGGACTCGCGAGGAAAAAAGAGGCGGAGCTGCTCTGCCAGCGCCTCTTGCCGGCCGGTGTCAGCGGCGATGGAAGGTGTCCATAAGGCGAATGTGAGCGCCACGCCGGAAAAAGCATGAGGCAGCTCCCTACCTGACGCCGGCGAAAGTGCCGCCCTCGTTACAATTTCGCTGGCACCACCGTCTGCACCAGTGGCCGCCGACAGTGCGCTTGGGGGCCGGGATGGAATGGGCGAAGAGAGAGTCGCAGATGCCCCGCTCGACGCCAGCGGCGTCGACTGCAGAGACCACTCCTTCGCCAGCACCGGGCCAGACGCCACCAACACCGGCGTCTCGATTTCGGATAGTGAGCCCGGCGCCGCTGAACTGGCATGTTCTACGAGGGGGCCGTTTAGAAGCGCATCCGCAAGCTGCGCTGGCACTGCTCCATTAGCGGCGAAGCCTCGTGTGAACACCGCGACAAACCCATTGAAAGGCGCTGGTTCTGATTGCAACGACGCAATCGCAGCCGGCGCGGAGCGCCACCGGGTGAGCACATCATGGGTCGCTGGGCAGTGCTCGTTGCCGAACGCGGCGCGCGCCCATGCATCATGTCCCGGCAGGTACGACGCACAAGGAGTGCACAAGAACAGAGGGTGCGGGGCCCGCTTGCGGTTTATCGCGGATGCGGCGTCTCGGCAGAATTGCTTCAAGTCCTGCAGGTGAACGACAGACGGCCATGGAGTTGCGGTAATGCTTGAGGGCGCAGCGGGTGACGAAGAGGCAGCGGTAGAGCTGCCCTTGGCACCCGTAAAGTTCGCTAGACCGCCGCTGTACGTCGAGGTCAATGTCCCTGTCGCTTTCTCCGGTGCCGCCATAGCAGCGTCCCGCGTCAAAAGGGTGACGGAGTCGACGCTGCGGTTTGCTGCGAGGGCGCAGGCGCACGCCTTACCCAGCTCTCCAGCACCAAGGATGGTGGCCGTTCTCATGTCCACTGGCCGTCTCATTGAACGAAAAGGTAAAGACGGCGGGATGAGACAAGCGTGGCCGCTGGGGGGAAAAGGGGAGAGAGCAGGTGGGCAAACATGCACACACCTGTGCCGTGCACGTACAGCCGTGAAGGGCACACGGACACGGTTGCCCGTGCGCACCCGAGAGAAGGAGAAGGAGCGAGAGAAGGGAGTTGGTGTCACCGTTGGTTGAAACGCAACAAATGATACGGTTCGAAGAGTGCCATGAATCGCAGACAGACGGACATGCGCACACGGGTCTCCTCTCTGGCGCTTCCTCGCTGATCATCGTCGTCGTCGTTCCCTTTTCCTCTCCTACCGGCCTCACATGAGCTCGCGCCGCTGCGATACGCAGCGGCCCGGCGGGAGGGCTGCTTTTTTCATCGGCACGGCGGAGGGAGAAGAAGGGAGGAGAGATCAAGGCGGGATGCAATGAAGCGGGGGCAGAACGGACAAGCGACAAGGAATGGTGGTGGGAGGCCGGCCTCTTTCCTAATCGCGCCAACACAGTTCAATGAACCGCCTCGCAGTACAAAGAAGGCTGACGTGCTTCAGCGCGCCGGCATGTCTTCTCCCTACCTCTCGCTTGCTCCCTCCTCTGTACTTTCTTGCAGTTCTAGCATTCAGGTCCTGCAGGCGGTATTCCCCTTCGTATCTTGGAGTCTGAATGCACGTTCTTTGAGGTGCGTCTTCGCCGCGCAGCTTCGCAGCTCTCGCGCTTTCGGAAAAGAAGAGGCGCAGAGGAGGCGGTAGCGACGGTTCACATAAGAACACGAATGCGCGAAGAGGCGCACCTTTCCAGCATGATAGTGATGCCGTAGAAGCCACCACATGGCAAACAACCACGAATCAAGAAGATGTATGAAAACAAGACAAAGGAACGGGAGAGAGAGCGAGCGAGACCACACCTCAGCTGAAACACCACAACAAACGCGCGGACGCCCACGCCACGCCACGCCACGTGTGCAGCCGTTGTCACACGCTAATGTACGGGGTCGACCCTGAAACGCGGAGAAAAGCATAAAGAAAAAGCCAACAACAAAATAAATAACAAAGGACGGACTCCGGTAATCCACGTAAGTGGCAACGACACACACAAAAATGCGCGCATGCAATAACGGTCCTGTTCCGCCAACGTGTCCACCCTTTCGGCCGTGCAAGATGAGTTGCCCGCCACTCCACCCGGCCTGTACCAGGCCCCATTCGTGTGGTCCCGAGCAGCGCTAGACACATACGTGTTACAGCAATGCGCCGACCCAGTCGACTGAGCAGGGCCCCCGCCTCGAACCCTGCCCACCTACCCGCACCGCAGGTCGCCTCACAGCCGCGCCACCCATTGTGCTCGTCGCCACCCAGTGCATCCCCGCGCGGTCGCGCACTCAGGCGCCCCACACCAGTGGGGCAGTGTGAGGCCCGGGGGTGGGATGCGTACGAGTCGCGCTGACACGTCGCCCATCACATGGATGGCACCAGCGCATTCGCCGTCGCAGGTCGCGCCGACGCAACGCCGTACACGACCTGGCCGCCGACATCCGCAGCGGCAAACCGCTCTCGCCTCCCCCCCCACGTCGTAGGCATCTGGCCCTGTCACCACCAGAGGTGGCTCGGCATCGGCAGGGGGATAGGGAGAGGCTGCTTGGCTTCCCCACGCAGAGTGGGGTGGTGCACTGACTCCTGAGGTACCACGCACGGAGGTGTTCCCCCGCCATCGGGGTGGAACGAAGGCAAGCACGAAAGCAAGAATAAATCGTGAAATGCTTCGATCATCAGAGTTCTGAGTGAGGCGCTAAAATGCTGCTAGGAGACATGAAGGAAGCACGCATGCGAGCGCGGCGGAGAGGTGCACGCGAGAGGGCAAGCCCACAAAGCAAGGGCGACGTGGAGAATTCCGTGTCATAGTGCGGCTACATGACTGCCCCGGCGTGTGTGCGGACGTGTTCACGCACGTAGGAGAAATCATCGAGGGACACCCTCATCTGCGAGGAGGCAGCTCAAACGCGCTGGCATGCACATACGTCTGCTCACTACTCCTCCAGCTCACAGCCTGCCCCTCCCCCTCTGCTCCCTCCTCTCCCTCATCATTCTCTCGCTCTGTCCAGTCACACCCTCGCCTCTCCTCTCCCTGTGGGACTCATGAGCGCATATGAGTTAGTGGCGGCAGAATACGTGAGGCAGGGAAGCCTTCCACTTTTTGTTCAGCCACGAGCGAATGCGCAGCTCCTCAGCGGCGCGGCCGATGGCGAGGCGGGCATTAGGAAGTGGACGCGTCTCGAAGAAGCTCTCAAACTCGTCCGCCGCAGCATCGCCAGAGAGCGCCTCACCCAGGAAGCCCACAATAGCCTGGATGCGGAACTGGCCGCCACCCCACTGCGCCTTCACGGCGTCGAAGTTGTTCTGAAAAGCCTGCCACACCTCCGCGCCCGAGATCGCTGGATTCGACGCGAGGCTCCAGAAGACTTGTCCGCCGTATTGGCTGCGGATGCCATCGTTGTCGATGCATTTTTTCATGATGTCCAGTGCAAAGTCAACTGAGGCGCCACTCGTCATGGCCAAGACCAGCGAACGACACAGCTCCTCGTTGCCGTCCACCTCCTGCAGTTTCGCGTACAGCTGCGCGTTGCGCGCTGGAAGGTCGGCGGGGTCGGTCATGCGAACCCAGGCACGCAGGCAGGAGCTGAGCGTGCCAGCGTTGAAACCTTCCCCGGAGAGAAAGCCCTGTGCCTGCTGCAGCGCCCACTGGATCACCGGGTGCGCAGAGACCTCCGCCGGCTCCCAGCTGTTCAGCAGAGTGGAGATACTGGCGTCGAGGTAAAAGTTGCGGCGCAGCGACGCGTTGTCGTCCTGCGGGCTGACTCCTATAAAGGACTCGGCGACAGGGGTGAGGAAACCATGCAGCTCCTTGGTCAGGCTCTTTGTCAGAGAAGCATCATCGAAAGAGCGGAGGAAGGTGCCCATGGTCTGCATGTACTCTCGCAGCACATAGATATCCTTCTCGAACGCCGAAACAGCCTTCGCGATCCTCGCCAGCCGCGGAATGTCATCGTAGCCCATCCGAATCGCGGCCAGCGTGTCGGAAAAGAGGGAGCGGCGATCGGCAGGGGAAAGCTGGCAGTAGTTGGCCAGCCATGCATCAAAGATGGCGTTGTCGTATCGGCAGCGGTAGAAGCCGGTACGACGCGGGTTGGCGTTGGCAAAGGCCCCCTTCGCGATGCCGGCCGGCAGGGTCACCTCCATGGGCTTGTCGCCGCGCAGCATCGGTGTCGCACGCCCAGCGGCGGCGTCGATGCCCTCCACGACAAGCGGCACGCACCACGTCCGCATACTCTTATCCGACGCCGTGACGAAGCGGCACGGTTCTTGCGTCACCACAATGGTGTTCTCGTCCTTTCTGGCCACGTGGATGATTGGGTAGCCCATTTGCGTGGTGAAGCTGGTGAGGGCCTCCGTGATGGGGAGCTGCGACGACTCCTCGAGCGCCTCCCAGAGTTGCACCGTTTTGGTGTCCCCGAATTGGTGCTTTCCGATGTAGTGTGCGACGGCAGATTCCCACTTGTCGCCAAGGAACGCCTGCAACATGAAAACCAGGCCCATGCCTTTGCTGTAGCTAATACTGTCGAAGATCTGGGTAATATCCGCAGGATCGTGGATGGGCACCTCGACGGGGTGACTGTGCTCGTATATGTCGTCGTTCAGCGCCGACACCACCTGCAGCGCCGCAGCATCCAGAGCATTCCACTGTGGCGCGTACGCGTGCGTCGCGTGGTAGCCGCACCACGACGCAAAGCCCTCCTTGAGCCATAGACCCTCCCACCAGCTGATGGCAACAAGGTTACCAAACCAGTTGTGCGAGACTTCGTGGCATACCAGGTTCGACGTGCCGCGCTTCGCCTCCACGCTCGACTGCTGCGGGTCCACCAGTATCGCCTCAGCGCACGTGATGCAGCCCCAGTTCTCCATTCCACCGATCGGGAAGTCGGGAACGGCAACGACGTCCAGCTTTGGTAGTGGGTACTTGCACTGGAAGAACTTCTCAAAGAACTCGAGAGCGAACACGGTGGTGCTGAGGGCAAACTGCGCCCGTCCCACCTTGCCCAGCGTCGCGTACACGCTGACCGGGATGCCGTTGACGACGGTGCTGATGTGCTCCAGCTCACCAACAACGCAGGCTGTCAGATACGGCGGGCACCTGGGCACCGTTTGGAAGGCGTGCACCACGGTGTCCCCTTCCACCGTCTTCGACGTAAGAGGACCGTTAGAAAGGACGATGTAGTGCTCCTCCGACTTTGGGAGCGTCACGGTCAGCGTGAAATCCGCGCGCTGCGCCGGTTCGTCGTGGCAGATGTAGAAGAGTCGCGCTGACACGGGCTCGAAGTGCGTGGAGGCCATGCGGTGCTGCTTCCCGTTATGCTTGAAGTTCACCTGGTAGAAGCCGCGCAGCTCCTTTTGGATGACATGCGTGAACTCAAAGTGCAGCGTCGGGTCTGCCAACGCCGTCGTCTCCGCGTCCAGCTTCAGCACAAGCGTGTGCGCCGTGTCGTCGCGCCGTTCCAAAGTGGCGCCCTTCACTGACGTCACCTCGATCGACGGGGCTGCATGCAGCTGGATCGTGTCGCCGTCCGGGAAGGCAGGACAGCGCTGCAGGTGCACCGTCTCCACCGCTCTGTAGCTCCATGTGGAAAGATCCACCGCGACGCGCAGGTGATACCCGGAGGGCACATACGGGTTCTCCAGTTTGACGCTCTTTGTCATCGACATGGTTGCCAGCGGAGAAGAGGAACCGGGGAAGAGACTGGGGCCGGGGTGGACGAGATAAGAGACCCGAAAAAGAAAATAGGAAAGGCAGCAGAGACACACGACGCCAGCAGAGCGGCCGGCAAGAAACACACACACACACACAAATCTAAGCGAAGAAACTAGCGAAAAGACAGACGTGTTGCCCTTCTCCCTCCGTACCAAGAACGGCGTACGTGGGTTGCTCAGGGGAGATATGCGATAGATTCTGAAAAACAACGGTCATATGTGCGCACGTTTGTTGTTGTTTGTTACGTCGCACGCATGCGCGAGTGCAGAGGATGGAAGTGGAAGCAGCGAAAGAAAAGTACCAAAGGACAGCGGGAGGCAGACAGCACACGATGCAGAGCAGAGCATCCACAAAAGAAGATGCGCAGTGCTGCAGAGAGAGGCGTGATGAGAGAGATTTTTGTTTCCCACGCGTCACTCGACAACGAGCAAGCCGGTGAAGACACGCATAAGACTGCAGCTCACCTACGTCTGCTGCGCTACAGCGAAACCGTGGCTAACCAGGGCGAACCGCCCTGCCGACGGATGGGGCCATGCGCCTTGCGGGCGCTTCTCGTCCTTTCTCGCCCCTTCTTCGCGCATGTGCTGCGCCATCGACGCCACACGGAGACTCGCGTGGGCTGCATGCCTTGATCCACGCGGCTCGTGCCGGGGCTCCTGCTCGAGGACGCGAGCGGTGGCGCCCGCCGTGCGGGTGATAAGGGCGTGGTCGAGGCGCATGCCGGGGCAGTTCAAGGAGGGGGCGGGCCAGCCTCAGGTCATGGTCCTCTGAAACCCGGCACAACCTGCCTGTATGCCATGCTTCCCCCTCTCAGCCGCCTCAAGCCGCGGCACCCCATAGCATGGCGTGGTCACTCTCCACATGGAAGCCTGGAGGGCTCGATGGTGCCCATTCGGGGGTGTTCTCGTCCTGCCTCCGGCGTCCGTGCCCCATCAGCCCGCCCGGTCGGATGGAGGAGGTGCCGCCTGCTTGCGCACGCGTGCGCGTCGGCGTTGATCGCTACGGGTCTCTTCGCGCCGCTTTCGCCCATCACTCCTGCTCTGCTGACCTCTGCATGCCCTGACTGGATGTGACACGCCATGCCAGCTGTGGTTGGCAGCGCGCGCACACCGTGCTCGCACTTTCCGACCTCGGGATCTGCTTCAGCACGACGTTGCTGTCCGGGGAGGGGGTTCGCGGCACTCGCACGCCCTTTCCGTCGACGCCACAGGGAGGGGGGCGTGGCTGGTTGGCCTGCCCGCATGCACCGCGACAGGCCGGGCGCTGCCGTGAGTGTGAGGCAGCAGGGGGCACTCCACCTTCTCCCGAAACCGCGCGCATTCCACAGGCGGGGGCGGAGGCTCTGGCGGGCGTGGAAGCACCACAACGCTAGCGCGCTAGTAGGCGGCACACCCTCAGCACTCCATGCTGTCACCGCCACCCACCCGCCGCTGCAGGAATCCAGAGTACGGTCAAGGTGCCCGTGCGCAGCTGGGCGAGCATCGCCTCCTATCGTCGCGTGAGCGCGGCTTCGGGGGATGTCGGGCTGGCGTCGAAGACCGGCAGCCGGATCCTTAATCAATATCGTTGGAGTCGACTCATTTGCGCATGTCTGCTTGGCGCGCGTATCCGTTATTTCCCTGCGCCTCGTTAGTCGCAGACAAGCGAAAGTGACGGGCGCTCGCGGTGGGCGAGTAGCGCGCGTATGTGCTTTTCGAACCACCGACAGAATTCTCACTGATCTGGTCCAAGCGTGATCACGGCTGCCAGTCTCCTCAGCACAGCACCAGCCCAGACCTGTTCGCCCGCACCAAGAGTCCACAACGAATAACTGGAATCAGGCTGCAGGCCCTTGGCTTCCACACAGAGTTAGGTTTTGCACCCTGATACCACGCCGAGGTCGCCCCCGTCAACAGGCGCGCGATACGATGGGCATACGAAGCAATAGGAAACGGCTGTGGAGTGGAGCCAGGAGATCTGAAAGATGTCCTTGCGTGGGCAGGAGTGTGAGGTGCGGGGTGAGGTAGAGGGGGTGGGTATGGAGGCAGTCCGTCAATGCTCAGTGACAGAGAGGGAGGGGGATTGCGGAGCACAAGGGCAAGGGGAAGGGTTCCTCGCTCATTCGTTTCCAGTCGGGAGGCAAGCCGAGAGAGAGCGGAGCAGTGAGGCCAAGAGCACGGGAAACGTGGGGAGGGACAGGAGGGGGTGAGACGGTGGGGAGCGTTTCTCCGATCCCTCGCTGTAGGTGTGCCTGTTGCTTACTGTTGGAGATGCAATCAAACGACGGAACGCGAAAATGGAAAGGGCAAGGTGCAGAAGTGAGCGCCGTGTCCTTACGTCATCAAGGCAAAAAAGGAAGGAGATGGCTGAGTAAAGTTTCATGGGATGGCGAATGCCAAGAGCCGTCCCACTACTGCGGTGACTGTGCGGTCGGTGCACCAGCTATTTCGACCAGCTGCGTCGACAGTAGGTTGATTTGGCTCTGTAGGGCTTGGCGCGTGTGTTTCGCCTCCGCGCGTTCGGCTATGATGAGTTGCTGCAGATGCGCAACGGCCTCCAGCGCTGTCTGCACAGCATCCTCTTTCTCAGCCATCTCCACGTACAAGTAGTTCATTTGAGTGTAATAACTAGCTGCTGCACGATCGGCAGCCGATAGCGCCACGAGAAGCTCTTCGTATTTGTTGTCGTAGGCGGTGTCGCGCACGCCCTCCGCCGTTAGTGTAGACGGCATGGCGATAGCAGTTCTGGGACGAAACGCCCACGATGACGCTTCACTGGGTGGTGCATGGGCAGGTGTTCGAGGAGCAAGGGCATCAGGCACCAACGCGGCGATGGCCGCGTCCGCATTGGCTAGCGCCAATCGAGATGAGCCGTTCATCTCCGAAGCTGCCACTATAGCCTCCAGGCACTTGCAAAGGTAGTTCAGAGCGTCGCGGATCTCGCTCTTGTTGCAGGCCTCCGCCACATCAGCTAAGCCGCTGTTGAGCGCCAGAATCGACGCGCGCAAAGAACGTACCGACGTGCAGCCCTCCCACCAGAACTGCTGCAGCGCCAGCAGCGAGGAAAGATCCATAGGCGGCTGCGTGGCCTCCAACGAGGAGGTGAAGTTGAGCGTTTCCTTCGTGGTGGGCGGTTCTGGTAGTGCACCTCCTCGGTTGCCATTATTGTAGCAGCGGTAGTACGCGGTGGGTGAGCGCTGGACGAGCATGCGCATCGCCGTAAGGGACCCTTCAATGGACGCCAGGGTGGCATAGCCGTGTCTTGTGACCTCCTCGACGAATTCGCTGCGCTCGGCCGTCGTCTTTCGCGGCTCAGCAGCGCCATCGCCGGTGCCGGCGCTGACGTGCGCGGTGTACATAGTGTAGGAGTGGCCATGCGGCAGGATTGCGACACAGCTCTCTACGAGGAGCGGGAGCTGTGTCCGCAGAAGACCGACCCACTCCAACACGAGCTGCACAATATTGCCCTGAGCCTCAACAAAGGCATCAGCAGAGACAGGGGCGGAGCAACCTTCCTCATCGGCGTGCTGCAGCGATGACAGCTGACTGTCCAGCTGCTCGAGGAGATACATGAGCCTGTCCTTCTTCGCCGTGTGCGCCTCCAGAAAGACGGAGAGCCGATCACGCAGACACTCCAATTCCCCTACAGTTGCCCGCTCCCGGGACGGCAGCTGTTCCTGCAGCACCACTGCAAGCACCGAGACGCCGCGCAGAAGCGTCTTGACGGTATCGGCGGCACTCTGCAGGGTGAGGGCAGCACGCTCGCACACCACTGCCGGTAGAGAGTCCGAAAAGGCGGCGGCCGCCAAATTCGACGACGGCCCTTTAGCAGGCCACCGCACCTCTACCGTGGTACCTGTCAGGAACGATTCTCGTTCCTGCTGCGGTCGGAGCAGCGTGGCCACAAAGAAGTGTCGGCAGAAGTCGCCCAAAGCCCGCTGAGTGAGGTAGTCGGCGCGAAGACGATCGCCGGTGGCGGTGTTTGCCTCAAGGGAGCGACGCAGCTCCTGGGTCTCGCGCTTCAGACGTGCAACCTCGCTCTTCAGCTTCTCTGTATCCTTTGCGCTGGAGTGCTGCACGTCTTCGAGTTTCGTCTTGAAGGTGTATATCTGCCGGTGCAACTGCTCATTCTCGCTGATGAGTCGCTCGACATCCTCCTGGGACAAAGACAACCGGTCACCAGCTGAACCGCGTTCACCGCGAGCGCCACCACGGTTGGCGCTGTCACTGTTGCCCATGATTGAGGACAAGCCCTTCAACATGTTCTGGCCGAACGCTGACCCACTACTGCGCTCTTGCTCTAGCTGCGCTTCAAGAGACTTCACTTTGCGCTGTAGGGCGGTGTTTGCCCGCTGCGCCTCTGCCAGCTGCTGGGTCGCGGTGCTCAGCTCCCCCTGCAGCTGGGTTTGACGGGCCTCAACCTCTTTCTTCTGCTTTGTGACCGTGACAACCGCCTTCTTGAGCAACGAGATCTTCTTCTCGAAGTCACCGTCGGACGCCATCAAGGCAGCCAGCTCCTCCTTGCTCGACATCGCTGATCACCAGGCCTCGCGTGTTCGTGTGAGGTAAGGATGCACACGGCGCAAGAAGCATGTCCTTCACAACCAGTTCCGTGACCCCAGATAGAAGGGGAACCACGAGGAGCGTGTAGAGAATAGGGGAGGATGTAGCGTGTGGGTTGATAAAGGCGAAATCCCACGAGAACCGCGGTGGTGGCAATACGATGCCCGAGGCGAAAGGCGCAACACGCACGCCCAGGCTGGCGCGATCGGAAGGGGAAGAGGGTTGGCGCAAGGGCTAAGCCGCAGGATTCTCGATACTTTCAGTGATACCAACTCGGCAGACAGAAAACGCAAGCAGCAAAACGAGCACGCACAGCCGCACACACGCACAGCCGCCAAGCGCGTGCAGGAAAACGAGACAACAGAGAGAGAGAGAGAGGCAAGGGAGTGGGGGGAACGTAGAAGTGCGACCGAGAGCGGAGAGAGAGGTGGAGAGGGAGGGAGGGAGGGACGCTGATGCGAGCCTCATTTTTCTTCACCTCGCTTTGGCTGTCGAGCCACGAGACTTGTTGCACGCGCGACTGCGCTACATGGGCTGCATGACAACAACGATCGCTTTTCTCGTGACAAGCCGGCAGCTGCCCCAGGGGCCGCGCAGAAGCACCAGGGTGGAAACATGCGACAAGTGCACAAATCTTGTTCATCCTTCGTCTCGCTTGTTTAGTGTACGTCTGTGGGACTTCTATGTCGGTGTATGTGCGCTGACGCGTGTCGCGCTTGGGTGTGTAAGTGTTGATACGAATGCGCGAGGTGCTGGCCGGGGGCACGGCAGCAAGAACACTACTGCTTCTCCACCGACCCCGCATCGCCTTTTTGTTGCCTGATGATATCAGGCACGGTGAGAATCTTCGGGCCCTTGATATCCCGCTGGGGTTCTGCACACACGCACCCCCCTGTCCCTTTCCTCTGCCCCCCCCACCCCCCCACAGACATACACGCAGAGGAAGAGTAAGGTGGTCCCTTTTTGTGCATGTCACACCAGCCGCACTTGCCCTGACATAACATACGGGCGAAAATTGTGGTAGGGAGTGAGGAACAATTCGCCAGCGTTGATGGCACGCGAAGCGTCTTGGCCACCCTCGCCGAGATTCACAACACCCAAATCTTCGAGAGCCACACCGAAGACGTAAGCCCCAAGGTCCGGCTCCGGTAGTATCTCCAGCCCCTCCGCCTCGGAAGGATAGGGAACAAGATACTGCAGCGCAGCCGGCATCGATTGCAGGCCCGACTCCATCAGGGCCGCGTGCGCGCTTTTAGCCAGTCGATCCGCCACCCATTGCTCGTTAAGCGACAAGTTTTGTCGCTGCGGTACACGCACTTCTGGTAGAGCAGCGGCAGCAGAGGCAGAGGGGAAAGCTTCAGTCTCACCTGCATGTCCTAGCCCCGACTGCGACATAGAAGACTGCCCAGCCACCAGCCCTTCGTAGTAAATGGACGTGGCGAGATGTTCGATCTTGCGCAGTCGACATCGCAGCAGCTCACACAAGAAAAACTGAACGCGCTGCATCTCCAAGCCCATGATGTCGGACGGGCGGAAAGGCAAGAGCGAGCGTGCAGCTCCTTCACGCTTCTCCTCCGCCACCATTGCCTCCACCCGCTCCTGCGTTCGCTGAATCAAGTAGACAACGGTGCTGATAGTGGTCACGGGGTAGGGCAGCACCTCGGGGCTGAAGCGTTCATTTGCGGTGGCTTCGATCAGCAGTTGAATCGCCGCCGCGGACGCGCTTTGCGCTTTAGCCGCTGCCCCACCGCCTGACTCAGTTGGCTCCAACGGGAGACCGTCCACTCCGAAGGTGGCGCTGATGCCGCTCATAGAGGGTGCGCCTGAAGAAGCGCCGCCGTCGCTGACCTGCGACAGGGGCCGCATCGGCGCACCGCCAGTGTGCAGGAGCGACTCATACTCCACCGTGTCGTTAAGATTCTCTTCGAAGAACATGGCAATGCTTTTTCTCTTCTGCTGCTTCTCAAAACGATGCGTGAATCGACTGGGCACGTGAGGGCGACTACACTCGGTGACAGGATGAGGGGAGGGAGGGAGGATGAAAGCGTGTGAAGGGCCCCCCTCACTTGCTCTATTCTTCTGTGGAGCGCCGCAGGGTCTAGTGGTGCAGCACGGAGCAGGACCGGAGTTGAATTCTAACAGAAAACAATACACTGATATTAACCGGAAATGAGGGACCACGGGAAGAGAAGTGCGGACGGTTAGGTGGCGGTGGCGTAAGGTAAAGCAGAAGCCGTTGCGCTACAGTTGCAACGAAGCACGATGCAAGCAGCCCAGATATAAAACGGATTGGAAAAGAAAAATTTGTTGTTCTCGCCTCCAAAGTGTCATTCGGCCACAAACACGTCAGTGATTATACGCATACAACTACAGCCCACCTACCTCTGCGGCGCGAGAGCTAAATTCTGCGCAGCCAGAACGAGCGCTCTGCGAAAGCCAGGCACATAAAGGGTCCACGGCGTTTGTGAGGAGAGGATGGGGGGATGAAAGCTGTGGAAGTGGCAGAGCAAAAGCAAGGAGAGCAAAGAGGGATAATGAGCATGCACCAGTGCGCACGTATGTGAGTGTGGAGGGTTTACAGGTATGCGGGCCTGGCGCCAGCCAAACAAGCGAAAAATCTTACAGCAGTGCCTCGACAAGGAGGGGGGTCCGTGTAAAGAGAGGACAAGAGCGAAATGGAGAGGAGTCCGGCCTTTCTCGTAGGAAGAGCAGCAACACTCCGTGGCACCGTCCCAGAAACTTTTTCTCTCTCACCATTCCTCGGAACACGAGAACAGACACGGCACGTGAGAGAGCAGTTGTCAACTCTGCCTGTTCGCTCCTGCGCGTGAGGTGACTCGCTTTCTCATGGTCTCTGCCATGACCGACTTCCTTTTTTGGTTTTCATTCGCCTTGCCATGTGTGTACGCGCTGGTGCGCAATCGTCGGTGACTTTCCGTTTCGTGGGCTCTCGAGCTGCATTCGGATCCACCGGCCCCCTCCCCGGACGGAGTTGCGCCGCCGCTTTCTTCAGTCCAATTCGCACTCGCCGTTCGCCCACGAAGACAACACACGGAGAATAAGCGAAGGAGGGAGGGTGCTGTCGGGGAGAGGCCGTAACGTCGGCAGCAGAACCAAGCTCCTTGTCCCTGCCGAAGAATGAGGAGAGCAACATCCGCACAGAAGCGTACGGCCCACATCGAGGGAGGCGGTGCATGAAGCCGGCACTGCAACGGCAACGGCCGTTCTGTGCAGTTGTGCAGCGTCCTTCCAGAGGTATCTGTGAGAGACACACATGCGCACGAACTAGCGCAGCCTTCAAGAGGCACACGCGCAGCGTCACGCACTTTTCGACCAGCAGTCGCTTCGTTCTCTACCTCCCCCCCTCCACCTCTCGTCACCGCCTCTGCTCTCTCGGGTCAGTGAAACATGCATGGTTCGGCATGACTCCACATAAAGACTGTGATGGAGAGGAAACGAAGCTGAAAGCACCACACCGAGCATACGCCCTCCTGTGCAGGGGTGAGCCTTTTTACTCTTCTCACGACTCGCGGCAAACACGGGCGCAATCGCGTGGGCGATGATAAGGCGACGGTGGTCGTGCAAACTCACACGCCGCACCCACCACCCCGGTGACACGCACATCGAAGATGCAGCGGTCAACGAAAGCAGCAGCAAGGGACACGGAGAAAGGCATGAAGCCAGGCAGAAAAGACACAAGGAAGGACCGATGAAAGCACACATTCACGCTCATGCACGGTGAAAAAGATATGCAAATCAAGAAGCTCCCACATCCAGGCGCACGTCGTCGAGCGGGTGCAGGCGCGCCCGCGTGCTTACATGTGACCGTGTTGCCGCGAGTGTGTAACACTCCTCCTGGAAAGGGTCACAGAAACCCCAGGCGACGGCGGTGTCAGCAACGGCCATACGTAGGATATGGGAAACAAAGAAGTGAAAAGAGGCGCATGAGGCAGAAAAACAGTTAGGCTAGAGGTGCACCGTAACACCTGTGAGGTGGCGGGTCAAGGCTGATCGCGCGTCGATACCGAATAGCGAACCTCAGTGGGGGGAGGGATGGGAAGAATAAAAAGCCCTCTAACGCAGGAAGCATCAGAGCAGAGAAAGAGGAGGGCCAGAACACATAGCGTGACGGCAGAAAACAAATCGGACGAGGCAGTGGTTGAAACGAAGGGGCGGAAGGCGAAGACGTCAGAAGCAAATTTTTGAGCAACTCGCCTGCCGTGCCTGTGCCAATGCGCAGCCTTGACGTTTTCTTCCCTTGCCTCCTCCTCGCAGCCTTGACGATGTCAGCTGTGACACGCTTGTGTGTGTGTGTGTGTGTGTGTGTGTGTGTGTGTGTGTGTCCTGTTTTACTTTTTCATCATCTCCATCGCATGCACACGCGGAGACGAGCGAGTCAGCGAAGAAAAAAAAAAGAGGAAGAAAGTGAGAGAGAAAGAGAGAAACAGAGAGATAGGCGAAACGAGAAAAGAAAGAGGGCGCAAAGGGGTGTTCAGACGAAGAGCGCGCGTCACCTGCCAGCACCGCACCGGCGTCTTGTCGAGACACCGAACGCACGAGGAGGTGGTATATCCTAAACGAGAATAAAAAGTGAGGATGAGAGAGAGAGAGAGAGACGAGAGACGAGAGAGGGGAGAGGGGAGAGGAGAGAAGGTGGCTGGTGTGAGAGCTTCGAAAGGGTGAGGTACATACATGTACACATCGATGGATACAATTCGCAATTTCGCTCAGCCGCCTCGCACGCAGACGCGCTTGACGCTTGGAGGCGCGCGCAGGTGGGTGCGTAGTAGTACACACACCGTAAAAATACCAAGGCGGAATCCGAACAAGGAAAAAGAGGAGGGCGTGCGAAGGAGACTTCTTCAAAAGAGCGTCGCCACTGAATCAGTGCTGGCCAGCATGTCCCTCAATGATCACCCGCCTCCCTCTCTCCCCTCCCTGGTCTGCATGTCAAGCAACGTGCCGCGGCTTGCATTCAAGCCTCTTGCCCTTCAACACCATCTCGTCCAGGTGTTTCTGCATCTCCTCGCGCAGCCCCGTCGTGAGTGCCAGCGCGTCCACCTTGTCCGCGCAGTACTCGTACTTGCCAATGTACACGTACACATCCGCCGGGTAACCCGGCAAGCCCTTCAAGGACGGCGGCCATACCTCGTGGTTGCCGTAGGTGACGCAGTAATATAAGGGCATCTTGTGCGCCAGGATCGTTTTGAAGCTACCGAGTCGGAAGTCCTTGAGCACCTCCGGTGTGCGGTTCACCATGCCCTCCGGGTAGAAGCAAAGGCTCTTACCCTTCTTCACCCAGTTCTCGACGTCGGCGGCGACGGCAGCCTGCTTGTCCTTGTCAACCGAGAACGAGGCGCTGTTCTCATCCGAGAAGTACACCGGGAAGTACGCGGCGCACCGCAGCGCGTACCCGAAGAGCGGAAGGTTCAGAAGCGAGCTCTTCAAGAAGGTGCGGCCGTTCCACAAGACCGAGTACGGAATGACAGACATGGAAAAGAAGGGGTCAAAGAAGCTGCAGTGACACGAGCAGATGGCGCCTCGCTGCATGACGCTGTAGGGCAGCGATCCGGGCATCTGTACGGTGTGCACGTGTGGCACGTTTGCCGAAAAATACACCTTGAAGGCGACGTGTTTGCAGAAGCGCGAGAGGGCCTGAGCGGTGGAGGCGGGAATGATGTGTAGCGTGTACGCGAAAAAGGAGATGATGCGGCAAGCAATATGAGTCGCAATGACGGCAATGGCGAGGTGTAATGAGAACCAAACACGCATCAGCAGCACAGAAAGCATGCGCTGGTGCAGCATCCACAGAAAGCACCCGTAGAGGGGCATGAAGACGGTTAACAGCAGCAGGATCATCGCATGAATCTGCCTACCTATGTATGTGGATGGATGCGGGGGTTCATATGTGTGATTACAATGGAGAGGGAAGGTGCGACGGACACGGAGGTGCAGCAACAAGAAACAGGGGCTACTGAGAAGCGGGGAGCCGGTCGTTGGCAAGTGTCAACCGCTGAGCACCGAGAGAGCATGTGTGCGTGTGTGTGTGTGTGTGTGTGTGTACGTGTGCGCGTAACGTGGAAGTGCCTGAATAAGGAGGAGGATGTGGTTAGAGGAGGATAGCGAAGCCTACACAATACGAGCGGGGCGCCTGTACCCGCGATGCTAGAGTGAAAATGAGAGGTGGTGTGGAGAAAAATGATACGTGCATGTACTCCAGTCGAGACGCTTAGATATAAGGAATAGAAGCGAGAGCAATACATGCATGTATCAACGTGGACGCTTCAGTGTGCCTTGAGGTGCCTGCAAGAGAGGATTGCCACGCGGTAACGCACATGTGTGGCAGTCCAGCGGACATGTAGAAGGTGAATAGCAAGAAGAGCGGAGAGCACAGAGAGAGAGAGGGAGAGAGGGAGGGAAAGGAGGGGGCAAAGAGAGGAGATAGCGCGAGAGAGAGACCGGCACACAAGTGCACGCGCGCCAGCAAGGAGAGAGGCACATCAACGGGCACGCTTCCATACGCCATTTTGGCACGAGACGTCAGCAAAAAAAATGCGACGCCTCTGCCTCTTCTCCTCCGTGCCGCGTCCTTCGCAGCTTCGAAGCAACCCTTTTCCGTGACGTGTGCGCGCCTGAGCCCAAGAGAACGAAAAGAGAGAGAGAGGAAGGAGCTTCTTGCAGTTGCTGCGCGCTCTCTCCATCTCATGTCGCCCTCTCCTCAAAGACATCGCGAGTGCCATGCAGTCGATGCTGATGATTTTGATAACGCTACCACAGCGAAAGCAGGAGGTGATGGTGCGTTGCGTATTGGTCCAGTCTCCAAAAATCTAGCTAGGGTGTCATGTACGCCATTCTCTTCGCTCTCTGTCCAAACTCGCTGTTCAAAGCCTTCCTCCCCTGAGCTGTCATAAACTGTTCTCCGCTATAGCATAACGGCAAGAAAAGCGAGTTAGGGGGGAGGAAGCCAAGAAAATAAGGAAGGAGGAAGACAAGTACTGCGAGCAGGAGTTGCGCCGTCGAGATGATTCCAGTCCCTGCGAATGATGATTATGAATGCAACATTGGAAGCCGAAAGGGCGCAAGAAGACCTTCACTCACGCAGCGCAGTCAGGTGCCAAGACGGGTTAGAAGCGCCCACTTCCTCACTGATAGATGTGAGTGGGCAGTAGACGTCGCGAAGTGGCAAAGCAGAGAGAAGCCATTCGATGGAAGGCTCGCATTCGCTCTTGACGGCAACGGCAGGCCACCTCACTCTACCGCAGTCACCAGTGCGTGCGCTTGTGTATGCTTGTGTGTGTGTGTTACCCTTCACAGCCTTCCAGTTCGATGATCTCTAGTCGCGGGTATGTGCACGCGCCCCTTGCGGACAACCCGCGCTGAGCACCTGAGAGTGGGTGCGTGTATGTTTACATCAGTGTAAGCACCACCGCGCTGCGTCTGCCTGCCCTGACGCATCGTCGTGAACGACTCACTTAGGTGTTCCTATACTTGATTTGGGCAATTATTTGCTCTCGGTCTGCTATGTGCGCGCACACACGCTACGCCTAGGCTTTTGCGGCGAACCGCTTCCACCAGGGTTTGTACCCCCGCTTCTCCCGCAGCGCCAACATCTTATCCACGTGCTTCTGCATCTCCTCGCGCAGCCCCGTCGTGAGTGCCAGCGCGTCCACCTTGTCCGCGCAGTACTCGTACTTGCCAATGTACACGTACACATCCGCCGGGTAACCCGGCAAGCCCTTCAAGGACGGCGGCCATACCTCGTGGTTGCCGTAGGTGACGCAGTAATATAAGGGCATCTTGTGCGCCAGGATCGTTTTGAAGCTACCGAGTCGGAAGTCCTTGAGCACCTCCGGTGTGCGGTTCACCATGCCCTCCGGGTAGAAGCAAAGGCTCTTACCCTTCTTCACCCAGTTCTCGACGTCGGCGGCGACGGCAGCCTGCTTGTCCTTGTCAACCGAGAACGAGTTCGCGTCCGTGGAGATGAAGTAGACAGGGAAGTGGCCGCACAGGACAATCACGGTGCCAAACAGGGGAAGGTTGCACAGGCTCGCTTTGAAAAAGGTCTTCACCTTGTCGATGTAGCGGTACGGAACATACCACAAGAACAGAATCGTGTCGAAGAGACTCGAGTGGCACAAGCACATATTATGCTGCTCCGTGATCGACGAAAACGACAGAGAGCCGGGCAAGTGCTCCACACGGATGTGCGGACTGTTGAAGCGCAGCCAGTACCCGAACGCGGTGGCGCACACACACTTCACCAGCGATTGCGATGTTACCGTATCCAAGAGGTGCACCTTCCCCAGTAGGCTGAGTGACACACCGCAAAGCCAGCTTATGATCACGCACAGCACCAGGTGAAACGTATACCACACCCGCATCACAATGAGAGGCACCTTACGCTCGCGCAGCAGGCAAAGAAAACCGCCGTAGAGGGCGGCGAAGATGATCCACGAGAGGAGACTCATTCTTTCGTGCTGCAGTCGTGGCGGGTTAGTCGCTCAGCAAGGCAAAAACAAAAACAAAAACACACAAAAGAAAAAGGAAGGGGTGAGGCAATGTGAAAGAAGCGACGACACAGCGGGAAACGACCGCGGAATGGAAGCGCTTGTAGAACACTAACAACATCAACAATACAAAAAATGACACTGTGCTCCTTTCCTCGTTTCGTTTTGTATGTTGGTGTTGTGGGGGGGGACGACCACGCTCGTGCAAAGGCTCCAACAAAGCACCGTGGGACCTGGGGCAAACGATATATATGCGCTGACGAATGCGCGCGTGTGGGCGGGTGCGGACGAATGAAAAAAGGGGGAGGGAGAAAGAGTAGCGGATGGAGAGGAGCAGGGATTTGGAGGAACCAGTGGCAGAGCGTGAGTATTATCGCGGGAAGGAGGCAGAAGTCTTGCGCAGATGCACTGACAAGGCGAGCGGGAGACGGAAAGCGAGGTCAACGGCAAGTGGGGGGGGGGGGGGGCGAACTCACGCTATCTGCTCGTGCTTGCCTCACTCCTTTCTCCTTTTCCACTTTGCTCGCATGCTTTTGTATTCGTTTGTTGTCGTCTGTTATTCCGTGGTAGCAGCCCGCACATGATATACCCAAGCAGCTTCTGTTTCCTTTCATGTGTTCTACTTCTGTCATATCGCGTGTGCCCGTCTGTTACGCAACAAGGACAGCCCAGCGACGCTGCGTTAATCCAATCTCACCTTCTGCCGCCTCCACTTACCCTCTCTCCACCATTCACACTCTGATAGAGATACGGGGCAACCGCAAAAAGAGAGAAACAAGGGGGGAGGGGAGAGGAGGGGAGGGGAAAAGGAGGTGCGGGATCAACGCTGGGTGAAAGGACACCACCTAAGCGTGCAATCCGCATGCATGCTCGCCTGGCACCGTGGCCGCACCGTATTCATCCCCGCGTTGTGACACGCACGTCGGCTGGCACGATTTCTCAACCTCGATCCTCCCATGACACACACACACACATACATCCACCCCTTGACCCTCAGGGTAGCACCACCCCCTCAATGGGAAGCTTTTGTTGCTTCCTAGACTCGTCATGTGGCAGTCCGCCCATCCAGGGAAAAGCATGCTTAGGCGTGCCATACAAGCACAGAGAAGGACGCCGGAACACGCACGCATGGCAGGTAATATCGGCAAGAACCACAAGTGATAATTCAACGTGAATGCGCCCATTCATCCGCACCCAATACACTCGTACCCATACACCAACGACAAGCCTTTTCGCCTGTGCGGGGAGATAATTATCGAAACAGACACCGTACTACACTTTTTTTTTCAAGGTGCCCACCATCTCTGGCGCACAACATACGTGAAACTCCACTCCGCTCTACCCACCGGGCCTGCCGCGAACCCCATCCGCGTGGGGCGAAGCAGCCGTAGACATATACGTACTACAGCAATGCGCCGACCCAGTCATCCCAGCACCGCCCCTGCGCGAGACTCTACTCGCCCCCCGCATCGCAGGTCGCTACCCAGTGCATCCCCGCGCGGTCGCGCACTCAGGCGCCCCACACCAGTGGGGCAGTGTGAGGCCCGGGGGTGGGATGCGTACGAGTCGCGCTGACACGTCGCCCATCACATGGATGGCACCAGCGCATTCGCCGTCGCAGGTCGCGCCGACGCAACGCCGTACACGACCTGGCCGCCGACATCCGCAGCGGCAAACCGCTCTCGCCCCCCCACGTCGTAGGCACTTGGCCCTGTCACCACCAGAGGTGGCTCGGCATCGGCAGGGGGATAGGGAGAGGCTGCTTAGCTTCCCCACGCAGAGTGGGGTGGTGCACTGGGTCCTGTGGTACTGCGCACGGAGGGGTGTGTCCCCCCCCCCCTGTCATCAGGGAATGCCCTAGGACACGAGAGAGAAAAGAGGAGCACAATGAGAAAAACATAGAGACACACGTGACAAGAGAGAAAGGAGGGGGTAAACCGCAACGGCAGCCAAGCGAAGCCGAACACACATAAGCACACTTACAGAGAGAGAGAAAAAAAAGGCCGTCTGGATAGAGGGAAGGGGCAAAGAGCGAAACAAATGGGGACCAGGGCGAGCACGAAAAAAAAGGGAGGGAGGTAAGAATGCCCTAGAAAAAAAAGTAGGGGAACAGGGGAGAGAAGAAGAATCCAAATGAAAACAGATAAGAACAGAAATCATAAAAACGAAGAAAGGATGGGGGGAGGCCAACAAAGCAGGGGGAAAGGCGACGCCCAGACGCATTACACCATCAACCTGAAAATATATACTATCTCCCTCGCGCTCTCTATATATCGAGAGAAGACGCTAAAAGGAACCCGTGTGTGCGTGTATATATATATATATATATATATATATATATATGCATATGTGTGTGGGGGGGGAGCGGGGGGTCGGTGTACGCGTGTGCCTTAGCGAGCAGCACAGGAGGGGAGAGGAGGGTAGGGGAAGGGGCGGCAGCGTGAAATAAAAGGGGCGTGAGAAAGGAAAGATAGAAAAGAGGGGGCATACTTAACAAACGTGAAGCACGCACACGCACACGCACACGCGAAAACAAAAACGAAACGCAAAAATGATAGAGTCATGCAAATGATAAGCGACAGAGACAAAAAAAGAAGGGAAGCACATCCACGACCGTGCGAGAGGCTTAACAAAGCAAGGAGAGAGTAGAGGTATGAAGAGCGACGATGCGGCGCGACGGATGCATCCCACACGCGCAAACACACACACACGTGTACATCCTACATATGCGCTTAGAGAGCAGCACCTGAATCCTCTCGGCCAAAAGAAGAGTCAGTACCGGGAGAGCAAACAAAAAAACAGGGCGCACGAGAGCCAGCAGGCCAGACAAGGTGGAAAAATAAGGGCGGAGAAAATCATACAGATGAACTCACTTGTGGAAAAGAACACTGAAAACAAGGCACACACAGGCACACCCGCGGTGGTGAAGACACGCGTGTAGGTGATGGCAGTGGCCACCGCTGTGTGATGGTGATCGAGATCGAGGGTAGGCGAAAAATGACGGAGTGCTGTAGAAAGGGAAAGCCATGTGTGCGGGAAAGCGAAGAGACACGTGCAGGAAGTGAAATAAGGAGACAAGGAACAAGATAGAAAAAGACGCAGCGCGGCTGCACCCTAAGAGAGCCGCCACGCAACCGGAAATCAAACAAAGAAGGAAAGAAAGGCAGAACGAAAGCATCGGTGGGCACGAATCGAATCGGAGGTGCCTGGGGATATTTGCTTCCAATGTCCACACGTTCTGGCTACCGCACTCGCTAACTCTCCTCCTCTCACTCCACACGTGCGGGCGTTGCACGCACTTTCCTCTGACTGCAACACCCCTCCATGCCCTTCATAAATCGCGCATCCTTCTGTCATCTCCTACAAGGCAACCACACACACACACACACACCACATACATACACAGAGACAAGTACGCAATCGACCTCCGCACGCTGCACCAACTACGAGCAGCAGCAGCAGCGCACATCATCTCCGTAAAGAGAGCGAAAACGACGAAACGAGCAAGTAAAATACAGCAATATGAATGTACAACAGAGGCAGCCGAATCCATTGAAACAGTCAGAGGCGGTGACACGCAGACAGATGGAAAAATGAACGATAGGTGGTTTAGAAGGGGACATGCCAAACAAACGAAAACAAAAACAAAAACAAAAGAAAAACGACGCACCGACGAGAGAGGGGTGAGGGAGGGAATGTAAGAGGGCTCACAACAAGCAGCAGATGCAGCAACACCGCACACAAGTTAAAAAGGAGAGAAAGAGAGGAGGTAAGCGGGAACACGAGTCACAAGGACGGAAGACTCCTTTTTTGTCTGCTCATGTGTAACTATGTGCATATGTATGTTACTCTGCTCTCCGGTGTATGTGCAGTGTAGCACCTCCAACAGTCCCCTTTCCCTTCTAAGACAAGAATCAAAGGGTGTGTGTGTGTGTGTGTGACAAGAGACAGAGAAGACAAGAAAGAACAACAACAAAAAGAGAACAGACGCCAGTGAACGGAATCGCCTGTGTTCCCGCGTGTGCGTGAGATGCAAAGGCGGTAATACTGGCAAGAAAAAGGTGCGTGAGAACAAATAGATGACCGAGCCAAGAAGACTATATATAGGCGAGCGTTAGAGAAAAAGCGCATCCGGGTAAGAGAGAGAGACGGGGGGTTGAGAAACGAAACGAAGGCGAGAGACGGAGGTGAAAGACGAGAGCAGCGACACATCATTAGCAGTGAAAGGCGCACGCATAGAAATCAAAGAGGGAAGGGGGTGTGGCGAAAGATGACGAAGCGGTGGTGCAGAGAAGGGTTTCTTTTTTTGCTGACTTCTTCAACACGTGATCACTCGCTCCCATGCCCACACGCCTACACGAGCACGAGAACAAAAAGACGATCTGTAATCGGTTTAAGGCTCATTAGAGGAAAACAAGCAAAGAGCTCGACCACACCACGCCAACCAACGATAAAATAAGAGACAAATACAGAAGCCAACGAAACAAAGACATAGAGCACATACAAAACGAGGAAGGAAACCATACTGTCAGCCGCTCCAGTAGTCGATGACTGCCGTAAAGCGAGAAAGAAAGGAACGCAGTGGGTGATTAAGAGGCAGAGAGAGGGGAGAGTGTAACAGGTGAATGAGCCGCCAGGTGACCTTTAGCACAAAGACAAGTTGCCGGTGGGTACTTACAACCCCTCCCTTCACATCCACAGACACACACACACACATACACACCGTGCCGCGCTATCATTCATATGGATGTTCTCTTTCCTCGATGTGCATGCGTGGGCGACAAGCGTGTGGGTGCACGTGTATGCTTCCGAATATGCCGAGAAGTAAATCCCGGTGCACGACTTCGCCACAGGTACCGTCAAACAGTGCACGTTGAAGAAGGAAAAGAGTGAGAGCAAAAACGAGAAGGGGGTTGGGTGAAATAGCCGGTACAGCAGCGTGCGCCGACCGCCGTGGAGAAACAAAAAAAAGAAAAAATGAAGCAGAGGCACTGGTTAATAGATAAGCTGGAAACCGAAAATAAGGGGGGGATAGAGGCGAAGAAACAGAACAGCGTCGTCCTTGCTTTCATAGGCTCAGCTGCTCCTTTCTGTGTTTTCCTCTTCGGTTGCACAACCGAATATGCGCAGGACGGCAGTGAGGGAGCAAACATCAAACGTAACAAAAAGGAGAAACAAGAACACACACACACACACACACACACACACACGAGAACAGACGAAACAGACATATCGTGAGGAGTACACAAGCACTTACAAAAAGCATTATGCCTTACCTACGTGCTCACAGCACTCGTGCAAGCGAGCGAGGGAAGGCCACGCTGTATTAGTGAAACTTAGGAGTGTGGGAAGGTTTAGAGACCCTCTTCCTGTGGATATATGTGTTGTCGTGTCTTGTCAGCGGTGGATGACTCTCCCCCCGCCCGCAGAGTCACAGAATCATAAGAAGGTAGGAACAGAAAGAGCCTTGTCAGCACAACGCTGTCCACAGACATGCATACACACACACACAAACACACGCAGCCTTTTGGCCGGCAGTCTCATGAGCGAATGAGACGCTCACACAGACACAAAAAAGCGGCCCAGCTTACTGAGAAGCGAAGACAGAGAGATCAGAGGAAGACATTCAACGCACAAAAAGATGTGCAGAGATGAAACATACAGCAGAGGAATAAGGTACAAGGTCGATTCGGCTGAGGGAGCGAAACGAAAAAAACGAGAAAAAACGGAGAAATCCATGAGTGAGCAGAACCATGCATGTTCACAAGAAGGCTCCACGGGTGATGGGAGCGGCACACAGGCGTACACGGAGAGAGGCAGACAAGCAAGCAAGGGAGCGGAACAAAAGGAAAACAAAATGACGAGGGAGGGAAGAATATTCCCTCGCAAAGGTCACCGAGAGGGAGGGGAGTGGAGGGGAGGGACAACACAAAACAGAAGAAGCAAAGAAAAGAAGAACAGCGCTCCAAAAAGCAAACGTGCCTAAACACAGACACAAAATAACGCAGACGCACACGCACACACACAAAAAAGCAGAGCAGCTGCTTTAGTCCTCCTCTTTCCTCGCAAGATCTCTCCCTCCTCGTGATTGACACGATAGTGTGCTCTCGTGTTGTTGTCCTCCTGTTTTGCCACCTCGACTTCTCGCCCATCATTGTGATGTTTGGTTCACCGATGCAGAAGCGCGCGTATGTATGTGTGGTGTGTGTATGGGGGTGGTGGAGGGGTGTCTTTGCATGGTGTGAGAAAGAGGGCCTTCCTGTCACACAGTGCAGCCACCAAGAACGAAAAGGCCAGGTGCCTGGAAGAGAGGTGAAGGGCTCCTGTCACGCAGCAGCGCAAAGGACATGTGAACGTTTTGGCTTAAGTGGTGGTTCTAGTGACATGTGGCGGTGCGGAAAACATCCGACGACCCAAGAATAAAACAAAAGAGGGATCCTAGAAAGCGGGGAAGAGAAAAAAAAGAGCAACGAAAATAGTGACAGGCATCGTAGCAAAGAGCTGCGCTTGCATTAGCTAAGCGGCTGCACGCCGGTGGAGCAAAAAAAAAAGAAACAAAAGGAGCTTAGAAAGGAGGTGATCGTCAGCCAAAGCAGCAGCGTCAGTCTTGTACTCGAAAATGTAACACGAATATGTTCGAGTCGACAGCCGCGCACTTTCTTCCTTGCTGACACCTTTTACACAACTCGCCTCCTTACCGCTTCTCTCAAAGTCGGACCCAACTACCCATCGCTTGCTCGTCCAAACGTGGTTTCCCCCAGCTGTTCTGCGCCCTCTCGCGCACTGATGGATGCCAGTTAAGGACAACCACGAACGAGTGTACATCCCTTCCTGCATCTAAAGAACATACACACACGCCCCTTGTTATCGCAACAACAACAACAAAAAAGAAAACTGTGAAGAGGGGAAAACAAGCAATCACAAATTCGATCATTTTTTCTACCTCTTACCACCAACGTGTCCATCTCTCTCTCTCTCTCTCTCTGCCGTACAACATGAGTGAAGCTTCACTCAACCCACCCCACGGCCTGTCACAGGCCCCATCGTGTGGTGCAATGCAGCGGTAGACACTCGCGTTACAACAATGCAGACCCAGTCATCCCTGCAACGAATACTACTCGCTCCGCACCGAAGATCGCCGCACAGCAGCTCCCATTATGCAGGTCGCCACCTGGTGCATCTCCCGCGCGGTCGCGCGGGCTGCCTCCGCCATCAGGCAGTGAGGCTCGGGCAAGATACGCTCCAGTCACGCGGACACGTCGCCTATTACATGAATGGTACAAGCGTGGTCACTGTCGTGGGTGGCTCCAACGCAAAGTCGCCCAGGACCTCACCGGCAACATTAGCAGCGATGCATCGCCCTAATCTCCCCCCCCCAAAAAAAAAAACACACACACGTCGCAGGTACATGATTCTGCCACCACCGGAAGTGGTTATGCATTGACCGGGATAGAGGGGCTGCTTGGCTTCCCCACACAGAGTGGGTACTGGACCCTGATACCACGCTGAGGTGTCCCCCCGCCATCAGGGGGTTGGTCATGTAGAGGAGAACAACGAACGAGCAATTGATCATCGAGTACAAGAAATGAAAACAGACGAAAAAGAGACGAGAGTGCTGCAGTGCGTGAGGAGACAACCGTACACGGAGAAGAAAGCAAAAATTCTGCTTATGGAGTGATGTCATTCTGGTACGTACATCGTGATGTAAAATAGAAGACAGCAAAACAGCGATTAACAACCAAAGCACTTAGGTGCCTCTCTGCACTCGCTGCTTTGCCTGTGTCTATGAGAGAGTGGGTGGGTGAAGGGGTCAGTAGGTACTTGTTGAGAGGGTGCGCGCGCCAAAGAAAACGTTGGGCGGTGTAGCGGACAACGGATGGGCGGTTGGCAGCATAGGAGTCGCATCGTGGGGAAAGATAGCGCGCTTCGGGGTGAGATGAAGGGGGAGGCTGTACATCTTCCCCTCTTCCCTCTCGCCCCCTTCGTCGCCCCTCTGTAGCCCCTCGACATCCAAAACTGCCACCCTACAGAAAAGAAGGCGATCAGCAGCGAAGCAGTAGGACAGCACAAACAAACAAAGGGAAAGAGGGCAAAAGGTGAAGCACCAAAAGAAACAGCCCAACACACAAACACACACACACGAGGCGGAACATGTGGTGGAAAGAGAGAGGCAAAAATGCCGGGAGAGCGAGCAGCACAGATGCACACACACACACACACACACACACGTAACAAAAGGCATGCACCATAACCCTGACAGGAGGCAGAGGCAATACAGCGCAGCGAAATCACCATGTGGAACCAAAGGCATACGGTATCGGAAGAAAAAGGGGGCAAAGGAGAAAGGTCAAAGAAAACGGAGACGAATCCGCGGAATGCTCTGTGAAAAGAGGGGAGTGGGAGAGTGGCAGAAGAGGAATGCGGAAGCAACGTAAAAAGCAGCTAAAAAAAGATCTTGTTGGCGTGGAGGAAAGGGGGGAGAGAAGGAGAGAAAGAGTGTGTGTGTGTGGTGGACAAGAGTGTACGACGAGATGGCATACAAAGCAGAGAGGAGGGGTAGGAGAAGGGAGGAAGGGGGTGGCAAGAGCTTCCCCCTCCCCTTCCACCCCTTCCCCGAGGCAAACATGAAACATAGTTCAACGAGAAACCAAAAGAGGATGTGACGCAGCGCGAGGCAGTGAAACTAAAACAAACAGCGCCCACACACGCACACAAACGAGAACCCAAACAGACAAGAAAAGCATGCAAGAGAGGGAGACGGAACTCTCACGGGGGGGAGGGGGGTAGTGCAATCGAAAAGGAGAAAGAAAGCGCACAGGCACACATATATGTATACATCTATACAGCAGCACAACGAGAGGAAAGGGGAAAGGTGCTAACAGAAGAAGGTACACCAGAGAAAGGAAAAAGGAGAAAGAAACAGGTGGGGAGCATATCTCAGCATGAAGGGTGCGCGCTAACCTGCACTCATACCTACATGAGCCGCCGCTCGCCATATTATGGGAAAAGGAGGGAGGGAGAAAAACAAAAACAAAGCAGCGAATGGGCGAGCGAGTGGGGGGAGGGGAAGAGTAGGGGGGAAGAGTAGGGGGGAAGAGTAGGGGGGAAGCGGCAGGCGGTACAACTGTGGCGAAGAAACGCAACACGCACACAAAACACAGACGAGCATACAGCCAACACAGCAAACGCGGAAAGGAAGAAAAACAAAAATCCCTGTCAAAGCAAAAAAGAAGAGGTGGGGGAGTACAGAGAGAGGGGGGTTCATGGGTTCCTCTAAAACGTAAGGTTCAGCGCAACACGCGCACACAACCACCGCACTCCTTCCCTTCTGCAGACGAGTACAAGCCGAGAACCTTGCCGAAAGGAAAAGAGGGATAGCCAGCAACGTTTCGGTCCCTGCGGAAAGCACTAGCTCACCACCACCCCGCTGCAGTGGCGTGCCGCACGTCACGTAACGTCCGACTACGAACGCGGAAGCTTGCCCCACCGCGGACAAGGCAGAGCTAGTGGTGGGATGATGGGGTCGAGGGGCACGTTCGGTAACAAGCAGCTTCCTACAGGCTCTGGTGCAGAGAAATTTCGTACACCAAGGGCCGCAGGCTGCATGCCGTCTGGCGAGCCGCCCGCTGCCGCCGTCGTGCCCCCGGCGCGCGCGGGCGACGTGCTGGTTGGGGCCGCTTCCGGGGAGACAAGAAAGGAGCCGGGGCAGTGACTCTGTGACCCCATGGCGGCCGATGTGGCAAAGGGCTGCTGCGTTGAAGACTGTAGCGAGGCCGCGTCGACACCCAAGGTGCTCTCACGCGGTGCCATTGTCGGCGTTCCCGAGGCGCTCGATAGCATGGGCGCGGCCGCGGCAGGCGGCCAGGGCTGGCTGGCGACGCGGACAAAGGACGGCTGAGACACCGAATACGCGAGAAGCGGAGCAGGTGAGCCGGACTCCACCACGTATGCGAAGTTTCCACTCCTGGAGTGACCTTGTGAGGTGGGCGAGGTGAGTGGCAGAGGTGAAATAAGCTGGGTAGTCGTCGAGGGCGGCTGATGGGAAGAGCCGCTCTGCATGGCCGCGGTAGTGCCTGCCGCGGCCTGATACGGATAGAAGGGGCTCATCGACGTCGCCGGGGTGGGACCAGAGATGAGCATGAGCCTCTGCCTCGCTGGCGGGGTGGCTGCGGCGCTCGATGCGGTAAAGGGTTGCGAGGGAGAGTGGGCCTGCAACACGAATGATTGCTGCAGCATCTGTGGCTGCGTGGCCCGCAGGGGTGTGTTTGTCTGCGAGAACCCTGACTGCGTTGCGGGGTATCGTGAAAAAGGCGTCGCTGTGCTACTGCTCATCCGAGCAGGATCGTACGATACGTTAGACGGCGGCTGTGGGGGCTGCATTAAGTTCACAAGGGAAACGGACGCGGCGGTGGTGGCTGGGGTGCCAATGGTAGCCGCGGTGGATGTCTCGCCGGTCTTGTGGTTCGCCGAGTGAATCCCCAGCAACTGCGAATTGGAGAACTCTGTTATGCTGTTGGAAGCCGATGGGGTCCTGGACACCTGTGAGGGATAAGGCGGCGTCAGATACAAAATGTTGCCCTCAGGCAGGGGCCCATGCGGCACCTGGGCAGAGTCCGTGGAAGAAGCGTACGGAAAAGGGATAGAGGCGCTACTCGGGTTCGGATCGATGAAGACCCTTCGTGGATCGTATGGATTAAACATGGACAGGGAGACGACACGGTGAAGAGAGACGCGCTGCACACGCTTACCAACACTCACAGCACCCACGCGAGGAGGAGTGCTGAAAGCGTGCACGAAAGCAAACAAAAAGACAACGAAGGCGACCACTACAACAAAAATGAAAAGGGCGCAAATCAAAGACGCACACACTCACGGGAAAAACGGTACAGAAGACACGACGAAAAGAGAGACGACGCGGCTACAGCAGCAGCAGCACCCCTCTAACACTTTTCAGCCTGGCCTGCTCTATTTAGAAGAAGCCTTTCTACAGGGATCCGACGCGGAGAGGCCGACAGAGAGCAAGAGAGAGAGAGAGCGATAGAGAATTAGGAAGAAAATGGGAGCAGGGGAAAGAGAATGAAGAAACGAAGAAGAGAGAGAGCAGCCACCGCGCGGTGAAAAGACAAGCTACCACGACGGCACGCAAAGGAGCTGCCGCGTGATTGGGAATCTTCGTGGGATCAGGGTCTCTGTATGTGGAAGCCGCCGGTGTGCGCACCTCTTTCTCAAAGTGACTCACTACTTCTGTTCCTTCCTTGCTCTCCCGCTTGTCTATCGCAGATTTGTATTTGGCCTGTTCGATATCTTTCCCCGCTACCTAAACGCTAGAAAACGCATATACAAACAACAACAAAGAAAATATGGAGAGGCGGCGAAAGGCGAGATAAAAGGGGAGGGAGGGGGAGGGGGACACAGCACCATATCAATGACAGCGCAGAGAGATGGCGTGTGCGTGTGGACACTTCCTTTCCTTCGCCAACGTGTGTGTGAGAAGAGAGAGACGGACAAACGGGGAAGAGAGAGTGACACCGAGTCTGTGAGTGAGCCAGCATATTCATTTCCATCGATCCGACTTCTGGGGGTGTGTGCGATCGCACCGCTTACATCGAGGCCGTAGCGGTAGGAACAGAATGCGTCTTTTACACAAGACCATCGATAACCGTATATGTTGTGTTGATGTCCTGACAAGAGTGCGGTACAATCTCTCCCCCAAGCTTCCTGTCTCATCGGGCAAAGATATGAAAGGGGTCGGATGAGCGGGACTTACTCTGAAGGCACGAACAGCGGAAATAGCGAGGGAGAAGGGACCCATAAGACCACTGTGGTCCCCTCTCAAAGAAAATGAAAATCAGACGTAGCCGTAACAGGTAGTAGAGAAATTCTGCTTCCACTGGAGGAAGAAAAGAATAGTCGATCGTGCCCCGATCTCGTTGCACCGCGATGTCCCCAGAAAAGAGCACTAAGAACAAAGGGAGGAAAGCCATAGTCCTTCCGCAGGGACTTGTGCGCCTACCTGCTGGATGAGGAGGAGAGAAAAAGAAAGCACAAAGGAGAGAGCGCGCGGGAGTTCGACGTCGGCATTCAGTGCCCCAGGCAACGCCTTCGCCACGGTGAAGTAACGGTGTACTGTACACGAGGAATCTGCCAAGGCCGACAAAGGTGAGGTGAGGTGAAGAGAAATAAAAGCAACCCACAAAGACCCACAGAGAGGGTAGCCCAGTTGGGCACGATATAAGAAAAGACAAGGGAGTGAAAGAGGTACGCGGCAAAGAGAGACATACACACAATAAGCGTTGCACGTGCATACACACACGCGCGCGCCCCTGCACACAAGCAAGTGGACACTCATACTCGTGGCACCGGAAGAGGAAGAAAAACTCAGAGGCAAACCAAATTAGCCAAGCCAGCGTAGCAGGGGGCGGATCCGAAGCACACGCACGCACACGGAAGGATATAAGGTGCATACACGGGGAGCTGGAGCACAGAGGAAAAACGAGGTCGAAAAAAACAGCAGACAGGACGCAGACGCTGAATGGAAAAAATCGCGCGCGCGAGCACAACAAGGGCGCGAAGAAGGTGGTGCAGCGAAAGCTGTAGGGAAGTGAGCTTTTCTACGTAAGCGCAGGTACACAAAAGACATGGGCATCACCTTGTTTTCTGTGACTCTCTCACGCGTGAGCAACACCGGACTGAGAAGAGGTAGGACGATGAGCCGCAACGGGTCCAATACACACGTACCCATAACAAAGGCACCGTAAGCAGCAGCAGCAAAGGCAGCACTCAAAACAGGAGAGGTCACGACTTCTTCTTTCAAGGTGCCCACCATCTCTGGCGCACAACATACGTGAAACTCCACTCCACTCCACCAACCGGGCCTGCCGCGAACCCCATCCGCGTGGGGCGAAGCAGCGCTAGACACACACGTGTGACAGCCATGCGCCGACCCAGTCATCCCAGCACCGCCCCTGCGCGAGACTCTACTCGCCCCCCGCATCGCAGGTCGCTACCCAGTGCATCCCCGCGCGGTCGCGCACTCAGGCGCCCCACACCAGTGGGGCAGTGTGAGGCCCGGGGGTGGGATGCGTACGAGTCGCGCTGACACGTCGCCCATCACATGGATGGCACCAGCGCATTCGCCGTCGCAGGTCGCGCCGACGCAACGCCGTACACGACCTGGCCGCCGACATCCGCAGCGGCAAACCGCTCTCGCCCCCCCACGTCGTAGGCACTTGGCCCTGTCACCACCAGAGGTGGCTCGGCATCGGCAGGGGGATAGGAAGAGGCTGCTTGGCTTCCCCACGCAGAGTGAGGTGTACTGACTCCTGAGGCACCGCACACGGAGGGGTGTGTCTCCCCCCTGTCATCGGGGCTGAAGACTTCAAGAGGGGAGAAAAAGGAGTCGAAAGTCAAGGGCACCGCAAGAGGCACATACAGACGCACAGGTGCTCGAGGATAGCGAGGGAAAGAGGCATGCGAGGCTGCGGAGAGGGAGGGTCGCATGGGCCGGCAACTGCAGAAACAAGCGGCAGACGACCCTTCCAAAGGAGAAACAAAACACGTTGATAACAATGAGGCTGAGAGGGAGAGGGGTAAGAGGAGAAGCAAGACCGAGAGAGAATGACGCGCAAACACAAACGTAAAAGCGCGCTTTCGCAAACGTGCACGCACACTCAAGACGCGGAAGGGCGGCGATGTAGCCTACCGTCATTGAGGGAGAGGTACGCAAAGGAGTAGGTATATGGGCACACTCGTCGAAACTATCATCACAGCGCTGATGGCAGCCCGGCCCCCTTTCTGTCAAGCCGGTTGAAATAAAGGGAGATGGAGAGCGCAGCAAAAACTACAAAAGATGAGCTTCTTCCTCTCACAGTAGAATGGAATGAGAGCAGTGTCCCCTCCCCCATCGAACTAGGCGCCGCGGGGAATGATGGCAAGCTTCTCCTGCCTGTGTGGACTTCCTGGGTTGCGGTGCAACCTCCGTGGCAGAAACACACACACGCACACCTGTTGCGTAAGCGCTGTAGCGCTGTGTGCACTATTATTGTTTGCGTTTCTTCTGTCCTTCGCTCTTTGCGCACGCGCCTGTTTGCCTTGCTACGCTCCTGATCCCCCTTCCCCCTTGTGGATACTCAGCTACGATCGGAATGCGTGGGTATCACAGATTCGTGTGTATGTGCGCGCTTGGGGAAGCAACCAAGAGAGGAAGCGAGGGCAGTTGGACCGTATGCAAGACGAAAAGCTGAACGATAGCAATGAAAGAGACGATAACAAACCAACTTGATGACGCCAGAAACAAACGAAAAGGAGAGAGGAACTGCGCCCACAGCGGTAGTCAGCGGACGGAAAACCGAATGAGCCTGGGATGCAGGCTTGTTTCCATGGCTTGTCGGCGTCTGACAAGTGGGGGAGAAGAAAAACATATGCTCAAAGAATAGAGGGGCGTGTACACGGGTGTGCAGAAGTGTCTGCTTGTTTGCTGGTGTGGACGTTGCACGTTTTTGCTGGAATGCCCAAGTCAGTGTGCGTATGTGTGCGCGTGTGTGTGTGAGAGATGGGGAGAGAGAGGAGTTTGTGCGATGAGAAAGGGAAGTGTCGGGGGTGAGGGTGGCGATGATGCACGGCACGCAACAATAGGAGGAGCGAGGGCGAGAGCGAGAGTGAGCAAAGCGCGTCTGAAAGGGCACTTCAAAGCACAGAAGGACGGGCAAACCGCGCTACCCTTCCTCTGACTTCTGACAGTGGTGTCGGTGGAAGGGGGGGTGCATATACTTCAAAATATCGGGCCCTCAAAGGTGTGCTTAACTGTCTGTGGTCTTCGCACTGGAGGTAGATACGTCAGTACAAATAGAGGTGAGAGAGGCGCAAAAGAGGTGGCGGCGTCACTCGCGGAACTCACGGGCTCTGGCGCAGAGTCCGCGCCCGCTCTCCCGAGTCATCTCTGCCGACGCTAGCGCGTTTTCGGTGCCTCTGCTAGTCCCGACGATATGGATGTCATTTTCTTCCCCCGATGGAGGGGGAAAAAGGGGGGGGGGGGAACAGGAGATGGCGGCGACTCTCTGCGGAGCCTGGAAAACGCATGGAGGCGCAGACAACGAAAATGAAGCCACCACAATTAGCGAAAAAATGCACCAAAACAGGAGGAAAAAGAACAAGAAACGTGAGAGGCACAAAGCACCACATGATGGACGAAAGGGAGGAGGAGCGACACAGAGAGTGACGGCGGGGGAGGCTGTAATCGAGAACATCACCGCGCGATGTCTGGGAACAAGCTCTCTTGCCGTGCACACACACATACACACCGAAGCAACATTCGGGTCGATTAATTTCACCCACGCACGTGCCCATGGAGGATTGTACTCGTCGAACAGGTAAAAGAGAAGGACGTCAGAGTCAAAATGTCTTACGCCTTGCGTTGGAAAAAGTACAGCGACGCCAGGGAGAAGGGCGGGTTCTGCGACTCACCCACCTTTTCATCATTAAATAGGAGCCACTTGCCCGTCGCACCATCCTTGACGTGGCAAACGTAATGCCCCGTCCGCGCACTCGCACCCATGTGGCTGATCATCGCTGTGAGCTCGTATGATGCGGCCCCATTGGTAGCCGGCTTTGGAGCGCGCACTGAAGTAACGTTGTGGGTTGGCGCCAAATGCTGCTGCTGCTGCTCGGCGTGCAGCGGTGGCGCGGCCTTCATCTCGTCGTCGATGTGCGGATGGCTGAATATGTAGTCGATAGCGCGCTCAACGTTCATGTTCGTCTGTAAGAGGGCGTAGCGTGCGACGTCCATCTCGATCCCCATGCTAATCACCGACACCAGTGCCACCTCATCTACTTCCTGCGGCGGAGCGGCCGCGTGGGCATCTACCCTAGGCTGTCGTGCAGGGGACACCGACGAAGCAGGCATCAGCACCTCACCTGGCTGCAGCCCAGTGCCGCGGTAAGCCTCCAAAACGAGCTTCTGCGGCACTTCCACATATGCATCCATTTTCTTTGTGTTGTGGGCAGTCATGTCGAAGTACGTGCGGCGAATGTACACTGGCAGAACATCTGGGAAGCTGGCGAAACGGGTGACGGTGTAGTACACGGCCGATTCAAGGCATGCCTCGCACCGGCACTCGATGCCGCTCGGCGAGGTGGCTGCTTGCAGGCAGTCCTCCAGCGAGCACCGAGGCCGTGTCACGTCCATCTCCGCCTCGCTTGCAGCAGCCGCAGCAGACGAGGCCGGCACTGGATCGATCGGGATCGGCAAGGATAGGCATTTGTCCGTCTCGTACGTGTAGCGCACTCGCTGGCACTTGCTGCACTGCATACGCTGTTCAATCACCATCTCCATGACACCAGACGGGTGAATCTGCTGCGGCACATTGCCGGCACTGGTGCTGCCGCTGCTGTTGAGGCGCACGTGCCGATGCATCTCTTCCAGCAGGTAGAGCAGGTACTCCTGAGCATCCTGCTGAGCACCGGTAGAGAACTCAGGGTGCTGGTGGGCGTACACCTTCTTAAAGAGGCGGGGGCAGATGCCGTTGGTGAGCTCATGGCCTTCCCGGCTGAACTCACCGGAGAGCAAGCCGGCCGCCACACGCTCCGTCTGGCAGTGGTGGCAGTTGTACGGATCCGCGGTGCACTGCGCCTGATGCGGGGTCGACTTAGCCGGAAAGAAGAAGCGCTGGAACGGGCCCAGAGACATAAGGCACTGCACAACGGATGCGAGGTAGCAGCTGTTGCCAATATTCTCGATGCCAGTGTGGCCTGGGCCGTAGGATGGCGATAAGGACACGCCGGCCTCCGTGATCTTGTTGAAGTCAAACTGCGAGGAGTAGTCGTACTCGAGCTCGCCCATCGTCTTGGCGGTCTTGTTGGCAGTTTGTACGTCAATGCCAAAGTGTGCCATGTGGGCTGCGAAGTGTACGTCATCAACGTCATCGTCGCAGGCGTAGCAATAGTAGTCGGCGCCCTGCGCGGTGATGGTGCCAAGCTTGACACACGCCGGGTGTCCTGTCAGCTTATAGTGCTGCAGTGCATGGCCCTGGCCGCCTGCCTCGGGACGAGGGCAACCGATTGCACCGCACGTGACGCACATCCAGTTGTTCACGTTGCATCCGCATATCTCCACAGAGCAGATGTCGTCGGAAGTGGGCGGGCAAGCAGCAAAGGGGCTCGCCAGCTGTTCGAGGCACACCAGGTGAGGGCATTGCGGCTTCTGCAGACGGCCCACACCGCCATCAGCTGCACTATCCTGCGCGCCTGGCTCCGGCGCGTTGATGATGCCGCTGTACGCCTCTACAGCTAGGTCCGGTACTTGCGCAAACTGCACCTGGCAATCCGCGCAGCACACCGCCGTCTCGTACTCAGCGGGGGCCACTACACCAAGGTAATTCACATCCTTCACCTCATCCGTTTCCTTTGCGGGGAGTTTCTTGACGGTTGTGTACATGGCGTGCGCCCCATGCACCCTCATGTGCTTCTCCAGGTGCTCGCAACACAGACCCGTGTGGCATGCCATACATACATATACTCCGTCGCCTTGACGGCACGTGCGGCAGCAGTACGCGCACTCGTCGCGGTGCACTGTCTTTCCGGGGAACGGGGTCACTATGGCAGAGTCACTCCACGCGTGAGGACACGCCTCCTGCGTCACAGGGAACGGCATCGTGCACGCGCGATCCGGGAGCGCCGCTGGTAACACACAAAGATGCGAAGACGGGGATGAGCAGAGACAGAAATGTAAAGGAATTTGGCTGCAAAGGTGGAAAAGGGTGGAGGGGAAAGAGCATGAATGCGGCAAGTAAGGAGAGAATGTGTTTCGACAGCACACACAAACGAGAGAGAAGAAACGAAAACAGAGCGTTAATGTTGTAATGCAGCCACGTGCGACGCACACGCCGACAGACAGAGAGGGTAACAGAACGATCGACAGCGCCGCAATGGCGAAGGCGGCGTGGAGGAATCACGTGACCCGAGGAAAGAGGCAGAGCCGCCTTGCACCACTATGGGAGGAGGGGGCATGAAGGTGTGAAGGCGAGAGGGTTTGCTGATGCCCGAAAAGGGTAGAGCACATACATACTCAACAGGCATACGCACACGAGATGGGGAGCTCTAGCGCCTATATAACTGGAGGAACAGTCGCTCCCGCCGCCGTCTCCCTGCAGTACATTCTTCTGTATTTGCACTTCCTTTAATCAACTGTGTGATCGCAACCAACATGCGAGCAACCAAAAAAGGGGGAGGAAATTTTGCTTTTCTCACCGTCTCCGCCATTCTCTGCCGTACAGCATGAATCCAAACTCCGCTCTACCCACCGGGCCTGCCGCGAACCCCATCCGCGTGGGGCGAAGCAGCCGT
>CM004670.1:1015380-1026872 GCA_000410695.2 Leishmania arabica
GGATGGCACCAGCGCATTCGCCGTCGCAGGTCGCGCCGACGCAACGCCGTACACGACCTGGCCGCCGACATCCGCAGCGGCAAACCGCTCTCGCCTCCCCCCCCACGTCGTAGGCATCTGGCCCTGTCACCACCAGAGGTGGCTCGGCATCGGCAGGGGGATAGGGAGAGGCTGCTTGGCTTCCCCACGCAGAGTGGGCGGGGTGCACTGGGCCCTGCGGTACCGCGCACGGTGGGGTGTGTCCCCTCTCCGCATCACCGGGTGGAGAGAGGAGAAAGAGAACAACAACAAAAAAAGGAACGCAGTGCGCAGATACTGGAAGCAACAAGCGATGGGTGACTACAGGGCGTGCAAGTACGTGAGTCATCGAGAGCGAAAAGACGAAAAGCCCTTTAGGGCAATGGTATGTGAAGCGAGAGAGCAGGCAAGAGAAAACATCTGGTTTCGAAATGAGGTGAAAGGGGGTGGGGAATAGAGGAAAGGAAAGGAGGTGAGAAGGGGTAAAACAGCAAACGACAACAATAGAAAGAGGGAGAGAGAACATTCGAACGTGTGCAGGAGGAAAAGGGGAAATGCAGCGAAAAGGCGTACGAAACGAGATAAAGAGAGTCGAGGCCGGGGCCCCGGGGGAGGCCATGAATAGACATCACCGCCACGACCGGCACTTTCTATGTTGTTTGTTTCGCTAACAAAGTGCGCAAAACAGAACAGAACAAAAAAAAAGAGAAAACTGGTGTGAGAGCACAGAGCGAAAAAGGGTGCCAGTTGTGAGAAGTGAAAGGAGCAGCCGTGGAGCGCGGCACAGAAAGGAAGAGGAGCAGGAGGGGGTGGAGTGGGCTTCCTGATGGGAGTCACCGTGATTCTACACGAAACGCACAAACAGATGACGTGAAGATGATGAAATAGGACGTTGGGAGGAAGGCAGCGTGTACATGTAAGCACTCCCTTCCTCCGTACACCCAAACTTCATCCCGCGTCTCTCGCTGTGCCCCCTTTCAGCTCCGTTTGGCATCTCTCCCTCCTCAGCATGTGCGACAGAAGAGAAACAAGCACAGAGAGAAACAAACGCGTCTTGGAGAATGTGGTTGGCGCAATATGGGAGGGGTGCCTAAGAGGTTTTGGGATACACATTCTTGAGCATGGGAAGGGGAAGAGGTACACGTAGCTTTCCCCGGTCAGAAGGAGACCCTGAGAAACAGGCGTACGCGCGCATGCAGGCAGTAGTCAAGGTACATTCCCCTCTGCCCCTCCTATTCCTCTTTTCGTTTTTTTTTCACACGCGACTACAAACCAACACAACAAGACATCACCCTCGGTGAGCGATCAAGAGGTGAGTTTGTTTGCAGGTGAGTGAGATGGATTTAATCGACCTGAACAATGAAGTAACAAATCGAAGTCAGAAGATCGCAGCAAACAAGACAGTCCCAGCACATCAGTCAAACAAGGGGGATGAAAGACGCTCTTTACTGTGTATGGAGTGGGGGATGGCGAGTGCGCTGCAAACAAGAAGCAGCGAGAAACAACGCTAACGTTTTGGGCAAACAGGCGGCGCACTAAACAGAGAAAAAAGAAAGTAAAACTAAATGCTAAAGGAGAAGGAGCTGAGTGACACATCCAACACGCGAAGGGATAGCACAACAACAACGGAAACAATAAAAAATTTCATAATAATAAATGAATAAATAAATAAATGAACAAAAGCAACAGCAAGGAAGCAGGCAGGGGACCGGCGCGATTAAACGCTCACATTCTCCTGATGCCTTTCTCCCACTGTTCATCTCTGTGAGGCGGGGCCAACAAAGAGGGGAATGCTGAACGTCCAAAGTCCCTATCGTCTCTCCTTGTCTGCTGCACATCGTGATGGATTCTCTCCTTTCTTTCTTCTGCTTCTCATTTCCATTGACGAACCCCCTCGCTCACCGCTCTGCTCGCTACCCTCGAGGAAAGTGAAGCTGGGCACGCTTGCCGCCCTCACCCCAAGCTACCTGAAGGAAGCAAGGAGGATAGAGTGCGCACGAGTGCAAAACGGGGAAGCACTTCACTTGTTTTGAAACTGAGGTGCGCGCTTCTCCACAAACGCGGTCATGCCCTCCTTCCTGTCGCGAGTAGAGAAGGTGGAGTTGAAAACCATAGACTCGTACGCCAAACCAGCCGCGAGCAACGTCTCCTGCGACTCGTTCACAGCCATTTTGGCCAGCTTCACAGCAATCTGGCTGTAGCTTGCGATCTTCTCCGCCATGAACATGGCGGTCGGCATCAGCTCCTCGTGTTTCACCACGCGTGACACGATCCCTGCGCGCTCCGCTTCGGCCGCCGTGTACGTGTTGCCCAAGAGAACCCACTCCATCGCACGAGCCTTGCCAATCATGCGCGTCAGACGCTGCGTGCCGCCCAGCCCTGGAATGGTGGCCAGCTTAATCTCAGGCTGTCCAAACTTCGCCTCTTCGCTTGCGACGATGATGTCGCAGGACATGGCCAACTCACACCCACCGCCGAGAGCGAAACCATTGACCGCCGCAATGATCGGCTTGCCGATGGTACGGATGCGGGTCAATGCTTGGAAGTCGCTTGACAGGACGCTCTCGGAAAAGGTGCGATCCTTCATAGACTTAATATCAGCCCCCGCGACGAATGCGCGACCCTCTCCTGTGATGATGAACGCGGAGCACGAGGGGTCCTTGTCGTACTTTTCCAAGTTTTCCATGAGGCTCTCCGACACGGCCCTGTTGAGGGCATTAAGCTGGGTGGGGCGGTTGATAGTTAACGTGACCACGGGGCCCACCTGGCACGCCTTCACCACAGGCTGCGCGGCGCAGCGAATCATGTGGGAGTAGCGGAACATCACCGGCGGGATGAGGAAGTGAAAAACACTCGATTAAGCGTATCGGAATGCGGAGGAGGGAGCGAAGGGAGCTGAAGCAGGCTTGCGTGGACTTGTTGAAAAAGCAGCTTCGCACGTGCGTCAGTCTTCGGTAGGTGTGGAAGTTAAGAAGGGAAATAGTGTGGGCAAAAGGAGAGAGGGACTAGAAAATCGAGGGGGAAGAAGGGCAAGCGTGTCAACGGCAGGTACTAAAGGGAGAAAAGAGACAGAAGCGCAAACAAGAATTCGAGTGAGTACAGCGGCAGCGAGGAGACGCAGGGGGTAAAGAAGATGGATGTAGAAGGGTGGACACATATCCCGTTCGACGTGCGAGGGCTCACAGGTGCAAGCACTGCACGAAAGTGGAGCACGTGTAACAGACCGCATGGAGCGCAGGCCCTATTGACCTCTTCGCTGGGGCCAAGGTCATCTCCGTTGGGCAAAGGCAACTTTCGAGGGGAAAACAAGGTTCCCGCAAGGTACAGGGTGTGGGTCCACATCCTCTCTTCCCTTCAAATGCGCACACACTCGCGGCCAACAACTCACAGTGGAGGGTCGGGAAACAGAACGGTGAGCAGGGTGGTGGAGAAGCGATGAGGAAGAAGGGATTCGCTCATATTATGCGTGTGTGTGTGTGTGTCTTGCATATTGGATGTTGTGTTTTCTGAGCTATGCAGAGCGAGATAAGAACAAAACGAAAGCGAAAACACACAGACATAAACAGACACACGCGTCGACGCACAACGACAACCACGAAAGAGAAATAACGAAACAGCTACGCAAATAGAAAAGAATTCAAATGGAGAAGAAGGCAAGAGGCACAGCGAGAGAGACACACACACGCACACAGACGTACCATAGATCAAAAAGAGCGAAGGGAAGAAAACCTTATATATATATATATATATATATATATATATATATATGCTTGTCTCTATGTGAGGAAGGGGGGAGGGAGGGAGAGGGGAGGGGCAAAGGAGAAGAGGAGGAGACCCACAGATAAGGGAGGCCAACAAGGGTGAAAAAGAACAAGAGAGACAGGAGACACATGTTCCACGAAGTGAAGGTGTAAGGGCCTTGACATCTGTTTTTTTTCGTTTGTTCGCTACTGTCTCTTTCGGAGAGGAGGGGAAGAAGACAAAACACGGAAGAAAAGGGGGCCGCGTCAGAACAGGCAGAGAGGGGGCGGAAAAGAAGATGAAGGAGAAACGGAGGGAGGGAGGGAGGGAAAAGCAGAAGAAACAAAAGAGACTGGTTCATACATCCAATCTGAGCGAGAGGAGAGGGAAGGGGAGAGAGTGTGAGCTGGCTCAAACCACCAGCTCAGCAAGACCTCACCGCGCATCCGCTGCACTGCTCCATAAAACACAAAAAAGGGGGAGGAGAGTACGGCGGTCACGTCCTTTTGTGTTCCCTTGGCATCCTACAAGGAACGCGCTTGTAGGAGTGCGCGTAGGGTCTCTTTTTGTTAGTACTGCTTCTGCCTTCACTTCATGTGTTTCCCAGCCTTGATCTTCTCCCGGTCTTCCGTCATCCGTTTGATACGTGCTGTAGTATACACAGAGACGACCCCATGCCGTGCCAGGAACCCGACGTAGGTGAAGGAGAAGGGGAGGGGGAGCGACCAAAAGAAGGACAACAGCAAAGATGTAAAGAACGATACTGCGTGGTGCGCCTACATAATTTGTCGGCGAACGCACCGTGCGTGAAACTTGACACAACGCACCTTTCTTCTTCGTATGTACATGCGTTCCTGTGCTTCAACGCCTCAAAAAGGACAAGGGATGCATGCGTGTGTATAACCTCGAAGGTCTTCTTGTGAGAGATCGAGAGAAAAGGAAAGAAGGTAAAACCAAAACAAAATTACAGGGAAAAAGGCAAAACAACGCATCGTCATCATGGTGTAACAACAGACACACTCGCGCACGTCACCCCCTTCCCCTTTTCCCCTTCCCAGTCACGCAAGGGTATAGAAAGAGTAGGCAGGAAGGGAGGAAAGTGAAAGGTAGAACCTGCACGCCAATGTTAAACAAAAACGTAAAGCAGAACGAAAACAACCTCCGCGAAGCACAAAAATCTTACTCCGGTATCCTACACACATGCACGCAGTGGAGTGTGACAGTATCGCGAGAAACAACACGGAGGGGATGAGTGGTAGCATTGGAAGAGAGGTGCGCTTCATGTGAGCACACACGTGGCAGAGAGTGTATGTCATACCTTTGTGAATCCTGCTGCCTCGTACATGGCATTGCAACAGCGGCCCTTCGTAGTAAAGAACAACAAAAAATAATGAAACGACGACAGACATAAATAGCAGACTAGAACACAACCTAGGAGTAAGGCAAGTCCATACAAAAGAGAACGAAGAAGAAAAGGAAAGCAGGTGAAGAATAAAAAGCAGCCAACATTGGAGAAAAGCGCTGCACACCACCTTTCCTTGTAAGGGGAAAGCAGATACGAGGCAGAAGTCAAGAAGCTACATCACTCTCCGCCACTACAACACCATCTTATCAAGCTGTGCCTTTACATCCTTCTCCAGAGACTCCTGTGATCGAGCCACTTCCGTCTCCTTCTGTGCGTTGTTATTGATGAGGCGAGTCATCTGCTCCACTGCCATCTTGACCATCGCCACAGCGCTTTCGGTGGTTACCCCGTCGAAGAATTGGTGCTGAAGCAGCTCTGCGCATGTTGGGCGGGTGTCCGGGTCACGCTCGAGGCACTGCTTCACAAAGTCTTTCACGTCGTCGGAAAACGCGCCGGACTCAGGAAGCGTCGGTGTGCTTCCGTTAGCCATCTTACCGAGCAGCTGGTAGAGATTCATCTCCTCCGGCGGCGCCCAGGGGTTCTTGCCGGTGACAGCACCGATCATGGTGAGTCCCAGTGACCAGACGTCGCTGCTAAAACCGTACATGCCTTGCTCCAACCTCTCGGGGGCCATGAAGCACATGGTGCCAACGTACGTTGACGACACAGCAAGCGTTTGAATCAGCTTCGACACACCAAAGTCAGCAATTTTTACGTGGCCAGTTTCGCTGATGAGCAGGTTGCTCGGCTTCAGGTCACGGTGCAGCACACGCTTCACATCATGCAGGTAAACCAGGCCAGACACCACCTGAAAGAAGACTGCCTTCAAGAGTGCCTCGTTGAGTCCGCCCCAAAAGAGTCCGAGGTCCTTCACTGTGTACGGCATCCACTCCATCGGGATCACAATCGCGTCGTCCTCGGCATCCCAAAAGGCGCCGTAATTGTTCATCACATACGGAGATTCGCCGCGGGCCATGAAAACCTGCAGCTCACGGTCCACCTCATCTCTATGCGCCTTGGACGAGATGGGAATACGCTTCAAGGCAATCGATGTGCCCTTTTTGAGGCGCGCGAAAAAAACGTCGCCGCTCGCTCCAGCGCCGACGTTGCGCTTCGATGAGTAGTCAATGTCATCCTTCTTCACAGTACTCGGCAACTCGCGGCCGTCTTTTGTGTACATACCGGCCTCATTGAAGAGGAACGCACGAAACTGCAGAGAGTTGTTGCTGTTGATTTGATAAGACTTCGAGTCCTGTTGGAACTTCTCCACAACTGCCGCATCCAGCGCGAGAGCCGGTCGATTCTTCATTGCTATTAAAATGAAGCTATTATAGTTCCTTCTTGTAGTCGCCAATGTAGTGATTAGAAACCCTGTTTATTTTGCAGCCGTTATTATGGTTATTTTTACGGAGAGAGAGAGAAAAAAGAAAGTCTGAGAGAAGCAGCGATAATACAACAACACAATCGTGCGTTGTGGTGAAGAGGGGAGCTGTCGTTTCTGGTCGGAGCTGCGCGCGATATGTAGGTTCAGTCTGCGGCTTCGGCACTTGCCCGAGTGGTTCACGCGAAGCGCAGAAAAACAAAGAGTAGCACAGACGTCTCAATCAACATCCCCAAAAGTCAAGAGGGACCTTGCGTTCGAGCACATACCGTGAAAGACACAAGTAAAGCGACAACCTCCCCAAGTCCTTCATGTTGGGGGCCGGCTGTGGCTTCACACGCGGCGTCAGAAGGCAGACAAGCAGAGCGTTTTCATTTTCGCAACGAGTGGGACGCAAGCAAGCACGTAGCGATAGGGTGACAAGTCAGTAAAGACACACTAAGGGAGAGCACAAGGACTGCACACAAAACAATAAGCAATAAACGTGGCAGAGTCGAGTCGTGACTCTCCGGACCTCCCTCAGTGAAACAAATCGTCAAGATTCACGGATCCGCGCCCCGGTCCTTCAGTCGGTGAGCTTACCCTAGCAGATAGGCCCGCTGGCGATGGAGTGGCAAGAGGAGATGACGCCACTGGTGAGACATATGCACCTCCATTAAAAAGATTGGTCTCAGCGTTGGTCGTCATACCTGCCGCGGCTGCTGCTGCTCTCTGCTCTCGCAAAATCCTTCGTTTCTCCTCTGACAACTGATGAGACACTTTCTGCGAGTTCTTTATGGACAGCAGGTTCGCTGCGATCGCCTTACCAATTGCCGATAGCTCGCTAAAAAGCTGACCGAGCTGCACAAAGAAGACGTTGGACGACGCCCAGCCGGTCATCGACGACTGTTCAAGAGCAAAATGAGCTGCCGTCATGGCATTTCCCAGAGAATCAATGTACTTCTGGCCAAGACTCTCTAACGCCTCCGATTCCTTCACGTAGTTGAGTTCTGCGTATCGTACAGCCGGGTTTTCCCCTGACGTGGCGCGAGACATGGCGTGCATCATTTCGTTCTCCTTCACCTGAAGGCGACGACGCTGGCGGTCGAAGTCTGTGAGTGCAGCCGCGACATTGCACGACGTGTCTGCATTCAATTTCTCGATCTCCTTTATGGCAGTGCGTGTCACATCCACGCACGTATTTTTCGAGGCGCTGAAGTCATCAAGAAACCCTTTCAACTGACTACTGGTCTCGCGAATCTGCCGAAAATATTGTCCCAGCGGCGGGGCATCTGAGTCGCCGACATTGGCACGATCGTCAACTTCCATGTCACAACAGCGATGAAACTGCTCGAGCGTACCCAGCAGCCGGTCTATTTTTCGTACCAAATTCTCGATCGACTCAGTAATTCCTTCGAAATCGTCGACAAACTGCAGTAAACAGCGGCGAGTCTCATTGACAGCGGCGGAGCGCTTCTCGTATTCTTCATCTCTAGTGCGCTCGAACACGCCAAAAAGCGACAGAAGGGATAGTTTCCCTGTGGTTAGCAGATGCTGCAAGCCATTCGCGCCCCTGAACCTCTCCAGTGATGTACCAAGTGTGTAAAGCAGGTCCTGTATGCCACGTGTAGTTTGCTGAAGATTCATCGTTTCTGATTGTGGTGCGTTTAGCAAGATATACTGAAAAGATAAAAACGGCTCTACTCCACTTTTCAAATGTATTTGTTTTCCCTTTTTCTTGTGTAGCGAGAAGCAGCAGCAGATGTAAAAAGTGCAGAGCATCTACAACAGTTGAGATGAAAAGCTAAACTAGCCCAAATACAGGGAAAGAGAAGGTGATTAAGAGCAGCTGCTGACCGCTGCCTGCTCGTAAAGTGTTGTCGATCAAGTTGCTTGTACACTTGTGGCCAACAAACATCTAAGGTGATAGCGTTCCAGACTTTTTAGCATATCCTCGCTGAGACACCAAAAGGAAAACTTGCCTTTTGTTTTTTTACCCTTCTTGCGTTAACCTTCCTCTCATGACGTTTAGTGCCGTATCGCAGCGTTTAGTCCGTCTCGACCGCCAGGAACGGGTTCTGATAAATGGTGTCGAGAGCCTCAGTGACCTCCATCACATCTTCTAGATCCGAAGAAAAGTTCTCTGTGAAGAAGGCGAAAAACGAGTCGGTGCGCGCGCGCTCGGTGCCAGACTTCCATTTGACTGGATGCAGAGAGGTCGTTTTCATGTCCGTGTCAACCTCTCGTGAGACCTCGCCCTCCTCGAGAAACATGTTCTGACGGAAGGTAAAGATGATCTTCCGGTAGAGCTTATTCTCGCTGATATGGGTCACCACTTGAAAATCTGTGACAGCACGAATAATCTTAGGATCAATGGTGCCGTTCAGCAGCGCTGCGATCGGTGTCTCAGGAGACGACAGCACACCGGACCAAAAGTTGGTGACACCCTTGAGAAGCTCACGGCGCTCCATCAGGAGCGGCTCCATCTTGCTGCGGTACTCGAGGCGCAGGGCAGTTGTCTCTTCATCACACTTGCGATCAATGCTCTCCAAGTCGTCAGTGAACTTTGAGATCGCCTGTGTGGCACATTGCGAAAGTTCCATTGCTGCCAAACGAAAAAGAAGACGGGGCTCGATTTCAGGTTGTTTTCAGCTTTGGGTGAAGTAAAAGGTGAACGGATGGCGGCAGCGAAGAGTGATGCAAGCGCAAAGTGCGGCAGGAAGCACAAGCAGCATAACCAGTAGACGAAAGCACATGCAGTCATCAGTTTCTTTTCTCCGGGTCTCACCTCATCCATCGCAGTCACATATTGAGCCCATAGTTGCCATTCTCGTTGATTTTATCTCGTGAGCTTAATACGCGTTCGAGGATAGTCATTTGACCTCGTTTCCAAGACTAAACGATCAAGGGCATCTTTCCTTTCACTTTGTTTCTGTTAGTGCACTTGAAGACGTTGGAGATGACACTCGAAGGGTAGGAGTTTGAACAAGCTCGAGGAGCAGCTCAGATACGCTTGGCGCACGCAACACCAACTTTGCAGGCAAGTCGAATGCCGTTGTAGAGAAGCGGATAGGCAGGAGCTTGATCAGCACCGTTCTGTTCCCCTAGCTCTTGGTGATGCTTCTCCTCATCTCTAAACTTCACAATGTAGTTTTTAACATCCTCCCAGGCCTCCTTCTCGGCCTCGCTCTCTTTGATATCGGAGCATTTGTCCTCGAGCACCTGGAGCTCGCGGAGCTGATCATTATAGTGTTCAAAAATGGTGGCTTCAACAGCCGCGTGGCAGCACATCATCGCGCATTTGCCTAGCGCCGCCGTCCCAGCGCCCAAGGCAAATGCTCCGAGTTTGAAAAGGGGATCAAGCGAAGTGGTCCGCACACCGTGCCGCTCGGCAAGTTCAGACATCACTTGCTGGTGGACAAGTTCGTCGTCCAGGATTTCTCGCGTGATTGGGAACGCATCGTCCAGTGGCGACATCCACTCAAGCTGGTGCCTCGCAATACGCACAGCGGCCACCTCACCTGCATGATCGACGCGGATAACTTTATCAATCTTCTGTTGCTTCAAAGGAATCGCAAAGACGGGCCCGAGGACCACCAGCGACGTGTGGAAAAGAGGTTTCATTGATGATGGCTGTGCATTGTCGCTAAAAGAAATAGACGAGGATAAAATGGCAGAGAGTAATAATGAGCGAAAGCGGCACCACAGCTGGGGAAAGAAGGATTGCGACACTGAATAGAAGCGAGTAGTTCTTTCACCGAAGGTCAGAGTCAGCGTGTAGCGAGCGGGCGAGCACTTCAAAACCCTGCTGCCGTGCCGCGGCGAAGCAGTACCTGTGCAGCGCACGGCAACAGCTGCCACTGCCTGTGCCACCTTTTCCGAGGAGAACCGCACGGGAGCATAACCTCAAGTAAAGAGAGAGAGTCCACACTGCCATCACCAACATCAATCAAAAAGTGTGTATCAAGAGAGGCAAGGTCGTCCTGCCAGTTCACTCGCCTCCCCCCTCCCTTTTGAAATGAGAAGGTACACAACGCAAAGGGGAGGTAAGAGCTTCTGCTTCTTGCTGGTCCGCAGTTTCCGCAAACGCAAACAAGGCAGGTGCTAAGCGGATGCACACGGGAGCGGGGAAACGGGTTAGTACCGATGGGAACACAAGTCTGCTCAACGGTGCTCGCAGTCTCTTTCAACGCAACACAAACTGACCTATGTGCCCCCCCTCCCCTAGTGTTTCATTTGGATCTTCAACTGAGAAGCAAATTTATCCGCTTCTTCAGAACAACAGGAATAATAGTGGACAAAAGGTGTTATGCAGGCCCAGTTTTTGACGTGGGTAGTGGCAGGTTGTGTCAGCCGCTTTTCCCTTTTCATCAACAGAACTCTTTACCGACGCAGACAGTGGAATACTAGTGAAGAGACACATGCATTGTTGTTGACAGAAGTGGATAGCAACTTTTAAGGTCACAACCAGGCACTCCCGTGGAAAGCCTTTTTGTTTTGAGCGCACAAAGACGGATGTCACGCCTGTGACTCCAACTGTTGATACCTATTGGTGGCTTCCGCTCTGAGACCTTGTAGCTCTGTGCTCATCTCGTCAGAGCGGTCTTCGTAGTTCTATGTTCAAGAGCCCTGAGGGGCATGCCTTGCTGATCAGCATGGCTTTCCTTCACCTCAGCTCATCTGTTCGCCAATTCTCGGTTGAACAGCACGGTCCTCACCCGTGAAGAAAAAATGGACAACAAAATACTATCATCCAGAGTGAAGTATTCCTGCTGTTGGCTCGTGGTAGCTACGGAGCCTTGTTTGTATATCCGATAAAAATATTTCATCTACACGGCAGTGTGTTCAAAAAAAATCTGTTATGAAATCCTTACCCCTGTGAATGAGACGTTGGCGCACTTCGACGAAGGCACACCGTGTCACCGGTTGTCTGCGAGCTACACACGCACCCACCCACCCACCCACCCC
>CM004670.1:1026972-1039342 GCA_000410695.2 Leishmania arabica
TATATATATATATATATATATATATATATATATATATATATATATGTAGCTGAGGGTGTAAAAAATCTTTACCCCCCAGTCGTATGCGTATAGACTTAATTGGTAATTCTCTTTGCGTCTCCTTCACACTATCTCTCATCTGTTCCTGTTGCATTTTGTCTGCATCGTCCCGCTGCTCCCCGTAGCAAATTATTTTCCCTGCTACTCTCCCCGCAGTCCATTTTTCTCCTCGTATCAAAATGGCGACCATTATGTCTGAGCACGTTGTGAAGATGGCGAAGGAATTTGTCAACTTTCTGAATCAAGCCATCACCCCGTTTCACGCTGTGCAAACAGTTGCCAAAATGCTGAAGGACGCCGGGTACACGCAGCTTCATGAGGAAAAGGTTTGGCCAGAAATAACCCCCGGTGGCAAGTACTACTTGATGCGCAATGGCACCAGCATCATTGCGTTTTCAGTCGGAGGAAAATTTGACCCGATGAACGGTGTAAAGATTGTTGGCGCGCACACGGATTCCCCTAATTTTTTGCTGAAGCCACGCACAAAATCAACTGCCGCTGATTACGAGCGCGTTGCAGTGCAGTGCTACGGTGGCGGTCTGTGGCACTCGTGGTTTGATCGCGATTTGACAGTTGCCGGCCGCGTTATAATTTCGCGAGAACGCTTGGAGCAGAAAATCATTAAGATCGACAGACCAATCATGCGTATCCCAAATCTTGCTATTCATTTGACCTCTGCTAAGGATCGTGAATCGTTTTCGCCCAACAAGGAGTCTCATCTGATCCCTATCATATCGACGCAGATAGCCGCGAGGATTGCGGAGTGTGACGACAAGGATGCATCGAATCCGAATCACTGCGTTTCCTTAATGAAGGCGATCGCGAGTGTTGCTGAATGCACCCCGGATGAAATTGTCGATTTCGATTTGAGCGTGATTGACACTCAACCAGCAGTGATTGGAGGAATTCATGATGAGTTTATCTTTTCGCCGCGCCTCGACAATCTCATCTCGTGCTATTGTGCTGTGAAGGCGCTTATCGAGGCTGATTCATTGGAAAATGATACGATGATGCGCATGGTGTGCTTGTTCGATCACGAAGAGTGTGGTTCCAGCTCATCCCAGGGTGCTGCGGGCTCACTGGTTCCTGATGTTATTGAACACATTGTAAGCAACAAAGCCCTTCGTGCAACATTGGTCGCCAATTCATTTCTTCTCTCCGTCGATGGCGCACATGGATGTCACCCGAATTATGCTGACAAGCACGAAAATGCTCACCGACCAGCTCTTCATGGAGGACCTGTTATCAAATACAATGCAAACGTCCGTTATGCGACCAACGGATTGACAGCAGCCGTAGTGAAGGATATGGCAAAGAAGGTTAACATACCCATCCAAGAGTTTGTCGTGCGAAATGACTCTCCCTGTGGATCCACCATCGGGCCCATTCTGTCTTCTCTGTCCGGTATAAAAACTGCTGATATTGGCAACCCCATGATCAGCATGCACAGTATCCGGGAGATGTGCGGTACTGTTGATGTCTACTACATGACGCAGCTGATTGAATCCTTTTTCATCAATTACCAAAACCCGCATGAGTAGTTGGCCGCAAACGCTACCCAATCGTCGAGTCAGCCTTCTCGACTCTCTGACACATTCATCTTCATGTAGTGTTGACAACGTGCTAGGTCCCGGGGTTGAGTTTAGTGAATTATTTCGTTTCTTTGGCGAGAACATACTGGCTGCCTGCGACGCTGTCAACTTCTGTTTACTTGTGGCAAGGGTCGACAGCTTCTAAAGCGGTAGATACCGTTGGAATGTTGCTACTGCAGCCCTTTTCATTCGTCATTCCTCTCTTTCTCTTCTGCGATTCGGGCTCGCTTTCAGTTGAGAAAACCGAGGGATTGGCGGAAAATGTGTATGCAGTGAAAGGTTTTCCTTTTCATGTTCGGAAAAGTTGTTGAGGCATTTTCCCTTTTTTTCTTTCTTCTCTTGTCATTGTTCTTTGGTCGTTTCGGCGAGTTTCCTTTGTTTCTCTCCAAACAAATTTCCAGATTCACGCGCTGAGGATCGGCAGCCACTGTCATGACACTACAGATTTGTGGCCAAAGATAGCTCAACTAAGCCTGTCGAGTGCAGCGGAGGGGATCGCTGCACCGTCACCATGTTTTCGAGTCCAAAGGCCTCAATTTTACGTGACAGGGGAGTTTCCAGTGTAGCGAGAGGTGCTTCTTTTCTGTGGGACAACCCTTTTGTCTGAATGAGGCAACAGCAACTGGTGAACCATAAGTTACAGGTGCAGCATTTCTCTGCTCGTCTTGAGCGGTTCGCACGCCGTCGTTTGAGCGTGCTGTTCGTAGCTTACTATTTTGCACTTGCCTACTCTCTCCACTCGTCTCTATGCATCTTTGCAACGAAATGCACTTTCTTCGAATTCAACAAATGCCCCCACACAACGCTCACATGTAACGACCTCACACTTAACACTGCCAACCCCACAATCACAGTTCCTAGAAGTTCGACAAAATGGGCCGCTTCAAGCCTCTCGCCGTTAAGAAGAAGTACGCAAAGAAGATGAACCAGAACAAGCCGGTTCCCTACTGGATTCGTCTGCGTACTGGCAACCGCATCAAGTGGAACGAGAAGCGGCGCCACTGGCGCCGCACGAAGCTGAACTACTAAGGTTTACTACCTCCAGGAGCGAATGTGCTTTTACTTTTATTAGTTCGTGTCATGTAATTGACTCTATTCAAAACGAAGCAAAGCAACTCTCTACCAAGGAAGCCCAGAACGCTTTCTATTCTCGAAACACCTTCGTAGCTTTCCCACCTATGGGCGGGCCGTCTCCTTCCCACTGCGGTTCTAATAAAGGAAAATGAAGTCTTTCGAGTAGAAAAGGGCAGATGCGGCGCATTGCGTGCTTTTCGCTTATACCCGCCACGGTTCGTATTTCGACTGCGTAGAAAGTAGTCGAAAACTGTTCTTCACCAAGACGGTGTATGCTGTTCTGCTTTAAATTCTTGTACCGCTATACTATCCCTTTCACTTAAAAAAAACTTCTGTGTCTCTGCAGCATTTCTGGTACCCAAGCTTATTCCCCTCAGTAGGGAAGCAACTACAGCTACTAGTCGTTGTCATTTGTACGAAATAGACAGCGCATTTGAAACAGGAAATGAGCGCTGCAGCGGACCCTACATCGCGCGTGCAGGTGTCTGTTCGTGTCCGCCCTTTGGGAAACGGGGATCAGAGAAGTGGTAAAATTGTAGTGCGCGGTGCCGAGGGCGGCAGTGTCGTCGTGGATGACGAGCAAAGGACGAAGCGTGCGTACCACTTCGACCATGTGTTCAGTGGCGACCAGGCGGAGGTGTTCGAGGCTATCGGGCGGCCGATGCTGAGGGAGGCATACAAGGGGTTCAACGTGTGCCTGTTTGCGTACGGGCAGACGGGGAGCGGAAAGACGTACAGCCTGCTCGGGGACCTTGGGTGCGAGGAGCGCGCGGGGGTGGCGCCGCGGTTTGTGCGGTGCCTGTTTGACGAGGCGCAGCGGATGGTGGACGAGGACGCTGACCTGACGATCAAGGTGTCGCTGTCGATGATCGAGGTGTACATGGAGAAGGTGCGCGACTTGCTTGCGCCGCGGCAGCGCGGGCAGGAGCCGGAGTCGCTGGAGATCCACGAGGACCCGAGTCGGCGCGTGTACGTGCGTGGCGCGAGCGTGCACCAGGTGCTGAGCGCTGAGCGGATGATGGAGCTGTTGCGGAAGGGCAACGCGAACCGTCAGACGGCGGAGACGAGGATGAACGAGACGAGCTCGCGGTCGCACGCGATTATGCAGATCTCGCTGTCGCAGGAGTTCGCGTGCATGAAAAAGAAGGACTTGGAGTGTGTTGTGTCGTTGGTGGACCTTGCGGGGAGCGAGCGGCAGACGAAGACAGAGTCGAGCGGGCAGCAGTTTGAGGAGGCAAAGAAGATCAACCACTCACTGCTGATGCTCGGGCGCGCGCTGAACTCCTTCAGCGATCGCAAGGGCAGCGACGCCTTCATCTCGCTGCGCGAGTCGAAGCTGACGCGGCTGCTGTCGGAGAGCTTTGGCGGGAACAGCAAGACGTGGATGCTGGCGACGGTGTCGCCGACCGCGTTCAATCTGACGGAGTCCATCTCCACGCTGGACTACGCCACCAACGCGATGGCCATCACAAACAAGGCAAAGGTGAACAAGAGCTCCAAGGACTTGGAGTATAGTGACCTCGTCAGATTGCGTCAGTACCTTGATGGCTCTGTAGCGCGTGAAAAGGGTTTGGTTGAAAGCTACGAGTTTCAAGTGGCCGAGTTGAGGGCGGATATCGCGGCGCTGAATCGAGAACTGCTGACGCTCAACAATTCCCAGATGGAGGTGGAGTTGCAGGAGGCGCTTACGGAGCGCGATGCGCTTGTGTCTGAGATGGTATCGAAGCTTGCTGGCGTTGGTGTAGGGGGAGCACGTGCACCGCTTGTATGCTTTTGTGGCACGTGCAAAACCTCACTGTGCTCTATCCCTCTAGGCTCCTACGAAGTAAACACACTTGTCGTGCCGCTGTACGATTTGGTGGGACCACCACCGTTGCTGCAATGCAACCTTCACGTACTGCTCACAGAGGCTAATGAGGTGATGGTGGTCGTAGAGCTTGTTGAGCTGCATCATTTGCCTGACTTTGCCACGGATGGCGTGCGTGTATCGATTTGGTTTGAGGGGCAGGCGAGTAGTCGAGTTGTCACCCCCATTGTCTCCGCAAACGGTGGTAACCCGGAGTTCAACTTTAAGCAGGTCTACATTTTTGGCCCCATGACAGACGAGCTCCGGCGCTTCTTTTCCGCCGATGTTTTATATCTGCAGGTGGAAGGCATCACGAGTGCCGCTGACGACTCGCTGGAGAGAGATGATGCGGAGGCGCGGTGCCTTTCGTAGAAAAACGAACGCCTGCTCACTGCCTTGTGCCAGTCTTCTGGGACATTTTAGTGCGGGGCTGCCTGTCTATGTGCACATACTAGGGGACTCGAGCGCAGCTAATGGACCTCTTAGAGCTTGTAGCACCCATTGAACGCGCCTGCTGCACGCCTGTCTGTGAAGTTGTGGAGAGCGCGACTGCCTTGCCTAGCTGCGGGGCCGTTTCTATGCCTTCTTTGGTTAGTTTGTTGCACTTTCTGTTCGCACGTTACTTCGAGCAGCAGAGACGCAGCGGGCTTTTTTTCTTTGTTGCACCCTTGAGTAAAGCGCAGATCAGTCTCCGTTACTCTTGCTGTCAGTGTCGTGGGTATCAGTCGAACGGGGCTTTGCTTTCTTCTGCTTGTTCTCGCTTCTCTGTTTGTGCATGTTTGTCCGTTGGCACATTTCACTCGACAACCACACAGTAGCGCCTCTGGACGAGAAGTAGATACAAAAACAAAAATATTCTTTTCTTCGGCGTGCCTATTCTGCTCTAGTACGCGAGCTCAACTCCACTCTAGCAGGCCTGTGTGCAGAAAACGGAAAGCATCAAAGGTGAGGTCAGACTTCTTTTTCGGCAAGCAGGCCGATCTATCTCATCGCTCTCCGTACTACTCTTAAGTAGTGCGTAGACGCGGCAATTTGATATACCAGGGGGTGCCATGCTGTGTTTTCCTTAGTTCTTGTTGCGGAAGGCGTGTTACTCGCTTCCTTCCTTTCTCCCTCAAGCACCACGCAGTTCTCGCTTTGTGCGCGCGTCTCTTTGTGAGTGTGTCACGCATAGTAATGGAGACCGGCTCGCATAAACGTCATACATGTGTGTGGCTCCTCTACGGCTCTCTAGCCTCGGTTAACTGACTCTCTTCGCCTCGTATCTCCTCTCGCTTCTTGGGCCAATGCCGCTGCTCTTCCATACTGATGCGCGCCTACCCGCGTCATGCCACAGCTTCCCTCTACTCATCTGAAGGTCCCCAGCCCCCGAAAGCACACCTCCGTCGAGTTTGTCGTGGGTGCAGCACGTTTGTTCCTTCTCAGCAACACACCTCAACTAGAATAGGAGAGGTGCCGAATCCTTTCGTTCTCTCTCGGCTGCTTCCTTGACTTCATCTGTTTTCTTTTTCATTTCGCTTGTTCTGTCACTTTCTTCTATGCAGCGTTGACCTTTGGCGTTACTACGCTTGCCTCTTGCTCACTTCCAGCTCTGCTCCAGTGGCCACAGGGGCATCTCTTTAGCGGCTCTTTCTGCTTAGGTGGCTTCTGACACGCCAGACTCTGTTATCCAAGAGGACTCCGCCTCGCGCTACTGCGTCCCAGCACTCCAGCTCATCACCACTCACGCCAGACAAAAGCTGCCGCTTGAAATCGTTGTCATCGATCACGAAGAGGGAGAGCCACTAACACCACCTTCTCAGCAGCGTTTTAACTGTCCGCCGACCCTGGTGCATGTACACGACTCGAGTGAACCTTTGAGCGTAGGCGTGTAGCACTCCTTCTTCCCCTCCCCAGCGTTTCCGCCTTGCTGCGCTCATTATTTTCGTGCGTTCTGCACACACGTGTCACGTTTGTTTTTCTGAATTCTTGTAACGGAAGCAAGGAACAGGACAAAGCAGCCCAGACAAGAAACACGCGTGCACCAACACGCACACCGTGACACCACGAGAGTCTCCGCGTCATCCCACTTTACCTCCCCCCACACACAAGGTGAATTTGACCTATTCAAATAATGTCGGACGATGCAAAGTCCCGCGTACAGGTCTCTCTCCGCATTCGGCCTGTAAAGAAAGGGGCTCGGTATCGCACTAAGGTTGTCGTGCGCGGTGCCGAGGGCGGCAGTGTCGTCGTGGATGACGAGCAAAGGACGAAGCGTGCGTACCACTTCGACCATGTGTTCAGTGGCGACCAGGCGGAGGTGTTCGAGGCTATCGGGCGGCCGATGCTGAGGGAGGCATACAAGGGGTTCAACGTGTGCCTGTTTGCGTACGGGCAGACGGGGAGCGGAAAGACGTACAGCCTGCTCGGGGACCTTGGGTGCGAGGAGCGCGCGGGGGTGGCGCCGCGGTTTGTGCGGTGCCTGTTTGACGAGGCGCAGCGGATGGTGGACGAGGACGCTGACCTGACGATCAAGGTGTCGCTGTCGATGATCGAGGTGTACATGGAGAAGGTGCGCGACTTGCTTGCGCCGCGGCAGCGCGGGCAGGAGCCGGAGTCGCTGGAGATCCACGAGGACCCGAGTCGGCGCGTGTACGTGCGTGGCGCGAGCGTGCACCAGGTGCTGAGCGCTGAGCGGATGATGGAGCTGTTGCGGAAGGGCAACGCGAACCGTCAGACGGCGGAGACGAGGATGAACGAGACGAGCTCGCGGTCGCACGCGATTATGCAGATCTCGCTGTCGCAGGAGTTCGCGTGCATGAAAAAGAAGGACTTGGAGTGTGTTGTGTCGTTGGTGGACCTTGCGGGGAGCGAGCGGCAGACGAAGACAGAGTCGAGCGGGCAGCAGTTTGAGGAGGCAAAGAAGATCAACCACTCACTGCTGATGCTCGGGCGCGCGCTGAACTCCTTCAGCGATCGCAAGGGCAGCGACGCCTTCATCTCGCTGCGCGAGTCGAAGCTGACGCGGCTGCTGTCGGAGAGCTTTGGCGGGAACAGCAAGACGTGGATGCTGGCGACGGTGTCGCCGACCGCGTTCAATCTGACGGAGTCCATCTCCACGCTGGACTACGCCACCAACGCGATGGCCATCACAAACAAGGCAAAGGTGAATAGCATCTTCAAGAGCCTGGAGCTAAAGGAGCTGAAGGCGGTTGTGTCGAGCTTAGAGAAGCAGCTGGAGAGTTTAGCGGCGGCGCGGGATGCAAATGAGGTGGATGTGGCGATACTGCAGGAGGAGCGGGAGGCGCTGCGTCTAGCTGTTCTTACCGCCCGCTCGCAAGACACCGCCGCGCAGCGGCTGCAAAGTACACTGCAGCATATACAGCTCAGCAACATTGCCCTTCGGCGTCGAGTCGAGGCCGCAGAGAAGCGTATGATTTGGTCTCTAGACAACGAAGCCTCTTTTCTCTTTTACAAAGGCCGTTGTGCCATTTCACTGCGGGGCGTGTTGCTTGGTGAGAAGCAGGCGTACCGCCTGGCACTACTAGCCGAAAACGGTCAGGCGACATCTTCCACGTTGCATGTGCAAGTATTCTCCCTGAGCAACGACCTTACAGTGCGCGAGGATCCGATGGAGCTGGTGGGGCGGAGTATCAAGTTCTGCCTGCGGATAGTTGGTGCTGAGGGCCTTCCGCCGCAGTTCTGCCGACACTCGTTTTGCAAGCTCTCTCTCCTATTCGATCAGGATAACCGCTACTTCACCACGAGCACTGCGCAGGACACGGCAAATCCGCGCTGGGATCTCATCAAGCGGTTTGAGCTGCCACATTTGTCACCGGAGGTGATTGCGCACTTTAGCACTCATCATCTGTTTACGTTCGAGGTGTTTGGGTTTAGTACGTAGTCAAGAAAATGCGGTAAGGGAGACAGCAGAGGTTTTGGCCCACACATGCACCCCGCGCCAGACCCCGCCTTCTTACTCTGTTGGCATAATACGATGATACGATGAGGCACTCTTGCTTCACTGTGCGGGCCGTTTCTGTGAATGCACGTGTTGTGTGTGCATCGCGGCCTCTGTGCTGCGTTCTCGTCCTCTTCCGCTCACGGCTGGCACCGCTCTTCTCCCGGCATTTTACACGTCTGTTTTTATTTTGTCCTTTCCTGTTTCTCGGCTCTCGTTTTCTTTTCGCCTCGTGTGTGCTGTGGTCGTTTATGGGCTGTGGTGTGCCGCTTTGTGGTGTTGCGTTGCGTATGCTGCTCGTCTCCCTCTCTTGCCCCCGCTCGCATGAGATGGCATTTGCTTGCTTTTCGTTTACCGCCGCCTTTGCGCTCGTCTCCTCCCCCCTTCCCCCTCCCCCCTCGAAGGATACACTTGCTCCATGTCTGTCTCTTTCTGTCTCCCTTTCTTCCTCCTCATGTGTTTCACCATCGCTCCATACGCGTTTTCTCACTCTCGTGTCTCGCTCGGCCGCCCTCTCTCTCCCCCTTTTTTTCACGCGAATGCCGCTTTCCGCAGGTCAGGGTGGTGGAAGACCAACGAAAAGGATTCATGGAAGCCATATGCGCGTGCTCTTCTTTTCTTTTGTTTGCTTGGTGTGTGTGTGTGTGTGTGAAGGGGTGGTCGTGGTGGCGGCTGTCTTGAACCTTGTGAGAGTTCCGAACATCTCTTTTACTTCTTCCTTTTCCATGTATTACGGTTGCCTTCCTCCTTTGTCTTGTTGCTTTGGCACCGTTGCTCATCAGTTTTCCTATTTTTTTTTCCAAGATGTTTATGTCTGCCATAGAACATGAATCCAAACTCCGCTCTACCCACCGGGCCTGCCGCGAACGCCATCCGCGTGGGGCGAAGCAGCCGTAGACATATACGTACTACAGCAATGCGCCGACCCAGTCATCCCAGCACCGCCCCTGCGCGAGACTCTACTCGCCCCCCGCATCGCAGGTCGCTACCCAGTGCATCCCCGCGCGGTCGCGCACTCAGGCGCCCCACACCAGTGGGGCAGTGTGAGGCCCGGGGGTGGGATGCGTACGAGTCGCGCTGACACGTCGCCCATCACATGGATGGCACCAGCGCATTCGCCGTCGCAGGTCGCGCCGACGCAACGCCGTACACGACCTGGCCGCCGACATCCGCAGCGGCAAACCGCTCTCGCCTCCCCCCCTCACGTCGTAGGCACCTGGCCCTGTCACCACCAGAGGTGGCTCGGCATCGGCAGGGGGATAGGGAGAGGCTGCTTGGCTTCCCCACGCAGAGTGCGGGGGGGGTGCACTGGGTCCTGCGGTACCGCGCACTGAGCTGTCTCCTCGTCGTCCGTGTTCTCTTGCATACGATCAACAACATCTCAGGTGAATCAGTGATTAAGACGCCTATACTAGAACAGAGCGCAAATCACAGAAAAGGGGAATACGTGCCAGCGTCAGCGAGAGCGTGTCAGAGTTCTCCGAGCGCGTCGCCTAAGGGCGACACCTTCTTTCAGTGCGGACTTTATGCTTTCATTCTCCCAATCTCAAAGGAAAGAAAAGAAACAGAAGAAACTGCGGAAGATATTACACCGTCGGCAATGTGGTAGCGAGTGAACACACAGCCTGTGCGTGTAGACATTAAGGTGTGCTTCTTCAAGTCTCAGACGGTGTGGGTGGCTGCTCGTTTGGCGTTTCGCCCTCCACCTTTTCGCCTTCTTTCGTACGATCTCTCATGTCATGAATTTATTAATATCGGAAATGGGCACACACATCGGCACTTGCCTCCCTCCCCCCTTCCTGCCCCCTCCCATACACATGCATACAGGACTTCCGTTTTGTGTGCCGCTCTCATTCTCGGTGTCTCCTCCCCACTCTCTCTTTCTGTGTAACACGTTGCGCAGTAGACAGCGCCCTGCATTTGCTTCAGCGCACTAAAAAAGAAGACAGAGAGGAGTCTCTCTTTTCCCAGAAATATTGAAGGCACGTTAGCAACGCGACGGAAAACACGACACGAAAACAGACTGCGCCGGGAAGGGAAGGACGACGGCGAAGCCGGAAGAACACAGCTTTCCACTTCTTTTCATTCCCTTTTTTCGGCGTCTACTTTTTGGGTTCTTCTTTGCCTCACTCAGCTGTGCGTCTGTCTGCGCGTGTGTGTGTATGTGCGTGTGGACTTGCGGATGTCTTTCCTCCTATCGTTATTCTGATCTTTTCCTTTGCCGTTTTCCTGTCCTCTCATCTGGCTCTCCCCCTCTTTGCTCTGCGGCTTGTGTTCCTTTACCTCTCTCTCTCCCTCCGGCCTCTCGGTTGCTTCTCAAACTCTTTCTCCCTTCGTCTGTCTTGTGCATGTTTTTTTTTCGTGCTTACTGAACCATTTTTTCGTGCATTCGCTGACGTGCTCGTGAGAGAATGGCACATTGACGAAGATATATATATATATATATACATATGTATATATATATATATACTAGATCATTCGCCTTAGGTGCGCGTACTCACTCAGACACGCCCGATCCACACGCCGGGCCCTACCACTGTTGCCCCTTCCCTGGCTTCTTTTTTTTGTTTGGACGTGTGCACGGCTCTCTGTTCCTCCTCGCAAGCCACGCTTCTCACTTGAGGGACACCGCTGAAGTTTGGTTTCCTTCCATTCTGTTCTCCCTTGAAGCTTACCGATAGACGCGACAGCAGATGCCTAATAAACGGTTGGCGCTGTGGCTCCTTCAAGGCTGCTAGATGCCGAAAAGGGACAAGGAGGAAGCAAGTTTTTTTTTTTGTGGCGCCTCCGCCTTCTTTCGCGCTTGCCATCTCTGCGCATCTTTGTTTCCCTGGTGTCTTCACTGTCCGCTGGCTACATCACTGCCAGTGCATCAGGGAGGGAGAGAGAAAAAGAGGATGTAGGTTCCCTTTCACACGCGCACTAGCTGGCACAGACTCGCCGCATCGATTCACCTACAAAGATATTCACTGCTTCGACGATGTAGAGTCTCTCTTTGAACAGGTCATTAGTGTCTTTGTCTCAAAGGATCTCTTTTGGGTGGCGTATGCAGTGCAGCTCAACTGAGCTGCTCCTTCCTTGCCTTCCTTCTACTTTTTCTAGCGCGTTGTTTTCTCGTATTGTTACTACGATGCCCGTCTAGTTTCTCGCTTTTTCCCTCTTATTTGCTCCTCTCTCTGCTACGTGTACATTCGTGGGCTCCCTCGTTCTCTCTCTCTCTCTTGCAGCTTTTCCACGCTACGTCCTGGGCTGCATCTTTTCCTTTTCACCGTAATTCGTTTCGTTTGCACCCCGCCGTACACTTTTCCTTCCCCTCGCTCTTCCTCTTATCTCTGTGTTTTCTTGCTGTTGCTGTTCTCCCTTCTCACTTTCTGTCTTCCATCTTTCCGACGGGTGACCAGCTCCGCTGCTGTTTCGACTGTTTGTGACGGCATTATGGACGCCGTTGTTGTGTGCCTGTGTGTGTCTCCGTTGCGTCTTCTGATGTTGAATCTCTTTCGCCCGCATTCCCTCGGGTGTCACTGCCATTCACCTTTTCCTCTTTTTTGTTCATCTCCCTGCGCATGTTGCGTTACGTCTCCGCACCTTTGTGAGGGCGGTGCACATATTTATATCCGTATGTATATGTACGTAGAGAAATTTGCCCCTTCCCCTGCTGACAAGAGGGTATTTGAGTGCGCGGTACCTCAGGAGTCAGTGCACCCCACTCTGCGTGGGGAAGCCAAGCAGCCTCTTCCTATCCCCCTGCCGATGCCGAGCCACTTCTGGTGGTGACAGGGCCAGGTGCCTACGACGTGGGGGGGGGAGGCGAGAGCGGTTTGCCGCTGCGGATGTCGGCGGCCAGGTCGTGTACGGCGT
>CM004670.1:1039476-1057109 GCA_000410695.2 Leishmania arabica
GGCTGTTCGGCTTCCCCTTCCGAGTAGAGTCTCGCGCAGGGGCGGTGCTGGGATGGCTGGGTCGGCGCATTGCTGTAGTACGTATATGTCTACGGCTGCTTCGCCCCACGCGGATGGCGTTCGCGGCAGGCCCGGTGGGTAGAGCGGAGTTTGGATTCATGTTCTATCCCAGAAATGGCGGGTGCGTCGAGGAGCTGAATGCCCTTTCTATTTTCCGTTGCGTCTCCTGTGCCTCCACCTTTTTCTCTCCTCTCTTCTCTCTCCCCCGCGTGTGTGTGTGTGTCGTCCCCTTCTCTACTTCTCTCTGCTTCACCCTCTCTCAACTCCGTACAAGCCGCAAGGAGGAAACACAAACCTCTCGCGAATTGCGCGACGCTCGGACCGAAACAACAAAACGCAACGTCTACAGCCGTCGCTGGATGTTGGCAATCACAGACGACTCTCTCGCTTCCTTTTGTTTCCTTCAGCTCTCTCTATATCTTTCGCTTTTGTCCGTTCTGTCGTTGTTCTTCTCGTTCGCTTCCCTGTCCCCTACCCTTTGGTCTACGGTGATCACCTTCATCGCTGCGCGAACACGCATCGCTGCACGCACACATCCAATCCAAAATACTTTCGCCTGCTTCCATTGCAACGGGAAAAGAATTTATGGAGGGCCAATCAGAAGGGACTTCTCCGTTCTCCTCCTTGCTTCGTGGCGTTTCTTTCTTCCTATCCTCCTCGTTCAGCTCAGAGAATCACCGGTCCGTCAGTAGAAGCCCTCGCAACGCAGTAGGCGGCAGCTTCTTTTTGGTTATTTCAGCATTCCCGACCGCGTCGCCATAGAGTCGGCCTCTACTCCCGAGATGCGTCTTTCTACCTCGTCGAATTGTCATAGGCGTGACAAGGAGCGAAACGCGAATACGACTCACTCCGACCCTGGATGGCGCGGGAACCGACAAACAGCCCCACCGCTGCTTAGCCCCAGCTGCAAGAAACCGTGTGGGCGGCTTTTAACGGCCTTTGAGACTCCCTTCTCCCATTTGGAGGATTCGACTCGCTTAGCGGTAGGGAATGCTCCCCCCTCCCGATTCCCCATGACTGCAGCGGCCGACGGCACTCACACCGCGTCACACGCCGTCGGTTCCAAGGTTCCGATTCCATCCACACCGTTTGGCCAATGCTCCACGCTCGCGCACGAGGCGCTCAGCAACCTCCTGGAGATCGGTGCTCATGCGGGCAGGCATCAGCACCCGACCAGGAGCAGCCGAAAAGCGAACGCCATGTCTAGCCCTCTTTTCCCAAGAACTGTAGCGCCAGCCCCCACTTCCGCTACATGGATAGATGCAGCGCAAGACGCGGCCTTCCCCTCAACACCGCGTCTTGACATGGTTACTGTACCTAGCGCATCGCCCAAGTCAAAGCGCGCGGAGAGTACCGACGCCGCGACCGCGCTTCTTTACGTGCCGCTGGCGTTTTCGCTTACCTTAATCCCACCGCCCCGGCCGCAAGATGTCGGCAAGCTCGTGGTTGTCCTAGATCTCGACGAGACTCTTGTGTATAGCCGCGACAACACCGTCTACAAGCGCCCTGGTGTGATTCAGCTGCTCAGGACGCTGAAGGGCAAGTGTGAGGTTATTGTGTGGACGGCCGGAACACGAGAGTACGCGCTGGATGTGATTCGCACCATCGACTCGGTTTGCGCCGTGCAGTACTGCGTCTACCGCCACCCCATGTGGTGGACGGGTGACATAGGTTGCACAAAGGACCTTCGTTTGTTAGGCCGCCCCATGGATCGAGTACTCCTCGTGGACAACACCCCCAGCGTGTTCCGTGCAAACCCGCGCAACTCTCTTCTCGTCGAGGACTTTATTGTGCCACACTCGAGAGCGTACAACGCACAGGAGAAGACGCTGTCGGTGTTGGCTGACATCTTCGAGCATGTGTTCCGCCGTTTCACCTCACCATGCATCGCCGACGTGCTGGCGAGCAAGCGTATCAGCCGGCAAGCCATCCGACTGGATCGGGGTGGATTTGTGGATCTCAACGTACTCACCCCTATTTGAAGCGTGGATGTGGCGTAAACCATTGGCGTGTGATCGCCATGTTTGCCTTTCACAGCTTCACCGGGGGGAGGGTACAACTGTGCCATCCTCTGTGTCGAGCCCTCCTCCTGGGTTGTGTACCATCTTGTGATGTTTTGCTTGCGCTCTCCACTCCTTCTCTTTTCTCTCCTTATCACGGCGTGCGTGTATGTGTACGACTGTGTGCGAGAGCTTGACTGTCTGCTGGGAGGTTGCTTTGTTGCTTCGTGATGTGAGGCTCAATTCTCCTTGAACCCTCGTCCACTGTAGTGTCTTCCCGCCTTCAGCGCCGGCTGTGCATTTCTCGTATGCATTCCCTTTCCAGTGGAGGGGTTTCGGGGGTTCACCTCTGCGCACTCTCTCTCTCTTTCACTTTTGAGCGTGTGCGTGTTCTTTTTTTCCTCATGCTCCTTTGTACTACTGCTATTACTTCCGATTCGATCGTTTTTTTTTGTATTGTGTTTGTTTGCTGTTTGTGTTTTCGCCATCGCCCCCCTCTCCACTTCTCGACGCCCCTCACTGACAACACTGCTCTCTCCCTTTGCTCGTCTCTTTTCACTACCTCCGATCTCTGCTGGGGCTGGGTGCGACGACTCTTGTCGCTAAACTAAAACGAAAAGCCCAAACAAACACCATCTGGCACATCTCCACCCCTCCCCCTCCTTTACTTGCCCACAGGGCCTTTTTTTTGTCGTACCATTGCTTCACTTACGATGCCCTAACGTGGTGCCGCTCGCGTTTTTTTTCGCTTGCCTTCTTTCCCTCCTTCCTGTCTCTTCCTTCCCTTTTTGTTTTGACGGCCCCCTCTCCCCCCACCGCCACCTAAGCTTTGCCTCTTTTCGTTTCCCTTCGATTCCTCGTGTTTGGATGGGTGCACCGTACCGAGAGCAGAACTGATGCCCATCTCCTTCTCCTTTCCCCCACTCTCTTTGTTCTCTTGTTATAGTTTTGTGTCTTTCACCGTTGCCTACAGCGCTTTGGTGTGCGTGTGTTTCTGTCTGCTGGGCGCTGACAGTCACTCCCTTGATGGCGCTACAGTGAAAGCAACCGATAAAGAGAGAGATACGCGGATGACGCGAACGCAGAAGAGGGGAAACAGCGTTTACGCGCGGGTATGTGCGGGCTTTCACTTTCTTGTAGAAAACAAACATAACAAACGAACATAGACACAGAAGTAAACCACGAGACCGTCTTCTCTTCCCTTCTCCCTCTTCGTCTTTGCGCTCCACCCGTGCCACATTTGTTCTTTCGCCTTCTTCATATCCTCCACGCCACTCACGTTGCGTGCCAGATCCCCCTGGTGTTTTTGTTTCTGCGTTGAGGAATCGCGCCTAAAGGAGGAGGTGGAAGTGCTGAGTGTAATCCTTGGTGTGCATGCGTCTTCTCCGTTCCACAGAACACACAGCATCCGCAGACATTCTAAAAAAACAAAGAAATTCACCCAAAAGCGTTATTGCTCTTTCTCTTTCTTATCTCTCTGGTTTCGCTTGCTTTTCCATCTTTTTTTATCCCGTCATGGTTGCTCTCTTCTCCCTCCTTTTCGAGGGCGCTTTGACGCCTCGATTACGGGGGGGGGGACACACCCCTCCGTGCGCGGTACCTCAGGAGTCAGTACACCCCACTCTGCGTGGGGAAGCCAAGCAGCCTCTCCCTATCCCCCTGCCGATGCCGAGCCACCTCTGGTGGTGACAGGGCCAGGTGCCTACGACGTGGGGGGGAGGCGAGAGCGGTTTGCCGCTGCGGATGTCGGCGGCCAGGTCGTGTACGGCGTTGCGTCGGCGCGACCTGCGACGGCGAATGCGCTGGTGCCATCCATGTGATGGGCGACGTGTCAGCGCGACTCGTACGCATCCCACCCCCGGGCCTCACACTGCCCCACTGGTGTGGGGCGCCTGAGTGCGCGACCGCGCGGGGATGCACTGGGTAGCGACCTGCGATGCGGGGGGCGAGTAGAGTCTCGCGCAGGGGCGGTGCTGGGATGGCTGGGTCGGCGCATTGCTGTAGCACGTATATGTCTACGGCTGCTTCGCCCCACGCGGATGGCGTTCGCGGCAGGCCCGGTGGGTAGAGCGGAGTTTGGATTCATGCTGTACGGCAGAAAATGGTGGACACGGTGGGAACTCCACAAAAAAAACCTTCTTTTGTATCTCTTCTAATCTTGCTGTGCGTTCTGGACATCTCTTCGGGTTCTATTTGCTGAAAGGCACTTCCCACTCCTGCTCCCCACGCTCAAACTGGGCTTCCGAGCAGTTGTGCTGCCGAACACGACTTTGCGTGCGCATCAAATCCCATCCCACCACCTGTCTCTCTTCTGCCTACAACCGTAGGCCGCCTTTTTTTTGTTCCGCATTCAGTCACATACAATGGCACAATACAATCCGATGAAATCAACTGGGGTCGCTACACCCTACCTCTTCCACGGCGTGGCAGAGCAGTATCTGCGCATTCCATGCGCGGCGTTCTTGTGGTACGCCTTTCTGTCTGGCGTCCTCGCGCCGTTTCTGTGCACCGCGGACGAAGCGGCCGTGGCGTCGTGCCACTTCATTGTGTGGCGCCTCCTTAGATGGGCTCATGCGTACCTGTGCGCGAATGGAGTGTTTATCGTGACGTTGTTCCTCGTAGTGAACATCCGGTGCCTCATTGCCCCGGGGCCTAGGCAGCTGTCTTTGGCGGACGACTACGAGGAGGGAAACCCGGCAAAGGTGGACAAAATGGCCGCCTTCGAGTACGACACCCCAGCTGACACGTACGAGCGTGTGAAAATGTTCTGCTTCATGGTCACCGGCGTGGCCTTTGTGCGCATCTTTACTGCGACAATAGGTATCTTCCTAGGCCTCTTCACTGCTAGTGTGGCGGGCTACCTCGACCGCTACACGCATCCATGGTGGTTTGGCTTCTGGTCCCGGGTGACGGCTTTTATCTCTATTGTGGCGTTCTCCGTGCTCGGCGTGTATAACGTTCAGCAGTACGGCCAGTTTGCCACCAGATCTGAGTGCAAGATCCTCATCGTAAACCACAGCTGCGTTATCGAGGTGATTTGGGTCTACATCATGGGCGGCTTCCCATCCTTCGTCTCGCGCAAGGAGAACCTCTCCTTTTTCTTCTTCGGCAACGTTGTCCGCGGGAGTTCGAGCATTTTAGTCGACCGAGATGCAGCGACGTCACGAGAGCAGGCCATGGCGACAATCCTGCGACGCGCCGCCGACCCCACGGCGCCGCAGCTGATGATCTTCCCTGAAGGGACGACAGGGAATCAGCAAGCCCTCTTCATGTTCAAGAAGGGTGTGTTCGAGGCTGCAGTGCCGGTGCAGATGGTGTGCATTGCCTTCCCCTACAAGCACTTCAATCCTGCCTGGACGGGGCGCGGCGTCGGTGGCAATGGCTTGTGGGATATTTTGCTTCGGCTTAGCTGCCAGTTTGTGAACTACGCTGAGGTGCGCCTTCTTCCTGTCTATCACCCGACCGAGGAGGAGAGGAGGGACCCGAAGCTGTACGCCAGCCACTGCCAAAGAATGATGGCAACTGTGCTGCGAGGGAATATCAGCGACGCCTCGTTCAGCGACTACAAGGAGGCATTCCGCCATTTCGCGGAGCTCAAGAAGAATCGGTGAGAGCAAAGCAAGAAAGAGGGTGTGATGCGGGGGTACTGAGGGTGAGCACAGAGTGATCTTTTGGGCACTCCTCCCCTTGCATATACTCACACTCACGCAGATACGAAGCTGCTCTGCGTGTTGGGGGTGGGTGGGAGGGGGCGATGTGCGCTCGTTGTGTGAGATACTTTGCGCATGTCGTGGCGACAGCGAGCCCTCTCGTTCTCGCTCGCCTTTCTCTGCCTTCTTCAACAGGGTGCCAATGCCTCCGGCTTCCATTTAATTGTCCGGCTGCCATAGCTCTGCTGTAGCGAACTGGCCGCCGACACTCTTCATGGCATGGGCATATCAAGAGGCGCTACTTCCGTCGTTCCTGGCGTTGCTGCACCATTTCCTCGCATGCTCTCCTTATATGTGTGCACGTGGGCACTCAATAGACGTCTGCGTGTGCAACCGCTCGTTTGTGCGCGCGGTTTCCCCTTTTACTGGGAGGCGGCCCAGTCCACCTTTCAGCTTTTTTGACAGTATCTACCCTTGTGCGCCCCAATGACAGGGGGGGGGACACACCCCTCCGTGCGCGGTACCGCAGGACCCAGTGCACCACCCCACTCTGCGTGGGGAAGCCAAGCAGCCTCTCCCTATCCCCCTGCCGATGCCGAGCCACCTCTGGTGGTGACAGGGCCAGGTGCCTACGACGTGGGGGGGAGGCGAGAGCGGTTTGCCGCTGCGGATGTCGGCGGCCAGGTCGTGTACGGCGTTGCGTCGGCGCGACCTGCGACGGCGAATGCGCTGGTGCCATCCATGTGATGGGCGACGTGTCAGCGCGACTCGTACGCATCCCACCCCCGGGCCTCACACTGCCCCACTGGTGTGGGGCGCCTGAGTGCGCGACCGCGCGGGGATGCACTGGGTAGCGACCTGCGATGCGGGGGGCGAGTAGAGTCTCGCGCAGGGGCGGTGCTGGGATGACTGGGTCGGCGCATTGCTGTAGTACGTATATGTCTACGGCTGCTTCGCCCCACGCGGATGGCGTTCGCGGCAGGCCCGGTGGGTAGAGCGGAGTTTGGATTCATGTTCTATGGCAGAGAATGGTGGGCACGTTGTATAACCGACAAGAACAAGCAAATGTATCGTTGCGCGCCTCTCTTTCTCATTTGTGTGTGCCAATGCGCATTCATCTGCATCTCTCCTCACTGGTGTTTCTCTTCCGAAGCCTCCTGTCGTCTCTCTCTCACCTTCGTCTTGCCGTTGATGCTGATGCTTTACGCTGCGCGGCGTGTTGTTGTGTTTTTTGTTTCTGAGGGGAGGGGAGTACGGAGCACAAAGTTTCGGACGAAGCGAGGCAGAAATGGGACAGTGGTGTACGGGGGGGGGGAGGGCGGGGCGGGTGGACTTGTGTGGAGTGGCTGAAGCAGAGACAGAAAAGAACAAAGATTGCAGAAGAGGGAGCTGCTGCCCTGATAAAGGATGCCCATCTTGCGCCACCGCTGACGCCGGAAACATCTTCATTGACCGCAATTGTGACCGCTGATCTTCAAAGGAAGTAAAGCCTCGCAGAGTTCACGAGACCGTTGAGTCGAACAACGAAAACGTGTGCACTTCAACTGGGGAAAAGGTATACACCAACGCCGACCAGAGACGCACATGAGCGTGCGCGTACCCTCGCATGTGATGTCGGTGACTTTCAGCCTGAGATACGTCGTCTCATCAAGCGGGTGAGTTTCTTGTATGTGTTTGCTGGTGCACCGCAGTCAACGAAGCAGCCATCGCTTTCTGCCTCCACGTTTTTCTCGCGTCCGCTTTTGTTTTTCCTTACTTTTTTTATTATTTTGCACTTTGCACTCGATGCTTCGTTAACGTCGCTCTCTCTCGTTCTACATATGCCAGTGAGGCGGAAGGGGCCTCGACCTATACTGTCGATGACACATATGTACGTGGACAGGCAGGTAGACAGCACAGCACGCTGCTACTTCTTTCACAACTTGTCACGGCACACCGCCTTATCTTCTCGTCACCATGGCGTGTTCCGTGGAGGCGCAGGCAATCGACGGCACCGCTGGCGGTGCCGCCGCCCTCACCTCTCGTCGCCTTTTTCAAGAGCGCATCAACGCGCTCCTCTCGGCACCCATGCCGCATTGTCTCCGGAGTGAGTCACAGGCTGACGCGCCATTTCGAATGGGTTTCATGTCCGAAAGGGAGCGAACAGGCAGCGGCACGGCAACCGAGCGCTCGCTGCACAGCTCGCACTCCCCTCAGCGCAATGCCGCGGCGTCCACCATGCGCACGCTTCCCATCTACGAGGCTCTCCTACAGAAGGGCCGACTAATGCAGGAGCATCGAGAGCGGCTTCGGCAGGAGGCAATCGAGCGAGAGATGCGCGAGGCGCGGCCGGCTCCACGCGTCGCCATCTTGCCGGCCTCGCTCCCCGTGGATGCGCCTCGCTCTGCACGCCGCCTTCCCCCCAAGGGCCAACGCATCGAGGACAGACTGCTTCAGAGGGCCAAGGAAAAGCACGCGCTGGAGGAGAAGGCTGAGCAGGTGCGGGTGGAGCGCGAGGCTGAGGACCTGGCGGTCATCGCTCCCTTTCATCCTCAAATCTCAGCCCGCGCCCTGGAGACCAAATCCCGTTACAAGGAGCCACCGCCCGACCGGGACACGTGGCGGGTGAGGCGTTTGGCAGAGCTTGCGCAAATGTGCCAGAGTTCGGGTGCGGAGGTGCTGGAGGAGCTTCAGGATGTGCCGTTCATCAACCCACGCTCTGCGAAGCTCGCTGCCCTGAGGAAGGCGAGAGAGGGTCTGGATGGGGTACCCGTGCCGGATGCCCTCCTCCTCAGTGAGCATCGCCGTCAATTGGCTCAGTGGCAGACAGCGGAGGCGGAGCGGGAGGCTCGGTCGCACGCTGGCCCTTCTATCACTCGGCACGCCGCACGCATGCGGCGCGTCGGCAGTGTTGGCGATCGCCTGCATGCGGAAAGCTACGAAGTTGCGATTCGCCGCTTGAAGCGCGAGGTGGCATGGCGCGAGGCCTACACACCGTTTCAGCCGCTCGTCACTCCGCTAGGCGCTGCCACGGCGCCACGATATCAACGTGAAGGCGGCACAGACGCGCACACACGAACTCTGAAGGGCTCCCGCATTTTCTCGCGTCGGAGCTCGGCGCCACGGGACTCCTTTCAGCCCTCCATCAACCCTGTTAGTGCGGCGATTGCGCAGCGGCTGCCGGAGACAGCAATGGAGCGGCTGTGTCGGCCCAGCGCTGTTCATTCTCTTGCCTCCTATGTCGATCCCGCCAGTTTCACAGACGCGTCTGGTGTGTCCCTGTCTCCGTCTGTTGCCGCACGTAGTCAGACTCGTTGCTGCTTGCTGCGTACGCCATCTGCGCACCAGCAACACAGTGCTGTGTCAAACAACCCTTCCTCGACGTCAGGTGTCCTTCCCAGCTCTGTGGTTGCCTCTCTGGATGCGTATGAGCGCCGGCGACAGAGGCGGCTGGAGGCGCTGCGCAAGGAGCAGGTGGAGCACGAGCAACGGGAGTGCACGTTTCAGCCGCAGATCAACGCACACTCGTCGTTTTTGACGGACGCCTTCGCGAGCGGGAGCGGCCAGCGCGGCCCCAGCGCCGTGGCGCGGCGGAGCGGCGAGTGGCAGCAGCAGCGAGAGCGGCATCTCGAGACGATGCGGCAGTGGCAAGCGGAGCGGGCGCCAGCGGCAGATCAGACGATGGAGACGCGCGTGGGAGGCGGCGCTCGCACGGCGGCGGCCTCCTCCTCGCCGCTATCTTGCAGCGTCTACGGTGGCGATGGCACCCCCTGGGGAGTGGAGGAGTACCTTGCCAGGCAGCAACTCGCGCGCGCGATGCGACAGAGGATGCCGGAGGCTTTAGAGCGCCACAGCGTCTCTGTCGATGGACGTGGTCACCCATCTACCTCATCGGTGCCGCTTCCAGCCAGGACGCAAATGGGGCTGGATCACCGAGTGTACAGCTTTAGCATGCTGGGCCGAAGATCCTCTCCCATTCGCTGTTTGCCGCCGGCTGTGCCCACGTCTCAGGGGGCAGCAATTGCCCATATGTTTGCCTCTGCGGAAGAGGCTTCCAGCGGCGGCAGCTGGTGATGCTGGAGGGGGGGGGCGAACACGTCATGCGCGTGGACGCACCACACTCTTCTTTCTCTTTTCTCACGGTCTTCTCGTTCTTAGACACACACACACACACACACACACACACACACGGGCAGCGTATGTCCATTGCGACAATAATCCTTCACCCGGTGGTTAGATTTCTCTCAGTTTTTCATGCTCCCTTCGCGGTTGCCGAGGCCCGGGCTCCTACGCGCACAGACGCACCTAGTCCTCTATTTCAAGTGAACCGCGACACAGTTCATGTGCTCGTTGCCACTGTCAGTATGGCTTCGTCGTCGTCTCTTGGTTCCGCTAAGGCGAAGCACAAGAACGAGGAACATCAGCTGCAAAGGCACCCGCAGCTCCTTTTTTTTCGTTGTGCTGACAGTTATCACTGTGGCTGATGGTACCAGCTACGTGAGGCACACCCCTTTCCAGGTCTCCACATCTTGGCACGTGCATGAGTTGTGGGGCCATACATGGAACACGAAAGCGAAGCCACGTGGGCTCACCCATCTGCGAAGAAACGAGACTGACAGACACGCTAACACGCTTCGATGTCTTTCGTTCAACGGTAGCTCACCTCTCAATACTTCCGCTGCCTCTCTCTCTTTCTCCGTGTTCTCATCTTTACATGCTTGTGTGGGTGCGTAACGGGGTTTATGCGCTCTTGTGAGAGCAGCCGATTCGATCTCTTGCCTTGCTCTGTGCTTCTTGAGGTGGGTTTCACGCTGCCCGTCGCCTGCTTTCATTCACCATATTTCTATATCCTCTCACCAGGCATCCATTTGTGAGCAGCTCCCCCGCACTGTGGAGACCACACACACACACACACACAAACGCACACGCACATAGCCACACGGCTTTTCGGCGAAGGAACGCTTCTCCACCCTCCTCCTCCTCCTCCTCCCCCTGACGGTAGAAGCCCACCCACACGCGCCCACAAATAGCCGCCCACACTCCTGAGTTGCGCAGGCCGGCATAGGGGACTGAAATTCTCCTGGAAGCCGCCGTGTCTCCTCTTCCCACTCATCTTTTGCCTTGACTTCTCTGATTTTATCCATAAGCCCTCTTGTTTCTTCTCCTCAGTTCTGTGCCGGCGCGCGTGCCGGGCTTTCTCCCCTCTTTTTTGTGCTTCGTGAGCGCGGTGATCTGTCAACCGACCGGCATTGGATCGAGGAAGAGGGAGAAAGTAACGCTTGTGCAGGCACAGAGACAGCACCGCCTGTGTGTCTGTCGCTTGCCTCCTCTCGTCCGTGTTGGGTTTCGCCTTCCCCTTTTTCGTGGTGGTAGTAACGGCCAAGATCAGTGCGAGCTTCAGCGCTTCCTGAGACCATGCCAACCCATTTCTCCTCCTCGAAGCTTGCGTCGCAGAAGGCGGCCGCGTCTCTCTTGGTGGACGACGATGCACCGTATCACGACTCCCGCCCCATAGCGCGTCTTCCACTCGACGACGACGGCACGGTGGTGTTGCCGCTTCAGCAGGCAGTACAATACACCACGGAGTTGGGCTCAGTTTCCCCTCTGCTCTCCTCTGATGCGGAGGAGGAACCTTCTAACGAAATCGGGAAGAATACAACCTGGATGGAGCTGCGGAAATGCAGCTACACGACGCAGCCGGCGAACTATTCCGGCGCACACACCTCCCACGATTCACATCACGGCACTCGTCGGAGCAGTGCAAGTTGGACTGACGGCGGCAGCCCCCAAGGCCCGCGTACGCCGCTCACGCATTGCACCTCCAGTGTCGATAAGTGGCATATCGAGCGCCTCGCGCAGCCGAGAGGTGCACAGGGCTCTGTAATGAGGACCGCGGAGCCGAACTACGGCCGCCTGCTGAACTTCACAGAAGAGGAGGAGCAAGTAAGAGAGCGAGCGCAGCAGCACTGCCGCAAGTCACTGCGCACCCGATCGAGCCCGATTACTCCCAGCCTAGAACAGACCCAGTCGATGGGAAGTCAACCTCCGCCTTCTCGTCCGGAGAGCAAGCACCACGCTGCGGTGGCCAATGCTGCCCTGTTAGCCTCACAGAAGGCGTACTACGAGAAGCTCGCGGCACCGAAGAAATGTCCCGCTGCATTCGCGGTCGACGGCGGTGCGCCGCCGTCTCAGACTTCCTCGACGGCTGAAGCCGGTACACCGGCGTCTCTCACCTCCTCGACGGCGGCCGCGCCACGCAGAGGCAGCAGCAGCATTTTCGACCGCCTAGCCGTGCCGAAGAAGCCTGTCGCCGCCCATTCTGAGGAGGCCATGCCGCTGCCAGAGCGGCGGCCTCGTTCTCATTCATTGTATGCGCGCGTTCTTACGCCGCCGCAGCACGATCTGTACCTGCAGTGCCTCTCACGGCCAAAGAACCAGAGTGCATCGTCTCACCGCGACCCGCGCGCACCGGTAGAGTCCGACCTGCACATCCCTCAGAAGCGCTACTATGGCGGCACCACTGCTATATCGCTGTCACCTGGCACACCCGCTTCTACTGGACTGCCGCCGCCGTCATCCCACGCCGGTGGACGTCGCAATGGTCGCGTGCCGAGCGTGTCGTGGGAGGCGGTGGCCAGCTACGCGGAGCGACGCCCATCGTCAACGGCGGCCTCCTGCTTCCTGCCATCTGGTTCGTGCACCGAATGCGGGGCTGCACTCCCGCAGCAGACATGCACGGTGTCGTCACAACCCACCCTCTCTGGCGTGGCGGCACTGCACGAGGTTATAATGAAGCAGGTGGCGGTGCTACCGCACCAGCCTCTTCTCACGGCTCCTGCCACAAATGGCGATGGACTGGTGCAGGTGCAGTCAGCCCCAGCGAAGAGTACTGGCTCGAAGCCCCCGATCGTGGTGCGTACTCGCCGGTACGTGCCGCCGTCGGAGGAGCAGGATGCCGAGGCTGCCGGTCAGTCGGGGTCCCGCGCAGCGAAGCAGGAGAGCCCCGCAGCCCCTGCGCCGGAACCGGTTGAGGCGGTGCGGCGACGTACTGCAATACCGACTGCGCCAACTGAAACGAAAAAGACGCCCGCATCGGAGAAGGAGCAGCCGAAAATGGCAGACACCACCCCTCTGGAGACGCCGGCACGCGCCATGCCGGCTCCTGTCGCGGTGCAGGCAATCAAGCGAGCGCCGCCGCTGCCGCCGTCGGTGCCGGTCGAAGTAAGTGCCCCGAAAGGGGTGGTTCAAACAACCAAGCGAGTGTCTACTGCGCCTGCTGCCACTGCAGTCACTCCAGCTTCACAGGGACCTATCATGTCGGAGGCCTCCAAAAGGCGCACCCCTGCTCCATGCTCGGCACCAGTAGCACCAGGGCCCTCACGCCTGGAAGCTCCACCTCAGCCAGCGCAAGTGAAATCTGCGCACATCCATCCTTTTCCTTCCTCGGTATCAGTTACTGCTTCTCCGTCACCCACGGTGGCCATTGTGACACCGCAGGCGGTAGCCGTGGCAGAAAAAAACGGCACTGCCGACGTTGCCTCAGCCTCCGCCATGGAGGATGTGTGCGCCATTCCGACGCCGCCTTCCAGCGACAAGAAACACCCTCGCAAGATCACGCACAGAAAACCGAACAGTGTCCAGCTGGAGGCGCTTCGGGACGCGGACTTCGCGTGCCAACTGGAGGTCTTGCCGGGGACGCGCCAAGCTGTGAGTATCACGAAGAAGCCATATACGATGGCAAAGCCAACGGCGAAGGCACTGTCTCCAAAGTAACGCTGGGTGCACTGATGTCGAGGCAGGGGCGTTGTGGAAGACAGTGCCCTTTGGCGCTTAAAGAGGCGTTCCTTCCGTTCCATGTGCGTGCCTCTGTGTGGCCTTTCCCATCTTGTCGGTCGCTCTGTGCCGTCCTTCTGAAAAAGACGTATTTGTATCTGTCGTCACTTCATTCGTACCGTAACAAAATCGAGGAAAACGTGGCGACGCCACACCGTGCCTCACCGCCTTGTGTGCTGGCGTACTTGTTTTCCTCTTTTGCTCTACATCGGCTATCTCGACGCGCGCACACGGACGAAAAGAAAATGCATGGTCACACAAACACACACACACACACACACACACACCTAGCGATACTAATACCCTCGCACAGACACAAGACGGTAACAGCGCCATCCCTTCCACGACAGCGGCAGTCGAGCAAGAGGAACAAATCAACGAAAAGGGTAGGGTGAGGAGGAAGAGAGAGTCGCCTTCTTGTACCACGGTCACAACCGGGAATACATGCCCTTCCCTACTTCTCAACACGACTGAACGGTTCGCATGTCGTCGTGCGCCGCGCACACGCTTTCTCGCTGTCGCTCCCCAAATGCTCCTGCACCTCTTCACTTTCGCCTCAATGCACGGCAAGCGAGCGTACAAGTTTGATCTCTTCACGCTGCCGTGTGCTGCGTTTGAGCGCGCGCGTTGCGATAGCGACAAACTCCTCCACCATCACCACCGCCTTTTCCATTTTGTATCTTGCCCCCTTCACTGCGCCTCAGCATCTCCTCACCACTGACATACACGCCTATACGCCGAAGGTTCGAGAATACGCCATTGCCCTCATCCCATCCAGCTTCTCATTCGCTTGCACGGCACAAAAAGGAATCAAAACCACGGAGACAAGGAGGGCGAAGCACATCTCCACGTTTTTCCTGTACCAACGGCTCTCTCTCTGTGCCCTGTGATATAATTTTCTGCTCCTTTCTCGTGTCATTTGGGCCCTGACCCCACGCCGCCGTCCCCCTTCGCGCGTGTGTGTGTTTGCACCACCTCTCGTCACTCCTTCCCACCGGTGCAGAGGGTTACACGGCCATGTTCTGTTGCTTGCCTGCTTCCTCTTTTTCCACTTCCCTGTACGCTCGCGCGCTCTGACAGCCGGGTAGAGAGCCCGAGGCTTAGACGTCGACGTATACGTACGCGCACCCGCTCCTCAGCACACACGCAAACGAGGCAGGTACTCCTTCACCCGCACACAGGGAGAAGAGCGAAGAAGGAGCGCTGTAAGTCAGCGGGAGGCGGAGCCTTTCGGTGTCTCTTTCTTTTTGTGGCCTTAGCTTGTTTCTGTGCTTTCTCCGCGCGTGCGTTTGTGATTGTCTTCGCGCTCACGAACCTTGTCGTGCTTTCATTGTCTTGTGTTGGTCTCTTGCCGTGTGTTGAGTATGGGCAGCGGCAATACGAAGCAGCCCACGGCGGCGCTGACGCCGACGCCGTCATCCTGCAACGAGATGCAGATGCATCCAGCCTGCAAGAAAACGGTCGACATTTCTTCCAGCGCTGTTCGCGCCGAGGCGTTTACAGCGGCTGCGCGACTGCCGGCCCAGGCTGCACCACGACCGCCCCCTGCGGTTGTACCCCCCCACACCCCATCGACGCAGGCAGGAGTGAACACGACTACCTCCGGCAATGCCCCAAAGTTGCTGGGCAAGGACAAGTACGTCAAGGAGTACGGCGCCTTGGCCATGAACAACCGTGCGAAGGCGGTGCTGCTAGGTACGCTGTTTCTCTTTTGTGACCCTGAGACGGAAAGCACGGTGGTGTCGTACCATGATAAGAGCACCGGCTCTGTGTACGCGCGCAGCTACACGGATGAGGAGCTGGGTCTAGCAAAGCAGGCCGCCGGCGTGGGCTTCTCCTGGGCTCCCTTCTTCAAGTCCATAGCTACAGCCGTGATCAAGTCCAAGGCAACGGTCACCTCACTCGACTCGACCCAAAAGGACGCCAACTTCACCATCTTCAACAGCAAAGAACCCTCCCAAACTTACCCGTTTGTGGTACCGATGGATATGGTGTCGGATGGGTCCTCACCGAACGCGCGGAAGGTATTCCGCTTTGTGATACAGCCGCTGACACGTGTGTTGCAGTACAACCGTGTGAACAGCGGCTCGAGCGTGCGGGAGACGTGCGCGGAGAAGCTGGAGTGTGAGTTGACGGTGCACACCGCTGTGACGAAGCAGCACACCACCTACGTAGATAAGCTGCTGCCCACTGTGCGCCCATTGCGAGAGGAATCGGCGTTGCACTCCCACCGCGCCATGGTGGTTGGCCGCGAGGTGCGCAACCTCGAGCGACGTCTCAAGGCCCGAGAGGAGCACATAATCACAAAGCACCCACTCGATCAGCTCTACGACGAGGGAGGCGCACAGAGCTTCCAGCACACCTTGTGGTCTCCTGAGCATATCCCACATGAGGAGGATCCGGACGAGGTACTCTCGTTCTGCATCCGCTGCGCATTTCCGTTAAGCCCCGGCATGAAGCTGAGTGACATCTCAGGTGTGCTGCAGCGGCCCGAGATTCGGAAGCAGATGGAGACGAACGGCAACGGTCAGGTTATTGCAGAGGCGTTCGAGATCTTCAAGGGAATCGACCGCTGGGACTACGACACCATTCAGCTGGAGATCATCACCGACGGCAACGCCCTCTTCTACACGACGTACCTCCTCATCTACAAGCTGGACTTGGTCCGCTACTTCAACCTGGACGACGCCGTACTGCGCCGCTTCCTCGTAGCTGTGCAGAGTGCCTACCACCCGAACCCATACCACAATGCCATGCACGGCGCGGATGTGACGCAAATCAATTACTACATCATGATGGTGGCCGGGCTCAGCGAGAAGTGCTGCTTGAGCAAAGAAGAGATATTCGCAGGCATCATAGCCGGCGCCGTGCACGACTTCGACCACCCGGGCCTCAACAACAATTTCCACTCCCGCACTGGCGCCTACCTCGCCACTCTCTACAACGACAGGTCTATCCTGGAGAATCATCACCTTGCCTGCACTTTTGAGTTGCTGCGGAACCCACGCTACAACATCTTCGCAACGTTGTCGGACGAGCAGCGGCTGCTTGTGCGGGAGACCATACTGGAGATGGTTCTGGCGACGGACATGGGTAACCATGCGCGCATCTTCAAGAACTTCCAGGTGCGCATGTCGGAGACGAGCGACTGGCACTCGAAGAAGGAAGACGTTCGGCTCGCTCTCTCCATGTCGATTAAGATGGCCGATATTTCGAACTGCGCGCGGCCCAACCATATCTATGCCGAGTGGGCCAAGAACATATCGAAGGAGTTTTACCTCCAAGGTGACGCAGAGCGGAAGCTGAATCTCTCCATCTCGCCCTTCATGGACCGGACGAAGGAGGCGGAGGAGTTCCCGAAAGGTCAGGTGTCTTTTATGATGTACATCGTGCAGCCTATGGTGGAGGCAATCTCGGCGCTACTGCCATTTATGACCTTCGCGGTCAATATGTGTATTGACAACAAAGAGTACTGGCGGCGCAAAACGGAGGAGGCGCAGGAGGCCGACTCGGTAGAGGAAGTCCGTGATTGATAAGCTGAACGGCGCCCCTTCACGGGTATGATGCGGCAACGGAAAACAACACGGAAGAGATTCGAAGATGAGAGGGTGGAGAGGGAAGGGACAGAGCGAAGGGGGAGGCGTGCGTGATGCAAGAAGAGCGAGCGAGCACAAGAGAGTCGCAGGCCCAGTTGAGGAAGCAATGACGGGAGGAGGAGGAGAGTCCGCTTTCGCATCATGTAAAGTTTTCTTGCGTTCTATTTTCGGAAAATCTTTTCATTTCTCTTCGTATTACGGTTTTCTAGCTTCGTGTACTTCTTTTGTGTCAATATAAGTTCTGTTGTTGTTGTTAAGAGTCTCTCCCTCCCATCCCTCCCCCAACTCCCCCAACTCCCCCCCACCACGAGGTTTCTCTGCTTCTCTGCTTTCTTATTACCTGCTTCATTTCGCTTTGCTCTCTTTTTCGTGCTGGAACCCTTTTCGATTGTTTTTTCCTCTCTGTGCGTGTTCTCGTGATCCCTCTCTTAAAGGTGGGACAGCATGGGTGGGTGCCAGGCACCCGTCACTGTGACTCTCTCCTGTCAACTGCGTACCCTGGTTCTGCCCCCCCC
>CM004670.1:1057254-1206216 GCA_000410695.2 Leishmania arabica
CCCCCCCCCCCCAACTTACTGCCGTCGCAGCTCTCTCTCTCTCTTTCGTTCTTTGTTACGTGTGCCTTTTGCTTAGCCGCTGGTCTTGTTGCCGCGGACGTGGTGTGTTGGACGCCTCTGTCTCTGTTCTCCCCTCCCCTTTCCTCCCTGCGCTTTTTGGCGTTTGCCTGGGGAGAAGGCGTGCCCGGCGATGGAGAATGAGTCGCTATTATGCGCGTGCGTGCTTTCGGTGCTTCGTCCTTCTCGCGCGTGCATTACAACCTCCCCTTCTCATTTCTCACCTCACCATCTCTCTTTATGACAGCCACCGCAGATAATGTATGAGGCATGTGTCTAGCGTCCACGCATAGGCTATGTGTAGTTGACATTTTTTATTGCTTTAGATTCTCGTTTTCACCTCTCTCAGGACATTCGTTTGTTGTTTTTTTCTTTTTCTTTGCCGTTGGAACTGCTGAGGCCAACTGTCCATGGAGACTCTCTCTCTCTCTCAAGGGAAGTCTGCGAGGCAGGACAGAGCATGGCGTGCATGGACAACCGTGCTTGGATGTGCAGCAATGGCCAATGCGCACAGAGAAAAAGACGGAAAAGCATTTCTCAAGGCAAGATTGAGCGAGGGAGGGAGAGGAGGAAGAAGGGGTGCGTGTGCGTGTTTTTGGCGGGCGACACTGGGGCAAAGGACAAGAAAAAACCGCCACAGCAATCGCAACAGAAGACAGCATAAGGGAGACCGTGCGTACTCACACGAATGCCCTCGAAATACGTGCGGAACGCTGTGGAAATGTACACGCAGCTTCTTTGATACCGCATTATTTTTCTCTTTTGCTCATCAGTAGATGTGTACTCCTTCGTCCTCCAGCTCTTCATCTGGATGCAGGGCCCATCGCCAGGAATGCCTCCTCCGTGCCTTCAACCTCCTCTCTCGCCCCCTTGGCTGCTGCGCTCTTCCCACATGGCTTTCTTGTTCTCCTTGTCGGCTGCCGTCTCCATAAGTTGTCACCGAGCTGTCTTTTTGCTTATCACTGGATCAGTCGTCCCATAGTTTGTTCTGCTTGATTCGTCCTACTACAGGCATGCACTCTTCGGTCCTGTGAACTTGTTGAGGCATGTGCCCCTCCAGTGAACTCTACGAAAATCTCTCCAGGACACACACCCACACCCACACCCACACGCACACACTATAGTCTGCGTGTGCAAGCGTTTCCGTGTAAGGCGTATTTGTTTGTCTGCATATGTGAGCCTCCCTCTCTCTCCTCTCTACTTCCTCCCCTCTCCCTCCTCCAGACAGATGGCGGCACGCGGATGCGTAGTACACCTCTATTTGATCTACACGTCTTTCCCATCTCTGGATCTTGCTCAAGATGCCATCATAAGACAGGCCTTTGACGAAGATTTCTCTCGCGGATAGTGCTTGCTACTGCCACCCCGCGCACCTCTTTTGGTTTCTTCGCTTCTTCACCGGGGTCATGCTAAAGCTATTTTTTCCTTTTAGGTGTGTGTATGCTTGTGGTCTCACACGAACTTTTTCTCTCACACGTGTTGGTTGAATAGATCTCTTCCACCATGCTGATCCCTGCATCTGCTCGTCAGCTTGCGCTGACCGTCACCTCCTCATCTCTACCTTCTCCCCGATGCCTCCTGTTCGCTCCTTTCTCTTGGGTATCGCTTTCCTCCCAGGCAGCAGGTATAGGCCCGTTGATCTTTTGTTTCACCTGAGGATGCTGTGGGAATGGGGGAGGTAGCTGCCGCGGCCGGCAATCTCAGGAACTATGAAAAGTAAAGCAGACGATACTTCTCAGCAGCGGAAGAGAGAGGGTGTGAGAGACACTCATGCGAAAAAGGAAGAAAAAAATCAGTCTCACACAGCAGCAACAACAGCAGCTCATCCATTCCACGAACAACGGACGGGTGCCGATAACGTGTAGTCGTGCAGTTGAAAAAGGGTGTATCCTGACGCGGACATGAAAGCATGCATAGTCTCCTCCTCCCCCCTCCTCCCCCCTTCTCTTCCGTCTTCTTTTTTCCCCTCCGCTCGAATTGCACCTTTTCCGGACGTTTTTTTTTCCGTTGCGACTACGCCTACTCTACTTGCCTTTTTTCTGGGAGCTGTGCGTTTGAGTGTCCGTGGAACCTCTGCGGTGCCCATCTCCCCCCTACTTTCTCCCTTTACCACCACCCACCTTTTCGTTCTTGTATGGCTGTGCATGCGTGCGTCTGTGATTGTGTTGTGTTCTTTTTTTTTGTATGCTCGTTGATGATTGAGCCAGTGGCCTTGTGCGTCTCTCTCTTTGTTGTCAGTGGTGGTGGTAGAGGTTTCTGCGCGCCTCTCATCTCTGCATCTCTCTACTTTTAAATCCACTGCCTTTGTTTTCCGTCTCGTGTTGTCAGCGAGAGCCTTTTATTTTTTTCAACTCTTTCGGCTTCGTTTCCCACACGTCACTCGACAACGAGCAAGCCGGTGAAGACACGCATAAGACTGCAGCTCACCTACGTCTGCTGCGCTACAGCGAAACCGTGGCCAACCAGGGCGAACCGCCCTGCCGACGGATGGGGCCATGCGCCTTGCGGGCGCTTCTCGTCCTTTCTCGCCCCTTCTTCGCGCATGTGCTGCGCCATCGACGCCACACGGAGACTCGCGTGGGCTGCATGCCTTGATCCACGCGGCTCGTGCCGGGGCTCCTGCTCGAGGACGCGAGCGGTGGCGCCCGCCGTGCGGGTGATAAGGGCGTGGTCGAGGCGCATGCCGGGGCAGTTCAAGGAGGGGGCGGGCCAGCCTCAGGTCATGGTCCTCTGAAACCCGGCACAACCTGCCTGTATGCCATGCTTCTCCCTCTCAGCCGCCTCAAGCCGCGGCACCCCATAGCATGGCGTGGTCACTCTCCACATGGAAGCCTGGAGGGCTCGATGGTGCCCATTCGGGGGTGTTCTCGTCCTGCCTCCGGCGTCCGTGCCCCATCAGCCCGCCCGGTCGGATGGAGGAGGTGCCGCCTGCTTGCGCACGCGTGCGCGTCGGCGTTGATCGCTACGGGTCTCTTCGCGCCGCTTTCGCCTATCACTCCTGCTCTGCTGACCTCTGCATGCCCTGACTGGATGTGACACGCCATGCCAGCTGTGGTTGGCAGCGCGCGCACACCTGGCTCACTGTCTCACATCCTGGCTGCTTCTTTTTAGGAGAGGAGGTCTCTTCTCCAAAGAGACTCTACCGCGTATGTCGAGGTCAGTGCTCTTCTTGCCCTTTCTCTTGGGGTTTGGCGTGTGTGCTGCGATCTGTGGGTCTCCGAGAGATGTGTTTGCTCGTTCTGTTTTTGTGTTGTTGTCCATTTCGCTTTCTTGTTTTTTTTTGTTGTTTTCGCCCTTTACTTTCCGCCTTTTCGCTTGTCGTTCGCGTCACCGTGTCGCCTTGCCTACCGTCCATTTTTTTTGATTGTCTTGCTTGCTTCGATGTTTTTGTTTTTGTCTCTCTCTTCCATGAGTGATTGAATGTTACGTGGGTATACAGGTGCTTGTGTATGTGTGTGTGCTCCTTACGGGAAAATCCGAAGGGCTGGGGGAGGGGGTGAGGACCGTGGTGCAGAGCACGCACCTCTTGCCTTCCTCACGCGTACGCGTATATCTGCACGCTGGGATGCGCGATACGCATTGATTTCGATACGTTAGTTTCTCTCTCTGGGTCCGCGTGTTTGCTTGTTCGTATATCGGCCTTTGTCCGCGTGGATGTTATGGCTGTCAAGGCTGGTGCTTGTTTGTCTTGTGTTTTGTGTTCCCCATGTTCTCCCTTCATTGGAATTTCTCCCTTGCACCCCTAAACATAAAAGCCAATGCGACGGACGTGGCGTTTGCGTGTCAACCCACACTGCCGCTCACTCCCTCTCTCTCGCTTCCCGCGACGTGCCGTGCAAGTAGACCCCTTTATGGTGCAAAGGACAGAGCATAGGGCAGTGAGGGTTTAACACAGGGGAAGCTGAAGGGAGAACGCTGTCTCTCCCTGCTGATCTTCGTAGACGCACGCAGCGTGAAAGCGCGATTCTTCATGAAAGAGGGTCCTTTCTTTGTCAGCATGAGTGCGACTCCCCTGTCGTGTTCTTCAACATCTCTGCATTATCCAACAAGCTCTCTGTTGCTCCCTTCTGCGTCCACTCTACCATGTCCTCTTTTCACCCTACTCTTTCTCTCGCACACTTATGGCTGCGTACGCGACGACTATGGCAACTGCCTCACCTACGCATTCCACGTTCTTGAATCGACAACCAGAGGACATCCCCAGAGCCTTTCTGCCCACACCAATACGCGCGTCTTTAAAAGTTTCTCCTCACCTCCTCCACTAACTTCTCGCGCTGCATCGCTGCCTCACTGTGTCGTCTACGTCGACCTCCTCTTTCCGTGCGCCCCCCCCTCTTTTGGTGGTTCCCTTTTGTCAGCGGTATTTTTCCTTTTGTTTTGCTTGGCGCTCCCAATTCGTCCGTTTCTCTTTCGAGCTGCCGATGTGGAGCCCGAGCAACAAGAGGGACTCGCTCATCAACAGCGACGACACCCTTTTCCCCTTTCTCTTCCATTTTCCTGGCTCACATCCGCGCCAAATGCTCAGCTCTTTCTTCGCATCGCGCTCGCGCGGGTCGTGGATTCCGGCCGTCGACATATCGGAGCAGGACGACGGCTACACCCTTGTTGCTGACCTGCCAGAAGTGAAGAAGGAGGATCTGCGCGTGTACACGGAGAGCTCGAGCATAATCTGCATCGCTGGCAACCGCAAGCACATCCTAAAGCAGGACGAGCACCAGCTGCTCGTTGCGGAGCGCGGTGCCGGCCGCTTTGAACGCTGCTTCGACCTCCCCACTCCCGTCGACAGCAGCAAAATCAAGGCCAGCTTCAACGATCAGCAGCTGAATCTTTCCATTCCGAAACTGCGCAACTCGAGGTCTGGAGCGTCCAACTCAGTCACCATTGACTAACGGTGCTGCCATACGGTGAGATGATGAGCGATCAGAAGCGGGGGGAGGGAATGAAGAGAGACGTGGGCCGGTGCACCCGCTGACGCGGCAGAATGCGACGCCTCGCGTACGCACTCCGACGGCTCTTTGGCTTCTGTCACATCTTCTTTTTGCGCGTCCGATAACACACTTCGTCACCGATCTCCGGTACCAGCCCGACATCCCCCGAAGCCGCGCTCACGCGACGATAGGAGGCGATGCTCGCCCAGCTGCGCACGGGCACCTTGACCGTACTCTGGATTCCTGCAGCGGCGGGTGGGTGGCGGTGACAGCATGGAGTGCTGAGGGTGTGCCGCCTACTAGCGCGCTAGCGTTGTGGTGCTTCCACGCCCGCCAGAGCCTCCGCCCCCGCCTGTGGAATGCGCGCGGTTTCGGGAGAAGGTGGAGTGCCCCCTGCTGCCTCACACTCACGGCAGCGCCCGGCCTGTCGCGGTGCATGCGGGCAGGCCAACCAGCCACGCCCCCCTCCCTGTGGCGTCGACGGAAAGGGCGTGCGAGTGCCGCGAACCCCCTCCCCGGACAGCAACGTCGTGCTGAAGCAGATCCCGAGGTCGGAAAGTGCGAGCACGGTGTGCGCGCGCTGCCAACCACAGCTGGCATGGCGTGTCACATCCAGTCAGGGCATGCAGAGGTCAGCAGAGCAGGAGTGATAGGCGAAAGCGGCGCGAAGAGACCCGTAGCGATCAACGCCGACGCGCACGCGTGCGCAAGCAGGCGGCACCTCCTCCATCCGACCGGGCGGGCTGATGGGGCACGGACGCCGGAGGCAGGACGAGAACACCCCCGAATGGGCACCATCGAGCCCTCCAGGCTTCCATGTGGAGAGTGACCACGCCATGCTATGGGGTGCCGCGGCTTGAGGCGGCTGAGAGGGGGAAGCATGGCATACAGGCAGGTTGTGCCGGGTTTCAGAGGACCATGACCTGAGGCTGGCCCGCCCCCTCCTTGAACTGCCCCGGCATGCGCCTCGACCACGCCCTTATCACCCGCACGGCGGGCGCCACCGCTCGCGTCCTCGAGCAGGAGCCCCGGCACGAGCCGCGTGGATCAAGGCATGCAGCCCACGCGAGTCTCCGTGTGGCGTCGATGGCGCAGCACATGCGCGAAGAAGGGGCGAGAAAGGACGAGAAGCGCCCGCAAGGCGCATGGCCCCATCCGTCGGCAGGGCGGTTCGCCCTGGTTGGCCACGGTTTCGCTGTAGCGCAGCAGACGTAGGTGAGCTGCAGTCTTATGCGTGTCTTCACCGGCTTGCTCGTTGTCGAGTGACGCGTGGGAAACAAAAATGTTCTTGGTCTCGACGAGGTTCTTCAGTTTCTGTTCTTTTTTGTTTCTTGAAGTTTTTCTCTTTAGCGTTAGTATTCTGCATTTTCACGGGAGGGCCCTTTTCGTGTACAATGTTGGGGGTACTTGTTCTTGACTATATCTGAATCTCTCTTTTGAAGCGTTGGTATCGTTGTACATCATGGTCCCCAGGACAGCTTCGTATTTCCATTTCGCACTCTACTTCTGCTGTCCGGTGATGCACGCTTGCCGGTTCTCCCCGCCCCTACCACCGTACTAGCTGCAACGTTCCCTCTGTCGTGTCGGCGATGCTTCACATATGGCGTGTCGTGTCTGTTTTGTTGTTATTATTGCCCTTTTTCCTTCTTTTGCTCTCCGGCCTCCGTCGGAACATCGGCAGTTTTCAGCTGGGCTTTTTTATTTATTTTTCACAGCCTGCCCCTGTTAGCGCCCTCCTCCCCCTTCGCTCTGCCGGCCTCTTCGCTGTCCTCCCCTCCCCCATTTTGTGCGCTCTGCGCCCTATTCTCCTGTACGGCAAGCGTGCCGTTGATGTCATCTTGAATTGCTTTTTCCCTTCTTATGATTCCGCCTCGTTTGGCCCATTCCACCTCAGCTCACGCATGACACCTTCTTTTTTTTCCAGCGTGCGGCGTCTGCATCGGTGTATGGGTGTGGCAGAGAAAGGTGTAGGAATATGCACAGAGGGGCGTAGCGACTGAGGCCATGCCGCCGTTTCTCGCTGCTACGCACCCACACGCCTTTGCTTGTTTTGTGTGTGCTCGGCACGCAGAGGGTGTTGAGGTGCATTCTCTGCTGCTCTTGCAGAAGGGAGAGCGCCAATGGCGCGGTGCGAGGTGGACGCGAGGTGAAGCTAAAGGTTACCACACATACACACGCTTAGACACACACACAGACGGAGGAGGAAGTCACGACACCCCGGTCGTGGTGCATCGCTATCGAAGTAGGCGAGGTGTCTTCAGTGTTGTACTCCGTACAGCGGATACGCAACGCTGGGCGCATGCTGGCTTGCGTTCGTGTCACACCCCAAATCTACGATGCTGCGGTGTGGCCTGGCCTTCGCTGACACGCCGCAGCGACTTCGATGGGTACTCATATATGCAGATGGAGGGATGCGATTTGCGTGTTGGCTGGCTCCCCTTTCCCAATTTTGTTTCACAAGCCTCTATTTTTTTTTGTGCTCTCATTATCTTCTGCCTCTCTGCACTTCTCCTTTCCGCGCCCTCCAACCTTCGACTGAATCTCGGTTTCACCCCCTCCCCCCCTCCGTCTTGCACCCTCATACCTTTGCTTACTCCCACTCTACCGGTGCTTGCACACATCCTAACACGCACCTTATCTGCCTCACCATTCTCGTTCTGGGCCTGTGTGCTCTCCTACGCTTTTCATTCGCGCGTCTCGTCTCCCCATCGCTTCACCTCTTGTGACACACAGGTGTGTAATTAGCGAAGATGCCGAAGGGTAACAACGCGATCCCCCACGTTCACCAGAAGAAGCACTGGAACCCGTGCTCTTCGCAGAAGGGTAACGTGAAGGTGTTCCTGAACCAGCCGGCTCAGAAGCACCGCCGTCGCCGTCTGCGCCTGCTGAAGGCCAAGAAGGTGTTTCCCCGCCCGCTGAAGGCACTGCGTCCGCAGGTGAACTGCCCCACGGTGCGTCACAACATGAAGCGCCGCCTGGGCCGCGGCTTCTCGCCGGCCGAGCTGAAGGCTGCCGGCCTCAACCCCCAGTACGCCGCCACGATCGGCATCCGCGTGGACAGTCGCCGGAAGAACAAGTCCGAGGAGGGCATGAACGTGAACGTGCAGCGCCTGAAGACGTACATGAGCAAGCTTGTGCTGTTTCCGATGAACCACAAGAAGGTGCAGAAGGGCGAGGCGTCCGAGGAGGAGGTGAAGGCCGCGACCCAGGACCGTTCGCGCTTCGGCGACGCCGCTGTCGGCGCCGTGGTGTACCCGTCCGCCGAGGCCCCACGCGCGGTATCTGCCGAGGAGAAGTCGATGTGCGTGTACGCCTTCCTGAAGAAGAACCACTCCGCCGTGCGCTTCTTCGGTGTCCGAAGTGCCCGCGCCGCGCGCAAGGAGGCCGCGAAGGAGGAGAAGACCGGCAAGTAAACTCGTACCGAGGGGAGGTGTGCTGCTGTTGCGGCTGAGGCAAGACGCACCTGTGGGCCTGTATGCATGCTGGTTGTGTAAAAATGTTTCCCTTCCGCTGCAGCATGCAGACACACGCCTCATCACGCGGGCACTTTTTGTAGGCAACGTATGTGTACGCTTTTCATGTGTTTTGGTGTGCGTTACTGTGTCCGTCTTCACTGCATGGCGGGCCTCTGTGTCGTTAGACATGCATCAAGGACCGGGTGTGCCAACGCCTGCAGCGGCGTGCGTTGCCGTGTGGCACGTCGGCTCTCTCTTCGTATTTTTCGCTTGCCCTTTTTCGTTTTCAGTTTTCATTTATCCTTCATTCACGTCGAAGCAGCGCAACCCCACAAGAGCAGCCGCCGGGAGGGGAGGGGAGGGGCAAAAAGGAAAACGCGCCGCAAAGGTCGGTTTTTTTCGCGGGCACTCACGCGCTGATGTGTCGTGAATGGAAGCGACATGGGAGAAGCATGCGCTGGTACCACACTGAAGGCGATCGAGGGTCTTTCCTCTCTATCGCTGTCGGCAGTTTCGGTGCACGTGTGCTCGTGAGCGCCCATCTCTCTCTCTCTCTGAGCCCCCGGCTCTTTCTGAAACTGCTTGTTTCCTGCTGCCACCCCGCCTCTACACCGACGGGGCGTATCCTCACGTCAGTAGGGGTGGCAGGCTAGGACACTAGCGGGACGCAGCGGAGCCGCCGCTAGGACCAAAGAGTGTCTACTGGCTACAGAGAGAGATGCGAAACTGCCAACGCTGCCAGCAACCTTCCTAGGCTGGAGAAGCGGGGAGGAATGAGGGGGTGTGCGGGGCAGGAGACCTCCGGGGAACGACTCGGCTCTCTCATCGCCTCCTTCTACGCAGCAATGGATACAGGTATGAAAGGTGAAGACAAGGCCCGCGCTCATGCACCAACACGCCGACATACTGACGCAGTGATGTTCCGTATTCACATGCTTGCTTCGATGCTACTTCCACTTTGGTCTACTTTTCTTCTTCGCTCTCATTCACTTCGCGTCATGCTCGTGTGTCTTCATCTGCCGCGCCTGGTGAACCCGTGTTGTGTCCTCTCCTCTGGTGCTCATCCCCTTCACCTTGCACCTTTCTGCATTTCCGCGCGCGCACACACACACATACGCACTTGTGCCACATCACTGACGGCGACTGCCTGCGCTGGCGTACTGCTGTGCGCTTCGCACTTTTTCTTGCTCACTCTTTCGCACCCTCACACACGCGTCACCATTGCCGACTCGTGTGCGCGTCTGCGCTAACCTCATTCGCGTATTCTTGCTGTGTGCTCTCCTACGCTTTTCTTGTCGTGCTTTCTCGTACCTTGCAGCACATAACCACCCGCGAGTAGCTAAGATGCCGAAGGGTAACAACGCGATCCCCCACGTTCACCAGAAGAAGCACTGGAACCCGTGCTCTTCGCAGAAGGGTAACGTGAAGGTGTTCCTGAACCAGCCGGCTCAGAAGCACCGCCGTCGCCGTCTGCGCCTGCTGAAGGCCAAGAAGGTGTTTCCCCGCCCGCTGAAGGCACTGCGTCCGCAGGTGAACTGCCCCACGGTGCGTCACAACATGAAGCGCCGCCTGGGCCGCGGCTTCTCGCCGGCCGAGCTGAAGGCTGCCGGCCTCAACCCCCAGTACGCCGCCACGATCGGCATCCGCGTGGACAGTCGCCGGAAGAACAAGTCCGAGGAGGGCATGAACGTGAACGTGCAGCGCCTGAAGACGTACATGAGCAAGCTTGTGCTGTTTCCGATGAACCACAAGAAGGTGCAGAAGGGCGAGGCGTCCGAGGAGGAGGTGAAGGCCGCGACCCAGGACCGTTCGCGCTTCGGCGACGCCGCTGTCGGCGCCGTGGTGTACCCGTCCGCCGAGGCCCCACGCGCGGTATCTGCCGAGGAGAAGTCGATGTGCGTGTACGCCTTCCTGAAGAAGAACCACTCCGCCGTGCGCTTCTTCGGTGTCCGAAGTGCCCGCGCCGCGCGCAAGGAGGCCGCGAAGGAGGAGAAGACCGGCAAGTAATGTGTGCTCGCATATGCTTTCTGGTTGTCTCCCGTCGTTCTTAGCCGCTCTTTTTCCGGCGGCCAGGTTCACATCATGGATGCGTAGCTCAGGTCTGCCTCCGTTCTCTGTCTCTCTGTCTCTCTCTCTGTGTGCGACAGTGTTTGTGCGGTCCGTTATGTGCATCACCGTCCCTTGGCGGGATGGTCGCTCTTTTTCGTTCTTCGTTTTATCATTTCAACACCGAAATCCAAGGCAAACGCAGGAAGCAGACAATGCTGAGGGTACTACCATCATAGAGGCCGGACGAGGTGCAGACCTCCCTCTTCACTTGCCCGACTTGGCTAGTCTTCCTCACCCCTCGACAGACATCCTCATCCACCGACGCACGCGTGCATCCCGAGAGCGCGGGCTGGTGAGTACAGCGAAGCGGCATCCCTTACCGGCGTGGATCTTGCATGCAGATTGAATGCAAAGGTGATGTTAGAGCAGGGTGGCATCCGTGTCGCCTGGGCTGGTTTCAATGCATGTGCACGTGTGCTCGTGCCTGTTTACTTGTCGAGGCGGCCCCCATGTTCTTCGTGCTCTAAAGGCTCCCATCTCTCTCTCTCTCTCTCTCTTTCATCCTCATCTCGTCCTTTGTGTGTTTGTATTGTGCTCGTCTTCTGTTGTGCACGGCCGTCGTGTGCGTGTGTATGCGCATGCGGTCCGCTCTCGCGTTTGGTCGTTGCTGACGTGCACCCGTCGTTAGCTTGGGCACAGCAGCGCGCGTCTTGTTTTGGTTTCTCCTACCGAGGCCACTTCTGCAGGGCGGCTTTTGCTCTTCGTCTCCCCCGCGCCTCTATTGTGGGTGCGCGTGCCTTCGCTTGTTGTCGACTTCCCACTGAAGTGCGGCACTGCGCATGTTCTCTGTTCTTCCGTCTTCACATTTTTTTGTTTCTATTGCGTCTGTGGAACATCTACATCCTGTGCTCCGTTTTCTCCCCACAGAGAACGTGCTTCGACACAGCCCTCTTCTCTTCCTCCACATGATTGCTCGCCCCCTTTTTTTTTCGCTCTGGTCGGCGTTGGCACTTCCTCGGTTGGTCAGCCCTCCTTCTCTGTCCGCCCGCTACTCATGAATCGTCCTTTGCCACCTGTTTTCTTTCATTCTCGCCTTGCATATTTCGTGCACCTGCTCCTCGGTATCGTAGAAGCCGCCCTGTCCACACACCGCCTCTGTCTCCCTTTACACACGCGTCACGCCTCCCACACGGGCACACGGGCACCAGCGTCTCTCCACCGTCTCGCCCCCCCTCTACCTTCTCCTGGTCTTTTGTTCCGTTCTGGACTATGTTTTTCTGCTAAGCGCCGCGGTACCCCATCCTCTCCTGCTCCTTCCGCCGACTTCTCTGGCACTGGACCGCCCGCTACCCTCTCGTCTTTCACTTTCCTCTCGTGACGTGGCTGTGGAGGACAGTGATGCAACGCTTTAGCCACTTTCTGATCCAGGACAGCGACTCGGACATCGCCGAGGAGGCTGCACCGCGCGCGAGCCAGCCCACCAATGCGGCGGACGGCTCCTCGCACGGCTCCGCGGTACACGAATGTGCTAGCAACGACACCCTGCACTCTTTGCCGCGTAATACTGAGAATGAGGCACCGGCTGCAACGCAGGCATCAGCCCCGCATGCAGCCCCGCCGTTGGAGCACACTATGGAAAGAGACGGGTTGCCGACGTTCTCACCACACGTGTTGCCGCCTACCTCACCTGACCCCCACAGGCTAGACGGGTCGGCAGCGTACCAGGACTCCTTGCTGTCGTCGTCGCATCAACATGCCAGCGCCAGTGCAGCGGCAAGAGGGGCGCCTAGCTCTCAGCAAAGGGACGCTGCCGACGCCGAGGCGCACGATTCGATGCGGTCGGTTCATGCCAGCAACGTCCCTCCACACGCCGACGAGGTGGTAGCCCCATCGACGCAGAAGAAGGCGTCTGCTTGCTGTGGGTTTTTCTTCTGCAAGCGGAGGAGGGCATGCGCTTGCTGCAGGCTCTTCTCTATCTGCAAGCGGAAGAAGACGTCGGCGGCGGCGAGAGACAGCGAGGCGCAATCGGCGCAGGCGTCCGCAGAGGAGACGATCTCCAACATCGAGGCACAGGATTCCTCTGCACACTTCGTCGCGGCAAGGGCGACCGAGGGATCCTCGGAGCGAGCGCTAAGCATTCCCGTCGCGGAAGGCGCGGCCTCCCCCAAACATTCGTCAGCGCAGTCCAGCAAGACAAACCGTGCACCGTCGAAGGAGGAGGAGGTCGAAGGAGAGGAAGCCTCGTTGCAGCGGTCCAGACACGAATCCTCCGCACATGCCTTTGCTGAACACTCAGCTCCCAAGGCTGCGGAAGACGGCGGTGCCTCGGAACACAGCACGTTGCCAGTACCCTCCGTTTCGCAAGGCCCAGATGCGGTTGACAAAGAGCCAGACGATCCGGCGATGGCGGCCGCAGGATCGGGCGACGCTGAGAAGCCTGCAACCAAGGGGCGCCATGTGAAGCGCGTCAAGGCGTTGGTGCGGCGCCGTCGGTCGAAACTGGCGAAAGGGAGCGGCGACAGCGCCGGACCGGCGGGCTCGGACAAGGCATCTGACAACAGCGAAGACGAGCAGCGGTCTGCGCACAGCGCAGAGGCTAGGGAGGCAAAGGCGTCCGCGACCGTGTCTGCTCCTCTCGACAGAGAGAAGATGTCGTCGGCAGCGGCGTTCTCTGCCTCGTCCTTCAAGGCCAAGCGGCCGTCACCGCACTCGCACGCAGCTGTTGCCGCGCCGGACAGCCCCACACACACCGGCAGTGGGAGCTATAAGGGCTCTGGTTCCTACTCGTACTCGTACGGGTACTCAAGCAGCTATAGTGCTTCGAACAGCCTCGCCGCATCGCGCACGGCATCCTCGAGCATTGGTTCGGCGCAGAAACCGGTTGCCTCGGATGCCCCGCGGCGACGATCCGCGCAGGCTTCCTCTGCGCGGTCTGGCGTGCGCAGTGCCCACGTCGCCTCCTCTGCCTCCAAGCGCAGCCACAAGCCCACTAGCATACTCCTGCAAGAAGAGGAGCTCCCCCTGTCCATGCCAGCGTATCGGCGGCGCGTTTTGCTCGACCTGCGCGCGCGGGAAAGGCGCGACGCTGAGGAGGCGGCGAGAGAGTGGCGCGACCTCACCTTTCGACCTCAAATACACAACCCGTACAACGACTGCCTCGACGCGTCACCGGCGGTAACGACGGACCGCAGCCACTCGCCCTTCAGCGAGTCTCACGGGTTACCCGGGTATTTCTCTCCGTCCGGCTTTTCAGAGCCTTCCCCGGGTCGCTACCGGATTCGCCGCGTCTCCCCCCGCCTGTTGCAGTCGCGCCGCGCACCGCAGCAGCCCGCGCCACCGCCGTTCAAGCCTGTCATCTCCGAGTACGCGAAGAACTCGGTAGTGCCGAAACTCAATGTCTTCACGCGCCTGTATAAGCCCCGCAGCTCCTCGCCGCCAGCGCCGGGTGACACCTACCCCCACAAGCCGGAGATTTCAAAGCTGACGTGTGAGCTGTACATGCGCCGCCGCTCTGAGGGCGACGACGCAACACCGCTGCGCCGGTCGGTGTTCGACCGCCTCTACAACATGCGCCGGTCCCCCAGCCTCAGCCCTACTAAGTCTCCCTCCCGCTCTGCCATGCGCCAGCCGCCGTTCAAGCCCCAAATCACTGAGAGGGCACGCCGCCTGTCGGCGATGCTTCCGAAGGAGTCGTTTGGCGACCGGCTTTACCGCAACAGTCGCTTGCCGAGGTGTGAGAACCATTCCCCGTTCCGCGCGCGTGAACAGTTCCGAGGCGACTACGGCACCGAACAGGTGATGACGAACGACAGAAGTAAAGACACATCTTCCTGGTCGTCACAGTCGTCCATTGAGGTGAGGGGTGCGGTGACCGCGTCAGCGGATCTCGAACACCGCTTCTCGCAAACCCAAGCCACGCTGGAGGAGGTGTAGCCGTCAACCACGGGATTTATCTTGAAGTGTAGTAGTTGGGGAGACGCCGATGACCGGTGTCGACGGTTCCCAATGCAAACGTATTGCTCCTAGCACCTATCCAACGCTGCCTGCGAGGGGCTTGCCATCACTTCAGAGTTGAACACCTCCCTGCCTTCTCTTGTGCTCTCCCTATCTTTCTTCCTGCATCTTGTGCAAGTGCGCCTTCTTCCTTTCCCTCTCCCACCCTTTTTCGAGGGCGCAGGCCCCCCCCCCCCCCCTCGACCCTCTCCGTGTGTGCGTGTGTGTGTGTGGTGCGTCTGTGTGTTCTTCTCGTGCGCTGCCTTGCAGCCCCCTCTTCCTCCTCTCTGTCGAAGAGTAGCGGGGCTTCGGGCTTAGGGGAGGGCGTGAACGTGACGGGGCTCGTGGTGACATTACATCGCTCGCCGTGTCTGCAGAGTCAACTTCAGAGGAGAGCGGTGAGTCTTCCTCTTGTGTTTAGGTGGCGATTCCACTGGTCCACTGCGCTATCGTTTTTTTTTTTTTGCTTTGCCCCCTCCCCTCCCCTCCCCTCCCCCCATGTATATGTACTTGTGTGCGCGTGTCTGTGTGTTCCTTCCCCCTCCCCCTTTTGTACAATGAATGCGACTTCCCCATTTGCTTCGTCTTGTTTCTTCTAGAGGATGTGCTGTTTGTATGTACGTGCGCGTGTTGCTGTGTTCTTCGTAGTGGTTGCTGGCTCTCTCGTAAAGAGTGCGGATGGATGCCCTTTACCTGACCATCGCGCCCCCCTCTGTACCCGCTCCGCATGGCGCTTTCCTTCGCTGCGTTCTCCACTCAGTACACACTGCACTCTTCCACCTTGTTCCCAGAGAGCCCAGCGCATAGCGCTCGATTCCCTGTCAAACAACCAACAAACCCCTTCGTAAAGGACCGAGATGCGGTGCAGGTGGCAGCTTTAACAGAAGCCCCCGCTCCTCTAACCACGGTCTCCGAGCTCATGAGGCTCCTGCGTGGCTGTCGTGTACGCACCACTCGTCCTCCGCTTCGTCTGCTCAGTACACAGCTCATGGCGCAGCCACCGCCTCTCCTTCCCTCGAGCAGGCTAAGCGAACGTATTGCTGCCTCGTGGCGAGACACTCTTGTATTTTCCCCTTCCTCTCTGCGCGTACATTCCCCCCTCACCTCGTACTACCGCACGCCGACGTTTGCTCAACTCGTGTTCCCCTTTCCCTACGCCCTCTCCCCCTTGCTTGCCCATATACATATATATATTAAATATGTACATATATATATATGGGTGTCTCTCATGCGCAGAAGATGCGCACGAGCGCGGCAAATTCGGGTTTCCCAGTTTTCTTTTTTCTTCCCGTTTGCCGCAGCGTGCAGCCGTGCCTTTTCTCCTCCCCGTCGACGACAGCCAGCGTCCGCGAAGCCCGCCTCGGTGCATGTACCTGTTGCTTCGGAAACTTGTGTGTGTGTGGGTGAGACAGCGGGCGCAGGCCTCGTATCTCAGGCTAGCATACATCTGCGCACACACGCCTAACACGTACTATTCCGTTTTAACTGCGTACAAATACACACATAGATACACCAGCGCGCACACAGGAGCGGTTGGTTGATCTACGTTGGGTCTCTTGCTGCTTCTCTCTCCAATCCGTCTTTATCACAAGTTCTGTGCAGACTGGCGCAGCAAGTCTGCGAGATAGAACAGCGCCTTGCTTGGGTTGCGAGCGCGCAAGATCGAATACTTGCATTAAACAAAGGCAAGCCATTTATTTGCAGTTGAGTGATACGATCGACAATGTCGAGTTATCAGTGCTTCTTGTGCCAGTTGAAGACGCTTGAGAATGATCTGAACTTCTGCGTCTGCTGCCGCGCTGCCGTCTGCGCGAAGTGTACTCGAGCATGCTACCCGAACCGCAAGTGTGTAGTCCTCTGCGTGCGGTGCACGCCACCCGACTATGGCTTCGCCTGCGGGCGGTGTCACCGGCACATTTCGTACGGAGATATTGAATTCTTCTGCGACATGTGCGCCGTCCCCATCTGCTTCACTTGTGTAGCGAGCGGTGCTAGCTTCGAGTGTGGTCAGTTGAAATGTAGTCTGTGCTGCGAGTGCCCAATGTCACAGGCACCGCGTAATCTGGTGATCCGCCACGAGGTGGATGACGTCATGCTGCGCCAGCTCCCGATACCGCTCGTGTCAAGTGTGACACCGTTGGCGGCGCCGCCTCCGCAAGCGCGCGCGGCGGCCGCCGCGGTGGCGGCGACAAAGAGCACCAAGTACCGAAAGCTGTTTGGGCGAGAGAAGCTCGGAGAGGGTGCGCAGGGTGTCGTGTACAAGTGCCGCACAGAGGAGAACGAGGTGGTTGTAGTGAAGGAGATGGTGTTCAACGATACAGATGTCACCGCCTTCGAGGCACAGGCACGGCAAGTCGAACGCATGCGCCAGCTAAACCACCCCCATCTCATCCGCTACCTTGATGTGTCGGTCCAGAAGGACCCATTACGCATCTGCGTGGTCATGCCTTTCTACAGCGAGGGCGATTTGAAAAAGTTCATTGAAAGGCAGCGCAAGCCAGTGACGGAGGTAAAGCTGTGCTCCATTGTTCTACAGATTGCCGGCGCCCTTAACTACCTGCATCGACAAGAACCGCCGCTTGTTCATCGAGACATCAAGCCCGAGAACATCCTGCTGCTGAACCACGAGGAGCAGGTGCTGCTGATGGATCTGGATCTCTGTCGAACAGTAAACGTAACGGCGAGCGTCATCAAGCGGCGCGAGCTGTCGCCAACGTATGAGTACCGCGCACCAGAGCTGGAGAAGAGCCACGGCGATACCAAAGCGGACGTGTTTAGCCTTGGTGTGGTAATGTTCGTGCTTGCCACACTGCCAGATTTTCCATGCGTGCGTACAGACTCCGGCGAGATGCTGGTTTTCTCCGCCTCTAAGTGGTCTCCATCGTCACTGAAGCACGCTATTCAGCGCGAAATCAGGCGTGTGCAGCGGTACACCTACTCGGAGGAGTTTATCCGCTTAGTCGTGGCGATGCTTGTCCACCAGCCCGCCGCACGTCCCACGTCGAGGGCGGTCATCTACCGCCTGCAGAAGATCATGGAGCAACGCCTGATGGAGGGTAAGGAGTAGTGGCTGCGAAGGTAGAGAAGGCGGCACTGAGGAAGGTGGAAAGCTGAAGATGGACGATGATGCTTTCATTTGTGCGGACTCGATGTGCAGGTGTGTGCTTTTTGTTGGTTGGTGGCGTGTGCGTGAGGGGCAGCGGAGGCGAGAGGTGCATCGAGGATGGGGGATGAAGAGACGTGAACCTACACACATCCCGGATGGCAGCTTCGCTTCTTCCACCCTCCCTACCTTGCGTTGCACTTTCTGGTGTGGTTTCTCACCCGCTCTTTCTCTTGTCGGTGTTTTCAGCCATTGTTTCGGTGACAGAGGAAGCAGTGTTGTTGTCGTTGTCCTGACAGACGCCTATTTCGTTGCGTGCTCATCACGACGCCGCCGTTGCTATAACGTACTCACTCACAGGACTGCAGCATGGAAGTGGTGGGGTTTTCTTTTTTATTTCCTTTCGTTCGTACTTCCGTTTCTGTGGTTGGACCTCCCTGTGTGTACCAGTCCGCTGCTGCTGTTCGTTCCTTGTTTCTTTTCTCCTGTCTCCCACAGAAGCGAAAAGTAGACAAGTTCGGCGTGTGATGGACCCTTTCCCTGCCTCCCCTGAGGCACGCATGCCCATCCCCCTTGACCCCACGCCTGCGTGTACTCCTTTTGCTATACACTCCCTCTCCCGCTAAACGTAGACACAAGCAAAGATGTACGCATGTCTTTCGTTGTCCTTGCACACCCCACTGCCTTGTCTTCGTTCGCCTCGATGTCTTCGGGTTTGTGAGCTCTCCCTTTTCTCGCCCGCTCGCCCCAAAGTCATCAGCTGTGTTTCCTGGAGAAGCGGCACCCATCTCTCTCCCGCGCCTCTCCATCTTGGTGTTGCCCACGTCCCCGTTCTCGTCGCCTCCCTCCTTTTTTTTTGGCTTCAGAAGCGCCCCATGGCTGTTCCGCTTGCGCTATTCTTTTTGTTTTTTTTTTGCTTCTCTTTTGTTGTTTTTTCTGGCTGCCTCTTGTTTTCACTTCTTACTCTTCTGTCTGTCTCTCTCTGTCTCGTCCACATCTGTGCAAAACTGTCGTCGTTGCCTTTAGCGTCAATACAAGTGTTTCGCGGCATACCGCTCCCACAAGGTATAGAGGAGAAATAATAGAGGCGCATGTGTGCCCAACAACGTCCATGGAAAGAGCCACGTAGACGAATGGAGTAAGCTCCTGCGTCGCCGGACGCAGGAGACCTATTTCCTCTCCCTCCCTCCCAGGTAGAACTCGGGTGATCTGCGAAGTGTGGACCGTCAACGCCCTTGTTTAGGGGAGTGCGGAGACCACCATCACGCGGTTTAGTGGATAGCAGCTCGACTGTGGTGTGCGACAGCTCCTTCCAGGCCGCCCCCATTCCCCCCGGCTTGGTGAAGTTGGTCTCCTTGCTCAACCTTTTGCGGTGTTGCAGGGCGCTGGCGAGGTCGGGGAAGTGGGCTTGAGAGAACGGGAAAGGGCCTCTTTTTGCTCAACGAGAGTGCCTCCCACTCGATCTCGAAAACACCAACACATGCTTCCCCTCCCTTTCTTCATCGGTTCCCTTGCTCTCTCCTTCCCGATTTCACATGTGTTTCTTCGACCTTTTACATCCCCTTCGATATCGGCACATACAACCACACACACATACACACACATACGCATTGGGTCGTGCGGGCATTCACGCCGCAAGAAGAGAAAAGAGAGGCAATTCCTTTTCCTCCTCTGCTCTGCTCCTTGCTCTTTCAATTTGCTTTTCGCTTCCTCCTCTCCTCTCTGTTGCCGTACCCTCCCCATCATCCGACTACCGTCGACATCTTTCATCCTTTCCGTCACTGTTCACTCACCCACTCCACCAACCCCTTTCTTTTCCGCAATCGTCGTCATGTCCGTCGACTTCACGGCCAAGGCCGTCGAGCTCTTCAAGAAGGCCGCAACGCTGGATGAGAACAAGGAATACGAGCAGGCGTACCGGTGGTACATGGAGACGATCGACGTTTTCCTGACGGCCATCAAGTACGAGAACAAGAATCCCACAAAGCGGGAGTACATGCGAAGCAAGGTGTCTGACATCATTGCCCGCGCCGAGAAGATCAAGGAATTTCTCGACCGCTCCAAGGACGGAGACGGCGCCAACCAGGGCGGCTCCGGTGCCACTGCGCAGAAGACCGCGTCTGCCAGCAAGAAAGCCAAGGAGGATGACGAGGACAAGCAGCGCATGCGCAACAGCCTCGGTAGCGCCATTGTCAAAGTGAAGCCCAACGTGCACTGGGACCAGATAGCCGGCCTCGAGGCGGCCAAGCAGGCCTTGAAGGAGTCGGTCATCTTGCCAATGAAGTTCCCGCAGCTTTTTACCGGCAAACGCAAGCCGTGGCGCGGCATCCTGCTCTACGGCCCCCCGGGCACGGGTAAGTCCTACCTTGCCAAGGCGGTGGCCACCGAGGCGGACGGCACCTTTCTTAGCGTCAGTAGCTCCGATCTGCTCTCCCGCTGGCTCGGTGACTCGGAGAAGCTCGTGCGCAGTCTCTTCGATATGGCCCGCGAGGCGTACAAGACAGGTGGGAAACCGTCCATCATCTTTGTGGATGAGATTGACTCTCTCGTCTCCGCGCGCTCCGACAGCGAGAACGATGCCTCGCGGCGTGTCAAGACGGAGTTCCTTGTGCAGATGCAGGGTGTGGGTTACGACGACGAAGGTGTGCTCGTGTTAGCTGCCACCAATATTCCATGGTCGCTCGATAGCGCCATCCGGCGTCGGTTTGAGCGCCGTATTTACATTCCGCTGCCGGAGTTGCAGGCACGCGTGCAGATGTTCAAGATCCACTTGGGCGACACCCCTAACACGCTCGTCGACGAGGACTGGCTGGAGCTAGGGAAGCGGACAGAGATGTACTCGGGTAGCGATATCGAGAACGTTGTGCGCAACGCTCTGATGGAGTGCATCCGCACGCTGCAGGTAGCGACACACTTCAAGCGCGTTGTCGGCCCTGACCCGCACGACCCCACACGCATGGTGAAGAATCGTTTGTTGCCGTGCTCGCCTGGTGACCCGGACGCGTTCCCGATGTCGGCGGTAGAGATCACGGAGCCGGAGCTGCTCATGCCGATGCCGGTGACCAAGGAGGACTTTATCAAGGCGCTGCGCACCAGCAAACCCTCTGTGAATGACGAGGATATTGAGCGGCACGTCATGTTCACCGCGGACTTTGGTCAGGAGGGCTAAACCGCGAATGACTCAGGATTCCATGGAGCTCTCCTGTGTGTTAGTGCGTGTGTGTGTGTGTGGGAGGGAGCATGAATCCCAACAGGGGAGTGAAAGTGTGTAGGGGGAGGCAGACAGATGAGGAAAAGCAGAAGGGGGGAGAGGGAGAGGCGGTGGACTGAGGAGTGGAGGGTTGTAGCGTGTTGCTGGTCTCCTCTCCGGTCGCCCTTTTGTGATATCCTACTCCGTCGCCTGTCTGCCTTCGTCGTGCCGCCGCCCCTCGCCACGCGTCGCACCCCGTGTCTTCTTTCCCTCCACCCCCTCCCTTTTGACGGCGGCGTACGATCGAGAGGGAGAAGAGGTGCGGGGCTCCAGACGGATGACTTCAAAACACAAAAAGATATGCTGCACTCAAACCATGTCGAATGGTGAACGGGCATCAGTGCGGTAGCGCCGCATGTGTGGCCTTCGTCCTTGTATCTCACTTCCAAAAGTGTTCGGCCCATACCGTTTCCTTGTTCTTTGTTGAGACTTTGCGTTGCTCTCGGTTGTGCTGAGCCATGCCTTCGCTGCCCTGTCGCTGCCGGCTCTCCCCATGATTTCCTTGTCCCTTTTTGCGTTGCGCTTCTCGAGCTCACCTTTACGAGCTCACTGGCCGATGTTGACTTTGCGCACTTCTTTTTTCTGAGTTTTTCTTGTTCTTTCGGCTTCTTCGACGATGTCTGGTGTGCTCTCGACCTCCTCCGTTCTTATCCGTTCTTTTCGAGATTGTCATGTTTTTCCTTCGCTGCGTCTCTCTCCTCCCTTCGCTTTCCACTGCTGCTGATGGTCGTCCGCTCGGCCACTGATTCGCGACGGCACCGTCTTCTCTTGTTTCCAGACAAGACACTCAAAGAGACAGCAGAAAAACGCGATACGACCCTCCCACCAACAAAAAAAGAAGTCTGCATTCGGTGCCGAGCTCTCGTACACAGTATGCGCCGGTGCGTGTTGGTTTGTACAGAGTTGCGCTTGAGCTCTTTCTTGTATGCACCCGTCGTCTGTGGCATATGCATGGATCACTGGCTTTATTGCTGGACTGAGCGTCTGCTTGGTTGGCGCTCGCTCTTCCTCTCCCGTTTTTCTCCTCTGTGTGTGTGTGCCGTTAAGGCCGTCGCTTCTTCTTTTCTCTGGCATGTTTGCGTTGTTGTTTCTTACGGATTCGCTTTTGTGTTGACACGCTCGCTGCTTCTTCGTTCGGCTTGTATATATCGGTGCTGCTGTCGTCGTCATTGTTTGTTTGCCCATCCCTCTCTCCCCGTCTGGGAGTGAGCGCGCTCTTTGTGCCGGAATGGTCTCCGTGCCGGTCTCTCTCGTTTTGTTTTGTGTTCTTTGTTGTGCGTGTTTGTGTTTTGCGCTCTCCTGTCCGCCGCCACCTCTCTCCCTCTCCGCTTTTTCCCGGGGGCCCTCACTCGCTCTCTGTGTCGCAGAGATGTCGAATCAAAACGCGGCCGCAGGAAAACGAAAGTTGCACAACAGCGATCGCCGCTTTATACCTTTACGACTCCTTTTTCGGCTTCCTGTGAGTACCCCGCCGACCCCGCTCACGGGAGGACTCCTCGGCGCGTCGCATGCTCAGGGTCCAGCATGCTCACACTCTCTGTGTGGGAGAGGCCCAGCAGCCCTCCACCCTCTTATTTCCTGCCACTGCGGAACCACTTGTGGTGGTGCCGTTGCCCGGGCACCAAAGCCGGAGGGAGGTCGGAGCGATTCATAGCAGCTGATCTCGGCGGTCAGGCTCTGGGTGGCGCTGCGTCGGAGCGAGCTGCGACGGTGAGCACACGCTTGTACCATACCGATGAAGGGCAGAGCGTCGGGGTGACGCGACGGCATGCCACCTGGCCCTCACGCTGCCTGCTTGTGTGGGGACCGGCGCGACGCCGAGAGGGACGCAGCAGGTGGCGACCGATGTTGTTAGAGCTGCTGTGAGGCGACCTGGGGGGACGGGCGGGTGGGTGGCGTTTGAGGCCGGGGCCGTGCTGAGGTGACTGGGTCGGCGCATTGCTGTGACACGCGTGTGTCTACGGCTGCTTCGCACGACGCGGATGCGGCCTGTGGCAGGCCGGTAGATCGAGCGGGCTCACGCGCTATGGACGAATGGGCACGGTGCAGAAGAAGACGCTATTTCCTTGCGCCCATCTTGCGCTATCTTGTCGGCGGCCCCCGCTCATTGTCGTGCCCCTGCGGTTGGTCGTCTTTCATACGCACCGGTCCCCCAGGGAATGATGGGCAAAAAGCGAGACGGCTGTCTCGGCGCTCGTGCGGTCACCCTTGCAGGTGCTTAAAGGGATGTGGACGGATCTGTGTTTCTCTCGGCGTGACGGTGCGTCCCTGTCTGAAGACGTGCATTTACGGATACCTTATTTGTTTGTCTCTCGCCTTTCCCCTCATCCCCATCATCCTTCAATCTTGTCGCGCTCTGCACTGGAATTCGTCGTGCGCGCCTAAGCACAACCCCTTCTCGCTTGCTCGCACGGCACATGGCTCTAACTACCTCGCCCGCTCCCCCGATCCACTTCTTCACCTCGCCCTTCTTTCCTCCTTCTCCACCGCCCTTACTCCCTCTTGCGACCATCGCCGCATCAGTTTTTCTTTCTCAAAAGTACCCATTTATTTGCTCACTTTTCCCGTTCGGTGTCCAGCTTCCAGTACCCGCTACCGCACGATCACGTCACTGCTTTCAACCTCCTTTGGCCTGTGTGGTGTACGGCTCACTCAACACGAGAAACTTTCATTGTTTCAGCAGGGATCCGTGCTGCGCCTCTCAAAATGGAGACTCGCCACCATCTGAACACTAAGATGGTGCCGTCGTACAAGGCACCGCTGTCCAAGGTGACCGCCGCCGACCTGACGGTGGAGCGCCTGCCCGGCTGCAAGTACATGAACCCCTCAAAGAAGCACATTCTCCGTAAGGAGTACCGCGACAAGGTGGAGCACATCATGTACGATCCTCGCCCGCAGGAGGACCTGGACGCCGAGTACCCGGTGTCGTGCAACAAGCTGGTGTGCGAGCTGGCTGCCGCCCGCAAGCACCTCCACTTCAACCCTTCCGAGACCTCCATCGGTATCGTGACCTGCGGCGGCATCTGCCCTGGTCTGAACGACGTCATCCGCTCCATCACGCTGACGGGCATCATATCCTACCGCGTCAAGCGCGTTGTCGGTTTCCGTTACGGCTACTGGGGCCTCTCGAAGGAGGGCAGCAAGACTGCCATAGAGCTGTCCCGCACGGATGTGCGCCAGATCCACCGCTTCGGCGGCACGATCCTGGGTAGCTCTCGCGGTCCGCAGAACCCGAAGGAGATGGTCGACACGCTTGTGCGCATGAAGATCAACATCCTTTTCACCGTTGGTGGTGATGGCACGCAGCGCGGTGCTCTAACGATCTACGAGGAGGCCAAGCGCCGGGGCGAGAACATCGCCGTCTTTGGTGTGCCCAAGACGATCGATAACGATCTTGCCTTCTCCCACCGCACCTTTGGCTTTCAGACTGCTGTCGAGCAGGCTGTGAACGCCGTGCGCGCCGCCTACGCCGAGGCTGTGTCTCTCAACTACGGTGTCGGCATCGTGAAGTTGATGGGCCGTGAGAGCGGCTTCATCGCTGCCCAGACGACTGTGGCCAGCGCGCAGGCGAACATCTGCCTCATTCCTGAGAACCCACTGCCAAAGGAGACGGTGATGCGCCTGATCGAGCGCCGCCTTCAGCAGTCGCGCAACTGCGTCATCGTGGTTGCCGAGGGCTTCGGCCAGGACTGGGAGACCGGCACGGGTGGCCATGACGCCTCCGGTAACAAGAAGCTCGTTGACATCGGCTTCATCCTGAAGAAAGAGGTGGAGAGCTGGCTGCGCGCGAACAAGGAGAAGTTCCCGCAGGGTACTGTCAAGTATATCGACCCCTCGTACATGATCCGCGCCTGCCCGCCGTCTTCCAACGACGCGCTCTTCTGCACCAACCTGGCAACTCTTGCTGTGCATGAGGCCATGGCCGGTGCCACTGGCTGCATCATCTCAATGCGCTACAACAACTATATTCTCGTGCCCATCAAGGCGGCCACGTCGGTGCGCCGGGTCGTTAGTCTTCGTGGCGCCCTCTGGCGCCAGGTGCGTGAGATCACTGTGGGCCTGAGCGACGATGTGCAGCAGTGGAACGAGCAAGACCTGCGCCGCCACCTGGAGTCGCTGAATGTTGAGCGCGAGCGCATTATTGCGCGCCTGGCGTCTAAGGTGTAATGTACATAAAGGGGGCTACCAAGGGGCCGGCGTGCGTGCGCGCGTGTAGAGGGAAGAGAGGCGTGCGACAGAGGGAGGAGGGAGAGGGCGGGGAGGTAAGACTTCCGCTCCCCGCTACGGTGACGGTGCCTCCTCCCAAGCGAGAGGGCTTGTCAGAATGACAAGAGATTGAGAGAGAGAGGCGGGGAGGGAGAGGAGTGATACGGAGCAAGCGCGAGGCGAAGAAACCAAAAGAAAATCAGGAAAGCCAACGGAGGCGGTGAAGGGGAGCAACAACTGCCATGTGTATTTGACTTCAGACGTGGAAAGCCCAACTGCGGCGCCGAAGAGGGGTACGGGCAGCGAATGTCTATACGTTGGCGCGCCACTGACACCAGGATACTTGCACACACCCAGACTTGGTCACACACCTCTCAGCTCAGGCGTGCTCGCCTGCTTGGGACTTCTCTACTTTCGTCCCAGTTTTACCAGAAGTGGGATGCGGCAGATTGGAGTAGTTCCACCAGATGTGTGTGTGTGTGTGTGTGTCTGTGTACGTGTGCGCGTGCCTCGGCGACGTGCACTTGTTGGGGTTCGTTGCATGTACCTCGTTCCCACGCCTTCTTCTCCACGCGTGAAACCTCCTTTTGTTTCGTCGTGCGCTTCTGGACGCCTTCGTTGTTGGGGTTTCTTATGGTTGGTGCTTCCTCGTCCAGTCATGAAAGCCTCTCTTCACCTTTCTTTTCCATTGGTTCCGCTTCGGTTTTCTGCTGGGCAAGACGTGTGCTTGTGCATCTCGGCATTACGAAAGCAGGACGCTTCTGTGAGCTCTCTGCACTCTGTTGCCTCTCCCTCCCTTCTTCGCACCCCCTCTTCCCCCCTTCCAACACACTCTCTCTATGCACCTCTCCAAGTGTTCTGCTGTTTGTCGTCGTGGGAGCGTCTGTGCTTCATTACATGTTGAGCTGCGTGTGTGCGCAGGTGTGTCGCCGCAGCGTGCGGCGGTCGTCACGGTGATGGCGTGGCAGAGAATGCACCGTTTTAAGGCGTGCCGACCCACTTTCTCTCCCCCCTTCTTGTCGCGATTCTCATCACTCTCTTTCTCTCGCTGCCCTTCGTGCGCGTTTTCGCTGGGCTCCGGCGTGTGCTCGACGTTCTCTTCCTCAAGGCATGCGTACTTGTGCTAGAAGGTGACGGATGGCAAGACTTGCCCGAGCGAAGACGCTGCTGTTGCCTTTTCACCGACAACCCTCCACCCGCCCCCCTACCACCACCACCACCTCCTCAACATTTGAACACCGAGCAGTGCCGCGCCATCCCTCGTTCTCATCAAAGCGCTGTTTCCTCAAAAGACGTATTCACTGGTCCGTTCTAATTTTTCCTCTTATCTCGTTGTTGTCTGTTTCGATCTTTCTCTTGTTGCTTCTCTATGCCTTTGCCTCTCTACTCCTTTCCTTCCCTCCACGCTGCTTCCCTGCTCGTTCTTCCCTTCGTAAGGGAGAGGACAGTTCTGGAAATTGCTGTCTGCTCGTCAGATGAGCGCCCTTGTGCTCCTGTTCTCAGCGCTTTTCGTTTCTTCCCTTGACCAGCGCTGTGTGTGTGGGGGGGGGGGGGGGGNGGGGGAGGAGGAGGAGGAGGGGGAGCGGGCGAAACAGACATGCGATGTGCAGTCGTTGACCTCCGAAGACAGGGGAAGAGCACACGCACATGCAAATGTGAAGGTAACGACCCACATTCCGTGGCCTACAAGCACACCCACCGAGCCAAGGTTTTTTTCTGTTCTTCGCTCGCTTAACCGAAGCCGGGCGGTGGGGGGTCACCCCGACACACAGAGAGGCACGCTCTCAAACGGGTGCTGCACAACATCAAGGGAGAGACAACACCGAACAAAGGTAAAAGCAGCGCCTGCGATTTGTGTAGACTCAGACGTCTTCCCGCGCGCGCTCTCTCGCTGTTGTGCGCTTCTTCCGAAGTCCTTTTCTTCTCTCCTACTTGCTCTTCTTTTGTTGAATAGAAGACGCGCCCGCTGTGGCATCCGTGGGTCCCGTACGTCTTTTGGGGGGTGTTTTCCTGACGGAGGTGGATGCCGTGGCGTGGTGTGAGGCGCGCGTCTGTGTCTCTTTCTCTCCCGAGAAGTGAAAGAAAACGCCTCTGCTCGCACAGACGCCGGACTTGACCGGCAGACGCAGCGAGAGGAGGGAGGGGGGATGGGAGCAGACACGGGCAGGGACGGTAAACGGGAGACTCTCACGCAAGAATAAGCACTCTGCGCTTCTCTTACATCACCCGCAACAACACCAAAGTGAGGTAGTGTGAAAGCGCGCGAAACCCAATGCGGAAAGTAAATGCGAGCGTTATCCGAACGCTCTCCCCCCTTTTTGCTTCGACACTAGTACTATCACCGTACATGTTTCCCTAGCTCATTACTACTTCCCGTTCCCAGACAGCTGCTGCACCCCCCCGTTTATGTTCCGCTTTTGCTTTTTTCGTTTGTCTCTTGAGTTTCTCTCTGACTGATGAGCAGTTCCACCTTGGCTTCCATGCCTTGACTCTTCTCTGTTTTTTCTCTCTTGCTTCACCATTGTGGATCCCCCTCTTTTTCGCTCTCGCGCTCCTTTTTCTTGGCCTTTCCTCGTCGATGATGCTTTCACCTGCTGACGAATGCGAGTCACACGCAGTGAGACGACCCCTTTCCCTCCGAAGACGAAAAAAAACGCACAACACACACACATACACACACACACACACGCATACACACACGCAGGCGCGGACTGACGGGTCCGTCGAAGGATTACTTTTCTATTTGTTTTGCTCGCCGACCGATTTCCCTCTGTTTTTTTTTTTGCTAACAGAATCGTCGCTGCCCCCCCCCCCCCCCCTCCTTATATATACCAATCTCCTCGTCGCTGTCCGTCGCCATGCTGCGTTTTTTTTCTTTCGTTTTTCTTTGGCTCGATTTCTCTTCCTCTGTTTTGTATACTACCACGTCCTTGTGTGATGGGTGGCTCGACACAGCGCACGCGCACACGAGCCCCCCCTCCCGCTCCACAGAAAAGCTGCCATCCGCTCCTGTGCCAAAGAAGAGGCGACGAGGCCACGCACGCACGCACACGCAACAAGGAAAAGAAGCAACAGATGTTCAGAAGAGAGCGCGCTCAGAGAGAGAACATGCGGGTGACAGGGACGGAGGCAGAACAAGCTCGGAACGCAGCAAGGAAAAGGCGAAGCGGGTAGTACAGTTGTCGTAGCGCATATATGAGTCAAAACAGGAGTGGGAGGCACTCACTGCACGACAAGGCAGCGGTAAAAACCAACGTGACAAGCACACAGGCCTATACACAAGCTCGCAGAAAACGCTCCTACAACTCTCGGCGCGGGAGGAGTCGCTGGCACGGCTGGGGAAAGCGAGACGGGGCTACACTCCCCTAGCTCACCCAAAAGCGTCGTGTTTCAGTGTAGGACATGCCACCGGCACAGCGTTGAGTAGCACCATCTCTGCTTCTTTCCGTCTTCCTCCCCTCTCTCCGCTTCGTGCACCCCCTTCCTCTTCCTGACTCGAAACAAACGGAAAAGAAGAGTCGTGCCGCAGTCTTGCGCACCTTCTTTGCTTTTCTGTTGCGTGAGCTCGCGTGTCTGTGTATGCGGAGTGGTGCCGGTGATTGTGCAAGCAATCCTATGCACGCACACGGGCGCTGAATGACGCTCTCTACACTTTTCCATCGCGCCGTCCTCTTCCTTATTTCGCCCTTTTCTTTATTGTTTCAGCGTGTTGGTGCGTATGTGCAGAGCCACCGCTGTCTCCTTGCGTGCATATCTGGCGTTGGGCATTCCCCTTGGACAACCAGACGCTCTTCTTTTGTTTTGCTGCTCTCTCGCAGAAGTGCTCATCGAGAGCAGTTTAGGACTCCATCTCTCACGCATGCATTCACAAGCACCCATCTCGTCTATGAGGCTACGGCACCCTTCTGAAAAAGAAAAGGCCCCAAACGAAAAGTCGACGGCGACACGAACTCACCGGCGTCAGAGCACAGGCTGACCCTTATCCTTTGTTTTTTTTTTGTTGTCCTGTTGACGTGTCGTACATGTCCGCCGACGCCGGGCACGACGTGCACCACGCCTATGACATCCTACGCGGCATCCGCCGTGTCAGGACGACGGCGCAGCTTCAGGAGGCCTGCGATGGGCTGCTGGCATTTGTGAGGACAACGCATCAGTTGGTGGAGGCGCAGGCGGCGGAAAGTGCCGCGCCCGGCACGAAGGACACTTCTGAAGCGTATCTGCAAGTGTCATCGAACCTCTTAGCTGAGGTGCAGGCGGCCATGTCGCAGCTGAAGCAAGTTTCTCTATTGTGCGGGGCCTTTTGTCGTCGTGTAGAGCACGTGCTTCGCACCACCTACACCTACGCGGATGTCGATGATGCCAGCCATGGCGGTCTCTCCACGGTGCACGTAAGCGCGTACATGGCCCAGCTCACCAAGGAGCTACAGCGCTTCAACACTCCAGCTGTCAATCGCTTTCTGGCGGCGGCGACCAAGACGGACGCACTGTCGACGTCGACCTTGTATGTCTCCTCAGTGGACTGCGTCCTGTCCTACGGCATCGGCGATCTCTGCGACTACCGCTTGTGCCGTCGCAAGCGTGCACAGGCGTATCTTCAGCAGCTACTGGCGCAACCCCAATGGAACGCGGCTGCCATCACTCAAGTCATCGTCTCTTTGAACGAAACGCTCTCCACGCCTGTGGACCCCTTCGCGGTGTGCACGAGCGACGAGTCGGTTGAGGCAACGTGCGTGGTGACGCCCTTGCGCGACCCCATTTCGCAGACTGTCATTCGAATTCCGGCGAGAGGGGAGAAGTGCGTGCACCTGGAGTTGTTCGATGTGGAGAGCTTCGTGCAGGCTACGCAACAGCGCTCCTTCAACACGGTCGACGTTGGCGCCCCGTGTCCGCTCTGCTCACGGACGGTGCACTTGTTGTCGATACGCGTAGATACGCGGGCCTTGGAGGCGATGCGCAGCTATGAAAGAGCTGCAGCTGCAGCTGCAGCTGCGTCGTCGTCTTCGTCGTCTTATGCGCCGCCACCCCTCACTGCTGACTGTGCCCTGGAGTGGAACACGGACAGTCGAACAGTCATGGTGGTCCGTGGCAGACGCGGCGCATCGGCCGAGGAAAGCGCGGTGGGCGAAGATCAGGAGGAGCCAGCGACGCCGTCGCGAATGCCGCGTGCCGATGCACCAGACACGGTCACCAAAAAACGAAGAATCGAGATTGGCGGCCACGTGCTGTACGCCGACTAGGGGGACGGTACCGATGCGGGCCGGCGTCGGTTGGTGAGGCGCTTGTTGTATGGTTGACTCACGTGTGTCTGCCTTTTTGTCTGCATGTTTTTTTTTCATGCCCAGACCCTCCTCGTCTGCGTTGCGTACTCGTGTGGGTGCGGGCGTGTTTGGCGCGCGAAAGCACAGGAGACGATTGCCAATGAACTTGCACAAGCTTGCATTGCACACACTGCGGCTCGAAGGGCTACTGTGATGCCGTCTTTTGTCGACTGCTCCAACCACCGTGCCTGCATCGTAGCGCAGCGCACCGCTGTGAGTGCGTGTGAGTGAGACAGAAAGCAAGATACGAGAAGAAAGCCAATTTCAAGGGGTGCAGGCCGGCACGCATAGACGGGTGTTCGACAGCTATTGTTTGGTGTGGCGCACGTGAGAGACACAAGGGCTGCAAAAGCGCGGCTGGGTAACCTCGTTATCGGGCCTTCTTGAGGCAGCCCAGCCGTGCTCTTGGTGCGGAACCCGTTTGATTCCATTGCGTGGAGCTAATGCTTGCCCCCGTCATCATCCCTCCTGTTTGCCCCTAGCCTCGCCTCTCCTCTTCTCTCCTTCTCGTCTCGTCTCGTCTCGTCCTCCTCCCTTGTGCTGTTCTCGCACTGTTCTTTCGATGTTTCTTGTCACATGTATGCAGATTTTGCACCTGCCATTCTTCAACTCCTGTTCACTCTCTCTGCGTTCTTGCCTACTTTGTTTTACCACCTCGTGCGTACCTCAGCCCCCCCCCCCCCTCCCCGGCACACGCACGTGCGTCTGTTGGCCTCATTGCTCACCTTTTTCCTTCACTTCTGTTCGTTTTGTGCTTTAGTGCTGTTTCATCCGTCCCTCTCCCCACTCGCTCCTACCGCCCTCCCTGTTTCAGGTTTTGTTTCACTGTCTCGTGGCGCTTAGCGGCGAGCTCTCTCCCAGCCCCTCGTTGCCTATCTGCGTGTGCATCCACACTCACCCATACAAAATCACCGTTTTCGACGACGACTGCCAACGAAACATACACACCGCCTTTCTTTTGTTTTCGCTTGCACGTTTGGCTTTTCTCCCTTTTTCTCTGTAGCGTTGCTCTCCCCCCCCCCCCCGTCAGTTGTTTCCCTCTCCTCCCCTCGTCTCTCCGCTGCCACCACGCGTTGGTTTGCGCGCGCAACACAGGCAAGACAATGAAGAAGAGCATTTCCCTCAAGGAATTTTCGACAACGCCGACGGTGTCCTACATGCTTAGCAAGGACGGCCACAATGTCGCCGCCGCGGCGGATGCACAGAACCGTTCCATGAACCTGCCGCCGCAGCCGCTTCGCGTGGAGCGTCCGAAGCAGCAGCAGCCCGTGCCGGACAGCGATGACACCATGTACGAGATGGAGTAATGACACTCTCAATGGTGAGGTGAGGCGATGCGCCATAGACGTGGCGTGCAGCCTGCCGTCGGCACGAGAGATGGTGCTGCCAGTCTTGCGGATGCGTATGTGTGTATGAGCGTATAAAGCACAACCATGCGCGGTAAGAGCGTGTCGCGAAGCTGTGAAACGGAACTCGAACGGTGGCGGTCATACAAGGTGAAGCAGGAATGGTTGCGTTCACGTGAGGGGGGGGGGATGGACGGTGCCGGGCCGATGGCGAGGTAGAAATGTGTGTGCAGGGCCGTACAGGTGCGCAGGAATAGGACCGGGGCTGTCTCCCTTTATGCTCCCTTTGGTTTATACGTTTGTGCACTCCATAAGACACGCCCGGCGAAGTGGCGAAGGCGTGCCGCACTCTCCAGCACACTCGCCCCCCTACATACACACACAAAGCGTTTGCGGAAAACGAAACACTATGCGACCACAATACCCGCTTTTTTTGCTGACAGGGGTGGGGAACTCGGTCAGTTGAACGTCCAAACTGCACGAGGAGGCAGCGCCGAATACGACTGGCAGCACGACCCGTGAGGAGAGACGTTCATGCGCCACACATCAACGCTCTTCCGCACCAGGAGCACACCACTCATGCTCCGATGAGGGGGGCGGGCTTGCTTCCGTTTACGGGAGAAGACATGTAGCAGATCGCGGCAGTGGACGTGTCTGTAGTCGGGAAACCAGTGGCCGAGATCACGACGAACATGAAAGGGGTTGCAAGGCGCTTGTGCCACCAAAGAAGTCCACTGCCAAAACAGCAACGACGGCAGTTCAAGCGGAACCTCCTGGATCGCAATGGAGGACAACGCTCGCAGCAAGAGCTGCCTCCTGTTCCTACACGGTGCCCTCCTCACGCCGGCCTCCCACTGTGCCTCGGTGTAGGCTGGGTACTCCACATTGTGGGGGGCAAATTCATGGGTGACAGTGCCAATCAGACTGGGGGCTCAGGAGAGGGTCACCACACAGGGTGAGTGCGAAACCGCCAGAAGCTACGATGTGTGTGTGGGGGGGGAGAGGGGGGGGTGTACATGGTCGCAGCTCAGCAGACGACCCGAAAGGAGAAGCAGGATTGCGCTCTGGGAACCACAGCGGCTCAAACGCAATGCTGCAGAACGGTGGAAGGGGCAGTCGCTGGCAAGGGTTCCGGACCCGCTGTCTGAAGATCAGTTTTTTTTTTCGCAGCGAAGTACTTAACGCACACAGAGCCTCGGGCGGCGATGTTGTGCTCGAAGTCCCTAATTTCACAAGGGCTCGCGGAGAGTAGAGTCCCGATTATGCTCCTCGCACTGATCACGGAGCATTTCGCAACCGCGACGGCGCAGGGGAGGCACAAAGGTGTCGGCAGAATCGGTAGAGATCACTATCTGAAGCGGGTGTACGCGTCCACAGCAAACTTCCACTCCTCAGCGAGCGTTAGTGTGGTGTCCTTCTACATCGCAAGACCGCAAAACCGGGTGGGTGACCTGTTGAGCAGCGTCGCAGATGTCCGTGGGCACTACGGGGATCACGCGTAGTGCGGCAGACGACTTGGCATTTTATTTGCTCAGAAGTATTTGTTTCCCGTTGTGCGAGCGTGTGCGCGAAAGGCCGCCCGCACGATTGCCGGAACGCGGTCTGGGAGGTGGTAAACCGCCCTCAGCATTTTCGGGAGGGGAGGATTCCTTCAGCGCTATCCGCGGGACGGACGGCTGCAAGCGCAGCTATGGAGGAAGAGGCACTGCACGGATTCTAGACCGGTGCTGGGCCATGTCGCGCTACTTCCTTCCCCCCCCCCGCGCACGGCAATCTTATGGGCCCGACAGCAATTGTCTATGCAGCTAACGTCGGGCAGCGCACAACCGGGCAGTCAGGTTGTTACCTCCAGTCTCCTTGTTCACCCCGATGCCGGGAGGACGGCGACCGACGGGCGACGCATACGGACGCAGATCGGCTTGGTCGAAATGCAGAGCTGATACACCCCCATAGGTGGGTGCAACTATGAGTGAGGGGACGAGGTCCGGCCTTTGGCCGCACGTCTGCTTAGCGGAGAAATGTGTCCCCGCGAGCATAGCGAAGGCACAACGAAATCTGTCTGCCTAAATGTGGCGGAAAGCTGAAAACCGCATGCGGCCAGCAGAGGCGTCAGCAATGCACGCCACCCTCTTTTCAGCCCCTCAACTCCTCTCCAGTCGCGCAACAACGGCCGCGTTTCTCCGGCATTAGCGCGTCTCACGGTAAAGGCTGCTTGGAAGGAGGCGTGGTGGTGGTGTGGGCCGGCGCAGTGCTTTGTGTGCATCTGCCCACTCAGCGTGTCCCGCAAGTGACTGCCTGCCCCCTTCCCCCCTTCACGGCTCCTCTCTCCCGATGTACATGCTGCGATGCACGTTGCACATGCTTCCCGCCCACCCCTCACACTCCCTCTCCCCCTGTTTACGCTTCGCGGATGTGCGGGGAGTGTTGGCCCACTCCCTCCGCCCCCTTCCCCTCTTTTCCTCCCGCCAGCCCTCCATCGCACCGGTTTTTTGCAGTCACGTATCTCTGGGAGTGCGGGTGTGAAGGTACGTGCACATACAGCCGAGCATTCGGAAACGGGAGAAGTACACGCGGCGTGTCTGCCGGAGCTCCTTCCTCTCTTAGTTTGTAGCCATCATCATGAGCCGTAATCAGAACCGCAAGGGCGGCAGCAAGCGCGGCCGCGCAGATGAGTGGATGACCGACGTGCGCGACCCGGCAGCGTGGCAGAACACGGCTTTTGAGGCGTACTACAAGGGCAACGTCATCCCTGCATCGGAGTGGGAGGCGTTCATGGCGTGCCTGCAGACGGGGCTGCCCATGTCGATCCGGTTCAACTGCGCAGTGCCACAGGTGGACGCCGTGGACGCGTTCGTCGCGCAGCACCTCTCTGAAGTCTTCGAGAGCAAGCGCATCCCGTTCTTCCCGGCGCAGCGAGCGATTCAGTTTGGCGTCAGCCGCGGCGACTTGAAGCGCAAGAAGGCGAACCGGACGCTGAAGAAGATCGTCTCCGCGATGAACGAGGGCGGCTACCTGACTCGGCAGGAGACCGTCAGCATGCTGCCTCCTCTCCTGCTGCAGGTGGAGTCTGGGATGCGGGTGCTGGACATGTGCGCCGCGCCGGGAAGCAAGACATCGCAGGTCCTCGAGCTCCTCCTCGCTGGCGAGTCCGGGAGGGGAGTTGTGGTGGCGAACGACGTCAAAGCTTCTCGCTTGGACGTACTGCATCATCAAACTAACCGTGCCGCTGGCGCACATCTCCACCTCATCATCACAAACACAGACGCCACGCGCTTCCCTTTGCTGCCACTGGCGGAGCGCTTCGATCGCGTCTTGTGCGACGTGATGTGCTCCGGTGATGGAACGCTGCGCAAGTCCATCGATATGTGGCCTCGCTGGGACTCTCTCCAGGGGGCTAACTTACACCACACCCAGATGCGTGTGCTGCTGCGCGGCATGGCGTCTTGCAAGTCGGGTGGAATTGTGGTGTACTCAACCTGCAGCCTCAACCCCGTCGAGAACGAAGCAGTTGTGTCCGCCTGCCTGGCGCAGACGAAGGGCACCTTCGAGCTGATAGACCCTACGCCGCTGCTCCACGGGCTCTGCGCTTCGCCTGGCATGACTTCATGGACCGTCACCACACGCGACCTCACCACAGCGCTGCGCAACTACGAGGACGCGAAGGCGTTCATGGAGGCCCAAACGGATCGCCGCACGTTTCAGTACGCACCGAGCATGTTCGCGAACACCGAGCTGCTCGTGGATCAGCACATTGAGCGCACCCGCCGCATCCTGCCCCACACGCAGGACACCGGCGGCTTCTTTGTGGCGGCGCTGCGTTGTGTCGCGGCAGTGCCGGAGGATGCGCGTGCGAGGGCTGGGTCCGCCTCTGATGCGAAGGGCACGGAGGCACCCTTGAAACCCCTCTCGGCTGGTATGCGGGCGACCCTGCAGAAGGCGCTCGCGCTGCCCGAAACGTTCCCTTATGACCACCTCATCGTGCGCAACGAGGAGGCGCGTGACCAGAAGGTTTACCTGGCCAACTCGGACGCCATTTCACTCAGCCAGCAACTGGGCTGTCGCGTCGTGCACGTCGGCTCGAAGGTGTTCGAGTCCGTGCTAAAGTACAGCAACGAAAAGCTGCGCTTCTGCACAGACGGCGTGGCCGACCTCGTGCCCTTTCTGCCCGCCAACTTCCTTGTCTCGGTGACGCCGTCCCTGCTGCTGGAGCTGGCTGCTGAAACGCCGATGCCGTACGCCGATTTTAGCGCCAGGACCGGACAGCTCATCGAGGAGCTGCCACCGAGTTTTGTCCTCACCACCTCCTGGGCGGTTGGGGGGCCTATCTACGTAGCTGCAGAGAAGTCCACGAAGCTAGGCAAGCTTGTTGCGCACGTAGCAGGCTGGCAAGTGACAGTGTGCAAGCTGGCTTTGGGCTTACCACTGGTGGAGTCGGTGGAGGAGCAGGAGGACGCTGCAGAGGAGGGCGGCGCGGCCAGGGAGAACGCCTCCGCACTGGCAGCAGATGCGGCGACGCACTAAAAAAACGGATAATGCAGCAGTGGCACAGTGCATCTTCAACTGCCTCTCCTCTTCTCTCCGTTTCCTTTCTCCTGTGCTTGCATACGGATGTGCGCGGCAGCACACTTCTGTGCTGCTGGTCGCGGGGGGCAACAGTGAGAGGAAAAGCGGAGGTGAAGTAAAGACTGCGCTTTCCTGCACACGCAGAGCGCTTGCGTACAGTGGCGGAAGCGCAGAGGGGAGAGTAGTCGGCATGTGCAGCGGTCCCCCCGAAGACGGAAAAGGACGCTGACGGGCCTCGTGCAAAGGGCCGCCACCCCAATGATGAGGCAAAGCTCGGAAAAGGCTTGGCTTGAAGCGCTCACGTAATACGGGGAGGGAGGCATCGAGTGCGTGTAGGCAAGTGTTCCAGGTCCACGTGGATAGATGGCAGCCATGTGACGGCGTAGAGGGAGGGGGAGGTGAAATTTCCAACCGCAGGAGATCCCGGATGGGGCGTCGAGGATGTCCAAGAAGAGGAGGCCCCGATGAAAACACAGACGAGCATCAAAGTCTTCTCGGTAGTCTATGCATCTGCTGTGAATCCTCGCCAACGTTGTGGGCTGCGATGGCCGAGTCCAGTGTGTTCCAGCCTGCGCTTTCTCTACCCTCACTCCTCTGCACCCATCGCCTGATCACGGCATGCTGCGCAGGTTGTCTTTTTTCTTCTTTGTCTCCCCTCCGTGTGTGTCTCGCTGCGCACGAGCACACACTCACTCGACAGTTTCAGGGGTGCGTCCGCGCTGGGGTCTCGCCATATTCCGTCCCCCTCCCCCCCCCCCCCCCCCCCCCCCCCCCCCCCCCCCCCCCCCCCCCCCCCCTCCTCCTCCTCCTCCCTTGTCCTCCGCTCTCTCTCTCTTTTTGCAGGTGTTTTTGTGTTTCCGGGGAGGATGGGGGGGGGAGGTTACCAGAGCGCGCGTGTAGGCTTTGGTCACTTGCTCCTCCTCATGGGCCGCGGCGAGGCGGACGGGTAAAGATCTGGCCAGCACGCGAAGGCGCTTGCCCGCTTCAACGACACGATAAGCGAAAAGGCAAGTAAAAAGAGAAAATGCACCAATCCTAAGACTTAACACGTGTCACCGTCGCATGGGGAGAGAAAGCGCGCGGACTCGGGCAAAGACCGCATTGAGCGAGCAAGGGCAATGGAAGTGGCGCGTGCATGAGTGGCGAAGGGTGATCGGTCATACTGGGGTGCGCATGCTCGGTGTCCTATCCTCTCCGCTCTCGGAGCATGGGTGGAGAGGTGACTGGAGATGACTAAGACACTGGCGCGCACTACAGGCGTACCGCAACACTCCCTGCACATTTACTTTGTTGTGAGAGAGAAAGAAAGCAAAGCGAATGCCGCTGCTGCCCTTACGTGCGCGCACGCACACGCGGGGATAAGGTGTGCGTGCGTGTGTGTGTGTGGGCGGGGGAGGAGGGAGGAGGGAGGTCTGCTGTCCTCTCCCCCTTTTTTCGGCGCCGTGGCAGAAGAAGACAGAGAAAAGATGCGCACGTTGTCAGTTCTGTGCAGTGTGTGCGCATTTGTCTGAGCTGAGTACACCGTGCGCTCTCGCCGTTCTCTCTCTCGTCTCGACCCCTTCTTTTGTCCGTCTCTCTCTGTCTCCTCCTCGTTTACTCGCTGCCCACGGTGCACCTATCTCTGTGTACCCGGCCGCTTTAGCGACAGCTCCCGCAAAGCTCCGTGAGTGTGCACGCGTGTCTGTGTCTGTGTGCGTGTCTGTGCGTGTGCCCTGTGCCCTTTATACGCACTACCATCACCTCTCCTTACACGGCCAGCTCTCACCTTCTTTGCTCGTGTGCTCTACTCGCCCTACACCCCTTGTAGAGCTCACTGAGCGCCGTCTATTCATCGGTCACGGGACTAGCGGTGTTGCACAGTTGGCACCGCGCGCAGGCCTGCGTACGCCCCCACGCTCCTCCTCCTCCCAGTTCCACGACATCGATCTGCCGACTTTCTCATCCGACGGTGCCGCGGTACTAGCGACGGTGTCCGCTTGCTCGTTCCCTAAAAAGTGCGTGTGTGTGTGTAGAGGACGGCCCTGCCCCGCCCTCTGGAAGGAACAAGGCGCATCAAGGGCGAGGGACGCTTTCGTCCACAATCTCTTGCCCTGTGTGTGTGTGTGTGTCTGTCTGTCTCGGTGTGTCTGTGCGCTACCCCAGCTACGCAGTTGTTGTTTTTCGCTGTTCCATCTCCACGCCGTGCTTGTGCATTGTTATTCTCCTTGTGGAACTGTCTTGCTGCTTGGCGCTGCGTAAAGGGGACGAATAAGGCGAGGGGCGGTCAAGAGTGCCAAGAGAACGTGTGTGTCAGTGTGTGTGGAGCGACAGCGACAAGCGCGTGAGGCAGCGCCCCCGCTGTTCCGCTTCCTTCTCCGCTGCAGCGCACGCTACGTTTTTTTTTTGGCCGCTCTCCGCTCTCTCTCTCTCGCCGCCCTTTGCTTTCTCTTTGACTGTTTCACCGTTTTTTTTCTGCCCCCCCCCCCCCCCCCATTCGTGCACGGTGCGCCTGTGTGTGTGTGTGCCTGTGTCTGTGACACCAACTGTGCGCCAGCGTGTGCGAGTCGGTGCGTGTACCTGTCGGCAGTTCCTTGTTCCTCAGCGGAAGGTGGCTTTCGCGCGCGCTTTCTTTCGGCCTGTTCTTCTCCCCCCCGCCCCACCAGCGCACAGCCTCTTCCTTCGTTTTCTTTGGTGCTTTTGTGCTGGTGCTTCCCCATCCCGATATCACTCTCTCTCCATCCCTTCACCATGACGGCGGTAGCAGCCACGACAAGCATCACGACGACGCGGGCGTTGGACGAATTCCGCAGCGGTAATGTTGATACGGCGCAGCTCATACTAGAAGAGGCGGCCAAGTCCGAGCATAATGTAAATGAGCTGCTGTCAATCCACTGCCTGCGCGCCACCCTGGCTGCGATGAAGGGCAGCATGGACGTCACAGCCATCACCGCGCAGCTCGCTCCCGGCGAGCCGGTGCGGGTGCCGGTGCAGAGCTACTTAGAAGGCATTGCCGCCATGGCGCGCGGCGATCTGACTACGGCACGAAGGCGCCTGGAAACGGCAGTGGAGCGGTGCGAGGGCTTTGGCGCCGCCATGGTGTGTCTCGCCGCCGTGTACTACCTCACTAGCCAATACGAGAAGAGCTACGCGCAGTACTGCTGCACCTTGAAGATGTTCGGCTCCGAGAAGACGCCGCCGGTGGTGCGGGTAGGAATGGGCCTGTGCGCCTTCCGGCTGCAGCGACTAGTAGATGCCCGGCGCATCCTTGAGCGCGCCATCGAGGTGCACCCCGATGATGAGCTCGCGTGGCTGGGCTTGCTGGCCGTCTACATTGACCTTCGCATGCTGCCACAGATCCACACGGCCGTGATGCGTCTCAAGCAGTTGATGCCCCAGAACACGACGGTGCTACTGAAAGTGTGCGACTTAGTCTACTTCCGCTCCTTGGAGGACGGGCGGCTGAAGAGCGCCATGGGGCGGCTGCGTAGTCTGCTGCGGTATGTGCGGCAGACAGCCTCGCCTGAGGAAATGGCGCTGGTCGACTTTCACGAGGGCCGGCTGCTACTCGCCTGTGGCGAGGTGGCGGCGGCGCAGCCGCTCCTCGAGTCCGCCGTGCGGGCGAACCCGAACCTCCTAGCCGCCCGTATCCATTACGCCCGACTACTGATGCACGCCAACCGCCACGCCGACGCGGAGACGCTGCTGATGGAGGTGAACAGGACATGGCCCAACGAGAAGGAGGTGCTACAAATGCTCGCCATTCTTGCCACGCGGGCGGGTCGACACAGCGAGGCCCTTCGCTACAGTCACACACTAACCATGACGGTGGCGCAGGGCGACGTGAACTCGTGGGCGTTGGCCGCCGTATGTTCCCGTCTAGACACGGGGCACTGCGGGCGGATCTGCGCGCACGTGCGTGCCGTCCAGCGGGAGCTAAAACTGCCCTCTAGCTGGAAGCTGAGCGCCAACCTCGCCATCCTGTCAGGGGATGTGGAGGCACTGCAGGGCATCGTGGACGCGGAGCTAGGGGCGGCCTTTCTCATGTCCAACACCGCAGTGGACGTTTCCTACGTGCCGCTGTTGTACAACCTGGCCCTGCTGCTTGAGAAGCGGGAGCCGGCGCGCGCACGGCAGCTTTACGTGTACCTCGTCAAGCACCACAGCACTTTTGCTGCACCGTACTACCGCCTGCATTTCCTGGCGAAGGAAGTAGGTCAGCTGCAGCAGGCCATGGCGTGGCTGCAGTGGCTGCTGAAGGTGCACCCGATGGAGGCCGCGGCCCAGACATGCATGGCGCAGCTGTACATGGAGACATCAAGCGCGAAGGAAGCGCTGGCTATCTTCAAGAAGGTTAACGCCTCCGAGTTGCAGCTTCCTGTTGCGCTGGCCGTCGGTGCCACCTCTCTGCAGGCGTGCCAGCAATCATCCTCGCAGTGGCCGAAGCTGCTCGCCTCGGCGCGCTCCTTTTACCGGGAGGCCCTCGCCAAGGACCCACGCAACATTCTCGCAGCCCACGGCTACGCGTGCTGCGACGGACTGGAGCGGCGCGGCGACGCCGCTGAAGCGATGCTGAACAGCGTGAGTGAGGTGACCCCGCTTTCCACCGTGCCGACAAGCAACGTCGACGCGCACCGCGCGAATGTGAAGATGCTCAGCCACGGCTACAAGCAGGCCGCGGACTACTTTGCGCGCATGCCGACGCGCACATCGGAGCAGGACGCGATGTACTCGTACTGCATCGCTACCGAGGGGCGGTACGCGGAGGCCCTAGAGCTGATCCACACCGCCTCCATCAAGGCACCAGGTGAGGATCCGATGCTGGTGTACAATACAGCGCTGCTGCACTTCATGGCCTTCGTTGACGGCCTGAAAGGCACCCGCGCCCTTACGGCGGCGCAGGGTGAGTCGCTTCTCGCCCACCTCGAGGCCGGGCAGCAGGGCACCACTTTACTGGATGGCATCAAGGGCAAGTACGAGTTGATGAGTCGCGCCAAGCGCTACCTTCGATCTATCAGCGCCTACTGCGAGCGCCACCGTGCCACCGTGCACACGCTTGTGGAGGCTGGCCAGCAGCGGGCGAAGGAGCTGGCGCAGGCGCAGGAGGGATGGCGGCGCGTTTTTGCGTCGCACAAGGCGGAGCAGGAGCGCCGACAAGAGGAGGAGGAGTTGGCGGAGCACCAGAAGGCGGAGGAGCGCAAGCTGACGGAAGCAGACGTGTATGCACGCTTTCGTCAAAGCCGAATTCAGCAACCGGCGGTGCTGCTGAACGCGGACTTGCTTGCGGCGACGATGGCGGATGCCATGCAGGACACGGTGCCGGTAGACGTACCGCCAGCGGCGCTGGGGGAAGAGGAGGAGGGGATGCCGTAATCCACTCCTGCTTCCATTGTTGCGGCTCATTTTTCTTGCTCCCCGGTTTGCAGTGCGTCACTGCCGTGTTGTGGGTGAGCTGGCTCGTTGTCCTCTACGTGCGCGTATGTGCGTAAACGCGGCGCTTCTACGCGTCATCTGTTGCGGCGGCCGGCGACAATCGAGAGGGCGCTGTGGCTTCCACGTCACGGACCCCTCGTTGATTGGGCGCTGGGCAGCCGCTTTTGTGCTTGTGCGCGTTAGCTGGACGGCGCGGTCCGCCGTGACGCATGTGAGTGCCTACACACCGCAGCGGGGAGGAGGGGCCGAGGATGGAAACGAAAGGGAGGGCCGCTCGTCCTACAGCTTCGAAGTGGGGGACCGGGTGCCGTGCGCAAGATTGCAGGTGCGAAAGAGGGCGATGGGGCACCATGCGCTGTGGTTCACTTCCGTGGTGCCTTTTGTTTTTGTCTTGCGCGTGTGCGTGTGTGTCTTCGTTCTTGTCGTCTCCGTGTGTGCGTGCGTGCTCGCGTGTGCCTCTCTCACTCTTTTATGATCTAGTGGGAGCTCTTCTTTACGTTCTTCTAACCGCGATGAGGGATCAACATCCAATCAATTTGTGGCTGCCCGCTTGTCGCTCTTACCCGCAGGAGTGTGGGTGCGTGCGTGTGTTGGTGCTTCCATACGACCCCTCCTCCCCTTCTCCAAGGAGGTGCTCTACGCACAGGAAGTGTTCGCATCCGTCTCTCGCTCTATGCGCTAACTCTCACGTATGTAATCCTTCCCCATCCCTCCATCCGTGATTTGACGCGAGCCCGCTGCCGTTCGCAGATGGACGCCTCGCGCGTGCCTTCAGTGCCAATGCGTCTCTTCCGAAGCCTGGAAGCTCTATGCTATGCACCGCCATCTCTTCCTTGGCCAACACGCACAGGACAAGTAAGCTGCGGAGCTGCGCGGAGGGGCTTCTTTTCCTGCTCTCTCTCGGTTTGCCGCCTCTCTGATGTGAGCACACGCGCGCTCCCAAGACCCATGCCAGCCGACCCCGGTCAGCGATGGTCACATGCCAGGAAGTTGTACCTCTATTTCCTTCTCCGTTTCCCTCACACACGTGTGTCCCCCCCCCCCCCCCCCCCCCCCCCCCCCCCCCCCCCCCCCCACTTCCCCCAACCCTCCCCCCACACATGCGTCTATGTCCTTCTCCAGTTTTCACTCCTTCACTCACCCGCCTTCGCCGTCGGACTCCTTTCTCGAATCCTCTACAGCCGCTAACATGACGGACAAAAGCGTCTATGGCGGTCTCTTTCAAGACCCGCCGTACCTGTCCTCCGACCCGGATCCGAAAAAGACGGACCCCTACGACAAGAAGGATGCCATCCCGTCGAGGTACTTGGGCAAGAACATGACGATCGGCGGCCGTGTGCCGCCTGGCCAGCACCCTGACGCCTACTTCGACAAGAGGTTCCTCACCCTCGCCTCCTCGGAGCAGAACGGAGGTAAGCGGGTGGACTACGACGAGAGCAAGCAGCGCACCGCCGCCTCCAGGACAAACACCAAGAACGCCATCTCCGACAGAGAGTTCTGCTACTCATCGTACCCGGAGAAGAGCACTGGCCCCGGTAGCTACTACGGATGCTTTCAGAATCGCCCGTACGAATACATGACGGAGCCGTGGGATGATGGTAAGCCCAAGAAGAAGAAGAGGGCAACGAAGCCGAAGGAGGAGGAGCCGACACACTTGCCTAACATCAAGACGAACCCCGCCAAGAAGGGCACGTATGGCTACCCCGGACTGCTACTGAGCAACCCCTCTTACAACGACGACTGGGAGAAGGACTACGCCGCAGCAGAGGCAAACAGGGCACGCAGGGAGCGTAAGCAGGGCCCCGCACCAAAGGCTCTAGGGCCACCATTTCACATTTCTGGTGTGAGCCACTCCTACATCGACGAGATGCCGAATACGGGTGTGTCCGCGGTGTATGCGGCCTACGAGGCCCCGGCGGATAGCGCTGCTGCGAAGCGCAAGGCCAAGAGGGAAGCTGCGGCTGCTCCTACCCTAGTCCATGAGCGCGCGTTCTACGGGTCTGCCAACCGGTCCGGCGAGCCGGGTTGCCTGAACCCGTTCCCCAACTTGTGGGTGCACCCGGATGAGACGCAGCCGTCGAAGATCGCGCTGCGCAAACAGGCGCAGAAGGAGAAGGAGGAGGCGGCTCGGCAGCCCAAAAGAACCGAAGTGTGGAGGCCGAACTCCTTTGGGAAGACGTCTGTAGTATCCTCGTGCCTTCGCCGGTTCTACTGAGCGACTCGGTCCCTGTCGTTGCTGGTGCCAACCAAATTCTTCCCTAATCAGCCCTGCTTTCCTTGTGAGAGAGTGTGTGTTCTCTTGCTGGCAGCGCTGCATCTCCTTTCTCACGCGCCTTTGCGGGGAGGGATGTGCAGGGCTCTTCTTTGGAGTTCCGTGGCCGGTGCTCGGCTGGCTGCTGTGGATGGTGGAGAGGGCGGATGTGGCGGGGTAGGGACCGGCGAGGAAGGCAACCCGCCGTCTCACTCCGTGTTTCTGACCCTCTGATCATGGGTGATCGCTTGCCTGCATGCCGCCCTGCGATGTTGACACTGCGGGATCTTCCAGCCCTCCTCTCTTTCTACCGCACGCCTTGTTTTTTGTTTTGTTCTGTACCGCCGGTAAAGGAGAAGGGTAGGGGGAAAGCCCGTGGAGAAACAAAAGGGCACAGACGGGGCTGCGCGTGCGCCCTTCCCCTTCCCAGGCTCTCTCTTCGCCTTTCCTTCGCTATCTGAAAATGCTGCTGCTTGCTGTTGGATTTTATCACTCTCGTTGCGCGCATGTACACTGACCTCCTCTCCCCCAACTGCCTTCACCGGATAGGGGGGGGGGAAGGGGCTTTTCGGAGTTGTCTGCCTGGAGCCATTTATACTTTTTTTTTCCGTTTCCGGAACCTTCCGCATGTACAGCGAAGAGTTCACGATGGACAAGGTTGAAAGGAGGGAAGGGGGGGGGGAAGCCGCCGACTGAGACGTCTTTTTGTGTGCTCTCACTTCCTGTGTCGCGTGCGCTTTCATCGGCGTCCAGCGGCACACCTTATCCGTCAACCTCGCTCATCTCTCTACTTCCGCACCAACACCTCTTAGGCCTCCCCTCTCTCGCCCTTCTTTTCGTTTGTTTGCTCGCTTTTTCATTGTGCATGTATGCTGTGTGGAGAACCCGACTCCTGTGGTTCCTGTGCTCCTGCCTTTCCCTTTTCAGCCTGGCCCCCCTTCCCTTCCCTTCCCTTTCCTCGCAGCCTCATCTGGCGCGGCGTGCATTCTGACATATGATGTCTCCGTTGACGGGCAATCACACAGACAGCGCCACTAACGAGAATGCGCAATAAGCGAAAACAACTCGTCTTCGCTCGACTCTTCAATCCATGCATTCTCTCTCTCTCCTTTGAGCTCCCCCACTTCTACGTTGGCCCGACTAGCAGCCATTCTCACACTCAAAGGACCTGGAGAAGAACGGTGGCGAAATCTACGGGCAAACTTCGCACATGACGGCGCCAATTGTGGGGCCCCGCGCTGAACGATCCCCTTCTCATCGTCCAGCGCGCCTTGACCTCTCCTCCCTTCCTTCACTTTCCTGTTTTCCCCTCCCCTACTCTTTCTCTCACCTGATTTGTTTCTTCGAATTTTCGGCTCCTTGTACACACCCCGTTTGCTTGTATGTATATCCCTGCGTACACATGCACATTCTATGATGCGTGTGCGCGTGTGTGCGTTGGCTGTGTTGTTGCGTTTGCCGCCCAACTCCTTTTTTTGTACCGCTTCGACTCGCTGTCTGCGCTGCGTGAGCGTTGCTGCTCGTACGCCTACATATATACATATACACTCATACATATACATGTATATATATATATATATATATATATATATGTGCGTGTGTATGTATGCACGCCAATACGCACACCGTTGCGCATACCGGCCAAGGGCTTTCTATTCCGACTTCCGCTCTTTTTTTTGCTCTTTTTTTGCTGACCTTCTCGTGTTTTCAAGCGCTGCCTCGCTCGAGCTCCCCTCGCTTCGAGTGCACGCACATCCTTGAACATTACCCCGCAGCTCTCCGCGCGTTACACGCACACCCACACGGTTGCTCATACACACCCGCACACGATCCGAGGTTTGCTTTCATACACATCCATACACCCTCCCCTCCCTCCCTTCCCTGCACCGCCCCCTCCTCTCCTTACCGGACCTACGTCGGCACCCTCTCTGCAACAAGAGACACACAACACGTGCTGACAAGAGCAGATTCAGAAGAACGAAACAGAGTGCTTTCACACACACACACACACACACACATGGCGCAAGTAGCAGAGGCGTCGCGGGCGCTGGAGAGCCACGTGTTCCGCAACAAGTACCGCCAAATCAAGTCGATCGGCAAAGGCAGCTTCGGCGAGGCGGTGCTCGTCCGCTCAAAGTTGGATGGTAAGCGCTACGTGGCCAAGGCAATCGACTCCATCTCCATGACGCCCAAAGAGCGGCGTGACGTGCAGAATGAGATTCGCATTCTAGCCGCCGTCGATCACCCCAACATCATTCGCTACCACGAGCACTTCGAGGATGACACTCTCATCTTCATTATCATGGAATACGCCGACGGCGGCGACTTGAGCTTTCGTATAAAGGAGGCAAAGAAGCAAGATGTGCCGCAGCCCTTCGACCCGAACTTGGCGATGTTCTGGTTTCTGCAGATCTGTATGGCGCTCAAGTACCTGCATGACAACCACATCCTTCACCGCGACCTCAAGACGGCCAACATCTTCCTCACCTCCAAGAACGTGGTGAAGCTTGGCGACTTTGGTATTTCGACAATCCTGCAGAACACGATGGCATGCGCCAAGACGGTGTGCGGCACCCCCTACTATTTCTCGCCGGAGCTCTGCCAAAGCAAGCCGTATAACAACAAGAGTGATGTGTGGGCTCTGGGCGTCGTCTTCTACGAGACCCTCACCCTGCACCGCCCCTTCAACGCCAAGACGCTGAAGGACCTACTCAAGAAGATATTAGCAGGTAGCTACGACCCAATCCCCACCACAATTCCGGTGGAGATGCGCTCCCTGTGTGCCAGCCTGCTGCAGGTGAACTACCTGCAGCGTCCCAGCATCAACCGCATCCTAGAGAGCCCCTACGTGCAAAGCACCCTGCGCAGCTTCAGTGAGGACTTGGCCCGCCAGGTGGAGAAGGACCGCTCCGACTTCGAGGCGAGGAAGCTTAGTGAGCGCGAGAAGCATGCTCAGTCGAGCCCCCTGAAGGAAGAGGCGGCGAGGATGCCACAGGAGCCGGCAAAACCACAACTCAGCGAGCGCGAGCAGATGGCGATGCTGCGCGGCATGGACCGCGAGAAGATGAAGGCGATGCTGGCGAAGCAGGCCGCTGAGGAAAAGTCTGCGCCGAAGACCGCAACGGCACCTGAGCAGATGGGCCATCCCGACGTGGATGATGATGGCGACTACATTGCGCAGAAGAAGGCCATGGTGCAGAACACCAAGGAAATTGTGGGCAAGTCAAACCTTGGCGGGCACCCAGAGGAGTTCGGCGACGGCCCCGCCGACAGCGCCCCACAGGTGGAGACGATCACGATGGCGAGCGGGCGCACGGTGCTTGCCTCCAGCGTACGCGACCACCTGGAGACGGAGATGGGCTCTGAGCTGCTGAATCGCGCCGTCGAGCTTTACAACTCTGGTATGATGAGCGGCCTCACCAACTCGGAGATGCAGCACGAGCTGACTGAACTCTTAGGACCGGCATTTGCGCACAACGCCAACGCCATCACGAAGCTGGCCGTCTGGGAGGGGAAGCAGTAGGTCCTCGGCGCCGTGGGAAAGGTATGCACATGCGAGTCTTGCTCGTGACGCTGTGATTGCGGTGTGAAAACACAGGGAAGGGAGAGGAATGAGCTGCGCTATATGGCAGCTGCTTCGTCGTCTTTTGTCTGAGTGTCGCAGCTGTTGCCAGGTGTGGTGATCCACTGTGCTTGCTAATACAATTCCGGTGTCATGTGCTGTGCGGACGGGAGCGAGGATAACGAAAAGGTGCTCTCATGCATCTCCCTATCGTCACCCAAACACATACAGTTGTCGGGGCAGGTGCGGTGGCTGTGCTGGCGCTGGTGTTGATTGCTCCTTTTTATATGACGATGTGCCGTGCTGTTCTTGCTTCCTTCCTGTCGTGCCTTTGTTGTGTTTCAGTTCGTCTTTTTTTCTTTTTTTGACGTTGTCTGCCGCAGTGTCGTCGTCGTCGCTGTTGCTGCCCCCCTTTTCCTCCGTTGATTGCCAATGTTTGTGAGTGCATCCTGGTGCCCCGTTCCTTCCTGGAGCCAGTCGACCACCGCACCTCGCCTTATCGCTGTCCCTTCCTCCCCTCCTCAGTTCTCTGCGGTTCCTCGCTCTCCCATATTGTCTCTGTGTGTGTGTGTGTGTCTGCTTGCACCCACTCTCTTCTGACACCTATCTGCGTGTGATGGCAAGTGTGTCTCCCCCCCTCTTCCAACGCTAGCTCCGTTTCCTCGCTTCCTGTTGGTAATCACCGAGCCCCACGCCCGGGACGCTCATGGATGAGAGGGAGAAGTTTGCGAGATACACAGGGAAGGGGGTGAGGAGTGGAGTGGAGAGGCAAAGCAGCGGCCAAGAGGAAACAAAACACACATGAAAACGAGCGTAGCGATACCCCTCTCGTTTCCACAGCGTCCACGTACACACGTATGTGCGCAAAGGGGAGGGAGTTGCACATCTTAAGAAGCGAACACGTCTCTTGTCTTTTGATTTTTTCACTCCTCCTTTTTTTCTGGAGACAGCGGCAGCAGCAGCGAATAGTCACAGTAAAACACCACGAGAAGAGGAGGAGGGTTTGCAAACTGTTGCGCACTTGAAGCGCCGCCCCCCCCCCCCCTCTCTTCCTCTCCCCGGGCGTGCACACCAACGGGCTGATATATACACAACCTGTCATCGAGAAAGGGCTGGAGAAGGGGTAGTGCAGCTTGATCTTAAATCGCAGACACACGCACACAAAATCGTCCACCATCATGTACGTTCCCACTCACTCTATGCGCGAATGAGTGCATCTATACACACATATACATATATATATATATATATATATATATGCATATATATATGCATATATACACGCTTTGGCGTACACTCAGCAATGGTGTGCGTGGTGGCGACGACTACAGCGACCAGGTGTGGCGTTGTGCTCTCTCTTTCTCTTCCGTTTTTTTTTTGTATGTTTGCCATCACTTCCTCTATATCGTTCTCGTTCTCCTTTTGCGTCTTTTCGTCTCTCTCTCTCTCTCTCTCCCTGTTCTTCCGGTGTTCTATTCTCACAACGAATGTGATTTTCAGCGAGATCGAATCGGCGGCCACGCGTGGGCCCAGGGAGCACGTGTCTGTCGTAGTGCTTGTTTCGGTTGTGTGGGTGTGTCTGGGGATGATGATCTGTCGGCGCAAGGGGGTAGGAGGATAGGGCTGGGGCACGGCGGAGATAGAAAGTGGCGAAATGCTGTAAGCCGCTCTTTTTCGTCGAAAGGAGGTGAGGCGGAGGCTGCATTATCGAAGAACGCCGTTCGCTCTCGCTGTCTCATCCTCTTTTCACCCCCTTCCTGCTGCGTGATCTTCCTCTTCTCTTTTGTTCCGTTGATCTTCTTCACCTCCTCTGCGCCTACTTGCTCTGTGTGTGTGTGGTACTGGTACGCAAAACACTCGTACGCGCGCGTGTGTGTGTGCTTGCGTAGGAGTGCGCACGTTTTGTGTGTCTTCTACTTTTATGTTCTACCTGTGTGCGCTTTAGCGTGTAGACGTGTGTGCGTGCGTGTTTTTTTTGTGTGTGGCACTTGCGCATGCGCCTCTTTCCCTTTTCATGTTCTCCCTTTTGATCTTTGTCTGTGTGTGTCTGTGTGTCTGTGTGTGTGTCTGTGTGTGTCTGTGTGTCTGTGTGTGTCTGTGTGTCTGTGTGTGTGTCTGTGTGTGTGTGTGTGTCTGTGTGTCTGTGTGTGTGTCTGTGTGTGTCTGTGTGTCTGTGTGTGTCTGTGTGTCTGTGTGTGTGTCTGTGTGTGTCTCTCGCTCTCTCTCCTTTTCTTTTTGCATATTAGCCGGTGGAGGATGCCGCTGGCGCGCGTATGCAACGGTGTCGACTAAAAGAGCGAGAACAACCCTCCTCCCCTCCTCCCACCGAAAACGAAATCAAACACATACGCGCGTTGAACATATACTTATATATGTACCGAAAGGAAATAGAACAGTCGCCCGAAGTGTGAATCCAACCCAAGCGACGGAGGACAAGTTGGTGGTGGAGGTCTGTCGGGGGGGGGGAGAGGTTGGATGGTAGCATGAAAAGTAAGGGCTAGAGAGTCTCAAGGTTGGAGGTGGCTACTGTGTTGACTCTCTCTCTCTAGCTCGCCTTTTTTATTTGTCTTTTTTTTTCACTTGCTTTCTGTCACCTCTCTTAGACTGGTGTGCTTTGGTGGGAGACTCAAATGACCAGTCTCTTTATCTTTTCTCTCCCACTCGAAGGCGAAGACGGGTTCGCCGTTTCGGCTCTTGCATGGTTTGTGACAAGCCAGCGTCGTGGCACCGTTGCGCCCCGCCTTCTGCTTGCACTACTTTGCGCGTTCAAAGTAGCCTGTTCTCGGTGCTCCTACATTTTCGCGCGCAGGTCAAGTATCGGGAAGGCGACAGCTGCCCATCGTTGATGCTGTGTGTGCGCCTTTCATCCGTCGCCGTCCGAGCCGCCACCTCTGGTTCTTGGTCCTCCGCCCTGGTGTGTGTTTCGTGGTCCTCTTACATTCCTGGTGCTCTTCCTCGGTTCTCACCTCCCACTCCATGGAACCCCTCCTTGGCGCTGCAATCAATGCCCTTATGAAGGGTAGGAAAACAGTCAAAGCAAACAAAGAGGGTGGAAGCGCTGCGCTCTTTTATTCTAAACGGCTGTGCGCGTGAGCTTCCCCCGACCAAGTGAGTCTTTTCTCTGCAGTCCCTTTCCCCCCACCACTTCACGTCTACAGCAAAGCTGTCACACGCAGCCAGGTCTCTTTGTCGTCGTCGTGTTCACTTGAAGCTCGTGGTCGTGTCAGCGGCGGCTGTGGTAGAGACAGGCAAGTGCCTCCGCACATACACACATAGAAGAAACCCGTCGACCTCATTCGTTTCCGCGTTTGATCTGTCATTCTATCCACCTCGCTCTCTGCGACATGCACCGTAATCGTATCCGCGTGCGACCGGCTGGTAGCAGTCGTCTTTCAAGCGGCACCGGCTCGATGGCGCACATGGGCTTTGACGGCGCGGATGTGTCTTTTTGTGATCTTCGTGCAGCTGTGCCGCGGCCAGCTGAGAGCGCATTTGCGGCGCCCAACAACCACGCGTGGAGTGCACCGTCGCCGTCCTCGCCGTACGACGCCAACGAGTCGGGCGAAGGCTGGCGGTACGTGCGTCGTATCGCCAACCTTGCCTACAATACCGTCAGTGGGGTGCTAGGCGTGCTGCATGTGAAGCCACCCGGGGAGGCCAATGCGTCCACGGACAACACCACCTCTGCGAAGGCATTCCCCCACCCGACAGTCCATCCTAACACACCCCACATCTCTGCCGCGACTCCGGCGCAAAGCTACTCTGGTGACCCGCGGCCGTCTGAGGAGATGCGCGTAGCCGACACCATCGAACTCCGCCGGCCGCGACGCAGCACAGCTCAGTATCATGTGCCGCCGCAGCAGCCCCCGGTCTCGGAGCAGGCACTGCAGACCCGCGACGCGCCGCTCACTTACCCCTCCGCGCGAGAGGCACCACAGTGCCAAATCACGGTGAACCAGTACTTCGCGGCACCCGAGCGCAGCATCTATCCTATGGTGTTCGCACATCCAGACGAGGCCACCACGTACCGTGGCGGCCCCGCTTACCCGTCTCGTGCGAGTCTTCTTACTGCCCCGTCCAGCCTGCAGGTCCATGCCAAGCGTCCGCGCCTCGCATCTCCTCCGGCAGCTACCGCGGAGTCACGGATGCGCAAGGCGCCAAAAACAGCCACTGACAACGACGCGTGCGATGCGTCGCTGAGCAACGCTCCGTCGGCCATCCCGCTGGGCTCGCAAGAGAACTCCTTGACGGTGCCTATCGGGTCGCTTGCGACGGTAAGACTGTTTGGCAAGGCGAAGGCATTCAGCAATGATGACGCCTCCGTTGCTGCAAAGCCCGCTGCCCCGCTGGCCGATGTGCCTACCGCGAAGGCGCCTCTCTTTGGAGGCACAGCGACACCTACAGCTGCCGCTGCAGCCCCCAACTTGTTTGTTTTCGGCTCAAAGCCTGCCGAGAAGGCGGACGCCCCTGCGGCACCCGCCTTTGGTGCCCCGAAGACGAACTCGTTTGTGAAGGCGGGCCCACCGGCGGTTATTCCGGATGACGGTACGTTTGCGCCCAACGCGGATAGCGACGACGACAACAAGGGCAACGACAAGGGCACGAAACCCCCCAAGGAAAGCTCGGCACCAGCAAAGGCGCCGTTTAGCTTTAGCCCCGTTGGCATGAAGCCCGCCTTCGGCGCGACGCCGCCGTTGTCTACGGGAGCACCCGCAAACCCCTTCTCCTTCTCAGCTAAGCCTGCCGAGAAGGCGGATGCCCCTGCGGCACCCGCCTTTGGTGCCCCGAAGACGAACTCGTTTGTGAAGGCGGGCCCACCGGCGGTTATTCCGGATGACGGTACGTTTGCGCCCAACGCGGATAGCGACGACGACAACAAGGGCAACGACAAGGGCACGAAACCCCCCAAGGAAAGCTCGGCACCAGCAAAGGCGCCGTTTAGCTTTAGCCCCGTTGGCATGAAGCCCGCCTTCGGCGCGACGCCGCCGTTGTCTACGGGAGCACCCGCAAACCCCTTCTCCTTCTCAGCTAAGCCTGCCGAGAAGGCGGATGCCCCTGCGGCACCCGCCTTTGGTGCCCCGAAGACGAACTCGTTTGTGAAGGCGGGCCCACCGGCGGTTATTCCGGATGACGGTACGTTTGCGCCCAACGCGGATAGCGACGACGACAACAAGGGCAACGACAAGAAGGCCAAGACTGAAAGCGCCACCCCAGCTGGGAGCAGCGGCGCCTACTCATTTAATCTGAACTCGAATCGCGCGAAGCCAAATTTTGGATCCGGATTCGCATTTGGAGGATCGTCATCGCTCGGGGCAAGCACGGGTGCCTCCGGGACCGCGGCCAATCCCTTCTCGTTCCCCAACCACCCCAAGCCGATAGGGTCGTTTGGCGCTTCGTGCAGCCCCAGCTTCCCCTTTTCCACTTCAAAAAAGTAAAGACACTTTTGCTCTCCGAGCTAGTGCAGTGCATCAGTGCGGTCACTCTTGGACGCTTTCTTGTTCTGCTCACGGTCTCTCTCTCTCTCTCCTCACTTCTGCACTCGTTGTGCACGCTGTCCGAGATAGTACACACCACGGAGAGTCGGCGACAGCAGACCGTGCGAGGCAGTCGAGAGAAGAGCGGTAATGTCGTCGCTGCACCTCGGCCGCCGCGTAGACGTCGCGAAAGACTTCTTTGCTGGCATGTCCTTTATTAAAGTGTGTGCGTGTGCGTATGTCTTGTCGTGCCGCACCTATACCCCGGTGTCTCCCCCTGTCGTTTAGCCGCTATGATAATATCCGTTGTTTCCTCTCTGGTATGTTTGCGTGTGTGCGTGTGCCCGTATGTTGGCCGTATGTAGTGCGCGTATCTCTGGTTTCGATGCCACACACACACACATACATACATACACGCTTCTTCTCTCGAGATAGAGGCCAATGGTGAGTTTTCTTTGCTGTTCGGGTCTTTTTTTGCGTTTTGGGCGGCTACGCAGAGACGCTGCGTGCGGTGTTGCGCTCTTTTTTCGTTTGAGTACCCCGCCGACCCCGCTCACGGGAGGACTCCTCGGCGCGTCGCATGCTCAGGGTCCAGCATGCTCACACTCTCTGTGTGGGAGAGGCCCAGCAGCCCTCCACCCTCTTATTTCCTGCCACTGCGGAACCACTTGTGGTGGTGCCGTTGCCCGGGCACCAAAGCCGGAGGGAGGTCGGAGCGATTCATAGCAGCTGATCTCGGCGGTCAGGCTCTGGGTGGCGCTGCGTCGGAGCGAGCTGCGACGGTGAGCACACGCTTGTACCATACCGATGAAGGGCAGAGCGTCGGGGTGACGCGACGGCATGCCACCTGGCTCTCACGCTGCCTGCTTGTGTGGGGACCGGCGCGACGCCGAGAGGGACGCAGCAGGTGGCGACCGATGTTGTTAGAGCTGCTGTGAGGTGACCTGGGGGGACGGGCGGGTGGGTGGCGTTTGAGGCCGGGGCCGTGCTGAGGTGACTGGGTCGGCGCATTGCTGTGACACGCGTGTGTCTACGGCTGCTTCGCACGACGCGGATGTGGCCTGTGTCGGGCCCTGGGGCGGCGTTGAAGGGAGTACGCTCAGCTGTATGGCAGAGCGTGAAAAAAATGCAGAAAACGTTTGTGTCTCCAATGGAGGAGTTTGATCACCACGGCAGCGCCCATCCCGCGCCTTGTGCGCGCCTCTCTTGGCGTGGGCGTTGGTAACAGAGTGTGTCGACGCCTGAGCGCATGCGTCTCTCCCCCAATTTTTCTATGTGCGTGTGTGTTCGGATGACGATTCCATATGCCTTAGCGATGTTTCGCATTGTAATGCCAGATAAGTTCCAACGCAAGCGGGTCTTGTTCACCTGCACAGGAGGACCTGAACATCTGTTTAGAGGCGCTGCGAGATGAGAGCCCGTTGCTCTCTTCTCGTTCGGTATCGTACCGCGCACCGAAAACGGGCGACGAAAGAAAACGCAACCGCATGGGCATATTCAGCGTCTCTCTTGTTAACTGTGCATATTCTCCCTTCCATCCGGTGCGGCACCCGCCTACTACCTTTTCATGCACGCGTTTTACTCCCCATGCTCACCGCCCGTGCAGCGACGCAAACTCCAGCAACCACCTTTCTCCTACCTCTCTCTCGTCTCCTCCCTTTGTGCGTTCATGGTAATTGTACCCGTGCTCGCTTTTTTTTGTTCGTTGCTCTCGGGTATCTTGTTTGCAGCAGCACACGCCCAAAACCCACACTCACACCCACACACATAAAACGCACCACCCCCCGAAGCTGACAAGTCCTCGACGTCCGTTATATCTTCTCTTTTTTCTTGTGGTTGCGGCGGTGCGCCGTTTTCCGTTCTCGTCTCGTCCCTCCTCTCCTGTCCTCCGCTCCGGTCGCTTGTTTGACGCCGCCGCGACGTTGTCTCCCTTTCGCGACCCCCTCCACGGCTGCTCACCGTCCACAACCGTTTCCTCCTCTCTGCGTGCGTTTTTCAGCCGGTGTTTGGCGGATTCTCCCTCGACCATGTCGACCGCCGCTCGACGGGAGGAGATTCAACGTCAGCTACAACAGCTGCGCGATACGCGTGAGCGCGAGCTGGCCGCCTTCGACGCTGTTGCCGCCGCGCATCCGGAGTTGTCGGCAACGGAGATTACTGCCTTGGCGCAGAAGAAGGCCGAGACGGAGGTGCCGCAGAGGATATCAGTGGGTGGCGTGGAAGTATCCGTGGGAGCGAGAGTGTCTGTCAAGGATGACGTTCACCTACTGCACCGCGCCGATCGCGGCTACTTCGCTGCTGATCCCCTCAAGGCAGTGTACCTGGGCGAGCAAGGCAAGGTGATGCGGGTAATGAAGTCCTTCCAGGGAAAGCCGGCTGTGGAGCTGCGCTTCGCCGACGGTGTTATCAAGGTTTTCTTCGTTGAGTGCCTCGCTCTCTCACAGGAAAGCGAGGGCACAGGTGCGGGGACCAGCGGCCGTGCCGCCGCTCGGCACACCGACCCGACAAGGGGAGTCAAGAGCGTATCAAGTGCGAAGGTAGTGCTACCGCCACCATCGTCACCACAGGCTGAAGCGCTGCCGGGGTGGGGCCACTTGCGCATGCCACATCGTCGGTCCTCTGCGCCATTGAGTGCTGCTGTGGCGCCAGCATTTATTCCACCACCGCCCCCTCCCACTGTTCAAGAAGTGCTCGGCACTGCGGCCAAGCGTGCGGCGCCGACCCCAGCGCGAACGTCAACTTCTGTTCCCGCCCCTGCCGCGCCCGCTACATCACAGGCGGCTGAGCAGCCGGCGAAGAAGGTAATTAGTGAGGCACGGAAGAAGCCGACTGCGGCTGTTCCAACGGCTCGCCCAGTTGTGACGAAAGAACCGCCGCGCGGGCCGTGTCGGCCATCGCCGGTTGTGCATGTGAACTCACACCCACCGACAGTGACAGTGGACCAAGCGCAGCTGAATCTTCTGCCGGCTGTTGCAATGGACGCGGTTGCTGATGAAGGTTTGGGGTCACCCTTGTCGTGTTCGATGCAGGACAGCGTGCCACGCCGCACCAGCACCGCAACAGACTCGGAGGGCATACCAGACCTTCGCCCAACACCGAGCTCTTCCATGTGTGACATCGACGCTTTGGTGGATGCGGAGACGGCGGCGGACTCAGCCGGTGCGGCCGCTGCCAAGGCAGCTTTCTTGCATAAGGCGTTTACGACACCAAATCAGACATCGCCGTATCTCCGCGATGAAGTCACAACCCTGACGCGGCGACGATCCAGCGGTGCAGACAACTCAGGCACAAGACTGTGCTGGCTCGCCGGCCTCACCGAGCCTGGCGGCAACCTCTCCGAGCCGCTCCGCATCTCACTGCAGGCGCACTGCACCACCATGTTTGCAGTCTTCGCTGTCGTCACTCGCAAGCTGCGCTGGGATAAGCAGCGCCTCACGGCCACCCGTCTCTTCACCGACAAGGGTGTCGAGATCAAGTCGGCGGGCGCTGTGCACGATGACATGCGGCTTGTGGCAACCACAGGGTGCGCCTACAAGTGCGACGGCGTCACATCACACTTCGCCATCGTGGGCGATGCTCGACCCTCCTTTACCGCTCAGAGTCGCGCGACCAAGACTCCGTGCACGCGCCCCACCCCAGCCGCGGCGAGCATTCCGGTTCCTCCTGCCGCAGCTTCGAGCAGCGCTCCTAGCACAACCGCGTCTTCCTCTACACCTGCGTCTCCTTCAAGGAAAGCTGCCGCTGTGCCAAAGCAGTCAACCACGGCGACGGTGTCGAAACGCCTTGCGCCTTCTCCCTTGACGGCAGCGAAGCCCATCCACATCCGCGTCTACGAGAATGGTCTCTACGACGACAACATCTACCGCACCGTCACGGTGCGTCCGACGTACAAGACGCTCGCCACTCTCAAAACGATTATCACCCGTGAGCTGCAGTGGCGGGACGGAAAGAGGGTGAGCTTTCTGTTCGATGCCTCAGGCACGGAGGTTGTAGAGCTTCGCGATCTTCTCGACGGTGATGCGGTCGTCGCCTCGGCAGGTGACCGCTTTGTCATTCCTTACCGGAACACCGCTATTCACAGAGAGGCCATGAAGCTGTCCGAGCGTTTGTGCTGAGGCGGCTGACCGTTGTGAAGTGGCGGGGAGGGGTGAGGCGGCACGAGGCGCTACCGCCATTGCAGTTGGTGATTGGCCGTCTACTGTCGCCAGTTGATGTGTTCGCCTTGCGAGTGAATCGGAGGTACACAAAGAGGAACACGAGGTGCCACCAAAGAAGGCTTCTGTTCCTTGTGGCGCCATCCTCGCTCTCACGCGCCGCGCCTGCGTATGTGCGCGTGTGCTTCTTTCCGTTTCGTGTGGTTTTTGTTGACGTAGGAGCAGTGAGTCCTCGACAGCCGCCGTCGCTGCCTCGGAGGTGACCCAGCGCAAACACGCGCATCGAGACCTCGCTACGCCGCTTTTTATGTCACGCTGGCATATGTGCGAACGTACAGGTTTGGTGCGACGTCGCTGCGCCAACTGGAATAGGCGGCATGTGCGCACGGCAGCACAAATAAAAAACGAAGGTGCCATGTGTCATGGGCGACGAGGGAGGAGGGAAGAGAGGCAGCGAAAGACCCGGTTCGACGGCCATGCAGCCTCCGTGACGGGGACGCCTCTCTCATAATGCCCTTGCTGCTTGCATCTCGCCATCACAGACTCAACGTGATGTGCGTGCGCATGACAGCCTTGTGTGCTTGACGCGTGAACGCCCGCGTGACGTGCGGCTCATTATCTGAAGTCCCTAAGCCTTCTGCGGCAGCGTCTGTGGAAAGGGATGGCCATCATGATAGCATCCCTGTCATCTGCTCGACGCCCTCGTCTCCCCCTTGTCGCCTGACGCTACGCGCGTTTTGTATGTTTCCTCTTCGCTTCATCATTTTGTTTTCCCACATCTTTCTTGCACAGCACACGCACCGACATGCGCGCAGTCGCACGTGTCACCCCATCCACAGGAATTACGTAGGAACGCAGCGCGAGTTTCTCAAGCGCTGCGTCGCTGCCGATGTTTTCCTGCTGCGGCGCCGCCCTCACAGTTTCTCTCTTTTCCCATCTTTCTCCCGTTGTCCAAGCGCCCTCGCGTGTTGGCGCGCAGCAAGCCGCGTCTCCTCTCTCTTGGTTCGCTTTCGTTGGTTCCCTCGAACGCTTCACTTGCCTCGCTCTGTGCCACGGCGAAGTCTCAGTCGCACCGCCAAATCAAGATGGAGCGCGCGGCGGAGGTGACCCTCATAAGGGATGCGTTTCCTCACTTCAACTTTGCCGCCGACGCAGCGGCGTCTACAGCGCTGCGGCGAGCCACAGATGCGTTCTCGATGGAAAACACGGACGAGGTTGTGAGACTTGTTCGCCAACTACTGGAGAAGATGCTGCAGGCAGAGCCGTCGGCTGCGGCTGCGTGGACGCAAGTGTACGTGTTTGGCTCGAGCGGTCTAGACGCCGCTATCACGGGCAGTGACATCGATTTGTATGGTGAGCCACTTCCTTTTTCCCATCGTTTCCTCTCTCCCGTCGTGCTTAACCTCTTCCCTTCCCCCCTCCCTTCCCCTCCACCTCCCCCGTCTCGCCCGCTCTCTCCTCTCCTCTCTTCTCTCCCTCTCTCTCTTGCGTCTCTCCTCGGCCACGGCCGTGGGCAGCGTGCAGGGCAGCGCAGCGGCAGGCGTGTGGGAGAGAGCAGGAGAGAGAGGGAGAGAAGAGAGGAGAGGAGAGAGCGGGCGAGACGGGAATCTTCGTATCGCTCATGCGTATACCGGAGCATCCGCAGACTTCCCATCTCTCTCTCTCTCACTCTCCTCACTCCACATCGTCTTTCGCTCCCTCCTCCTACCTTTCTCTCTCGGGCTCTCCGCATGTTCGTCCACGCATCGTGCGTGCGAATGATGATGATCACGTGGAGCGCCACCTTTCTCCACATCATGCTCACAAATCTCGCCACTCCTCCTTTCTTTCTCACCTGCTTGCCTACATTGCAAACCGTGTGTGAACATCTTTGTACACCCCTCTAATGTTGCACATTCACGGTGCTGTGATACTGCCGCCATGGTGCATGAGGGCGCCGCGCCGTTGCTCTCGGCGTTCTCCTCCCTTTTCAAGGTTTTGTTCTCGCTTTTTCTTCTGCACGCCTTACGCCATTTCACCCGCGGCGTAAACTGCGACGGCATGGCGTGCTCTGCGTATTTCACCGTGCGCGCCTTCACTGCAACATGACTAATGGTAATACGCTACGATGGCGGTGCACCTATGCGCACACGCCGCCCCTTAGCTGCTCTCTGCTCTCTCCTTTTGCTGCTCTCACCTTTCTCTTTATGAGTTGTGTACTCGTCGTTTGCGCATGCTGCCGCGAAGAATTGCATTGTGCTCCGCCTCTGTGAACACGAGTTTGTTTTTTCAGACGTTCCCGCGCTCGGCTGAGGGACGCCTGCAGAACGTCGTCGTGGTCACCTCGGCCCGTGTCCCTCTGATCAAGTTTTCGTACAACGGGGTTCACGTCGATCTCCTGTTTGCCTCCGTTGATATGCGGACGGCACCTGACACGAATGAGCTGCTGCGCGACGACTTTCTTTCCCTGGTGTCGCTGCCCTGTCGGGCAACCGTGAACGGGATCCGCACGATTCTGGAGATTCGTCGCCGCCTTCCCCTTCTACTGGCCGCCTACGCCTGCGTGCTGCGCGCGGTCAAGTACTGGGCTGCGCAGCGGCAGGTGTATGGGAACCTCTACACCTTTCCCAACGGCGTGTGTCTTGCCATTATGGTGGCCCGTGCCTGCCAGCTTTGTCCCGTCGCGGACAGTGGCGTCATTTTGCGCTTCTTCTTCTCCCTGTACGTGTGGTGGCTCCTGCGTGACACCCGAATCGCTCCTGTTTCTATTGTGCCCATGGATGAGAACGCGGCCATCGCGCGAGTGCCGGGGATGCCGCCGCCGTGGGATGCCGTCTGGGACGCGGCGGACCTGTTCCCAGTGCTGAACCCGGCACGACCCACCGTCAACGCCGCCCACGCGGTGGGCCGCAGTGGACTGCAGCTCTTTTTGAAGGAACTCCTCCGCGCTGAGCAGCTGTGTGCCCTAGTTCCGATGTCGTACTCGGCACTATGGGCACCGTACAGCATACTCGATGAGTACCGCTTCTTTGTTGGGGTGCACATCTCCAGCGAGCACCAGTCACTTGCAGCGTGCGAGGACGCTATCAATGCATGGAAGGGGTACGTAGAAAGCAAGTTGCGTATGTTTGTGTACGCGCTGGAGTGCGTGGCCGAGGTGCGGCCGTTTCCACGCGCGGTTGTCGATGAGCGGCCCCGAGTGGTGACTCGGAGAGGGGTGACCGTGCACTGCCGCTCTCGCGCATTCTTCTTTGGCGTGCGCAACGGCAACAAAGATGTGGCGCACAGCGATGTGGAAGCTGCATTCAGAGAGTTTGAGTTTGCGGTGACGGAGGGCACAACGGGAAAGAATCCGTTTGAGTGGAACAGGCCAGTCATGCTGGGGCCACGGCTGTCTTTTTTCTCCATCTACGATCCGCTGACAGCCGACTCGCCATGCCAGGCACTTTACAGCGCCTGCGCCGAGATGGTGGGGCCTTCGGTGTGAAGAGGCCACGACGGTGGCGTGCGCGCTTGTCAGCGCGCATGAGTGGCTCTTCTCTTCGGTGCCGCTTCTGGATCGTGCGCTGCATGGAGGAACGCTTTTTGTGATCATGGTTGGGCCCCAGGCGCACGCTTCCTGTTTTTTCGTCCTGCGCGTTCCCGCCTGCCTTTCCAGGCCCTCATCCCTTCTCCACACGCCACCGTGACAGTTCTGCAGACACCCTCCAACGCAGCCGAGGGTACAGCAAAGGACGAACATGAACCAAACAGAAAAAAAACGGAGGGACTCAGAGAAAGTATTCAGCTCTGGCGCACCTCTCACGTCATGCAGCTGGCCCTGCTGCCTATTCCGGACTGTGGGTGGAGCTGCGCAGCATGGTATAGCAGGTGCTACCTGACGACCACTCGAAGAAGAGGAAGAGAAGCGAGATCAAACTCTCTCTCTCCGTGCCATTGAACCCTCTACGGCCTGACGGGATGGCTGTTTCCATCCCTGAAGCGCGCGCTTTCCCGCTACCTTCTCCGTCTTTCTCTCTCTCACTGGTGCCCTCCTTCCGCTCCGTCACATCGGCCACCGATTCCGCACGTGCGCGGCGGCACACGCGGCGGTCCTCTTAGCGCCGTTGGTGGGCGAGTGAGTGAGCAGAACACAAACGCATCATTGTTTCACATGAGTTTCTTTGTTAATCCCCTCGCAGATGAGGAGGAGGTGGTGCCCCCCGACTACCCTCTGGAGCAGTACGACGAGCTCAAGCGCGAGGATGACTTCAACGAGCTCCTTGTGCGATCCACGAAGCTGGAGGGTCGGCAAAGTGGCGGCGACGACGCGTCGACCAACCCCGAGCTCGAGGCATGTCTGGGTCGCACCCGGCAACTGCGAGCCTCACTGGAGAACTCGTGGCTCCGCATGAGCGAGTTGCAGGCGGAGGCGACCGGTGGGGCGCGCTCCTCGCCTACGGTGGAGACATCCAGTTTGTCTACCCCAGCCGCCCTTCTGGGGGCTCTCGACAGCGCCATCACGCAGGTGCACCACCACGTTACACAGCGCGAACGACTGAGCCAACACCTGAGCGCACTGGTTGAGAAAGAGGCTGCTCAGCTTTGTTCTTCGGCATCTCATCTACTCACTGCAACGGCACAGCACGGCACTGGCGCGTCCATGTTGCGTGCACTCGATGCACCGAACTTGGCGTGGCCGCCGGAGACAGTCTCTTCGCCTCACTCGTCGGAGGTGATCTGTGAGCGTGCAGCTGGGGCTGTGCGTGCTCTGGAGGCGCTTCTCCCTTCCATGTCGATGGAGGAGGCGGCTTTGGCGAGTGCTGCGGCGCAGCAGCTCTCGTATGGACTGCAGTCATTGAGCACCTTGAAGCAACGCTGCGACGCCCTTCGCGTCACCGTGGAGGTCAAATCGCAAGAGGAGGCAGATGCCCACTGCGCCGCTGAGGCGTTTGCTCGGTGGACAGCGCAGCGGCAGCTGGCGTGCAGTGAATCGGCCGCTTCGTCGGCGTCATCTCCAGTTGCCGCCGCGCCCTCCTTTGACATTGCCACGGCAGAGTGCCTCAACAAGGAGATGAGCGAGGAGAACGGACGACTGGAGGCGGTGCTCACGCGTCTTGTTGGAACTCTGTCGCTCGACAGAGCGCAGCGTGACGCCTTCACGGGAAGTGCTCTGGTGCAGCACGTCGCCCTCGCAACCTACGCGCTGGAACTTGAAGAGGAGGTCGATCGCCTAGGACGGGCCGTGCTGTACCTTCGTGGCATTTTGGCCGAGCCGTCTGCGAGCGAGCTGTGGGGTGAACGCCGTGACGGTAGCCCTGCTGCTGCATCGACGCAGAGCGCCAGTCACGAGGGTGAGGAGAGGCTGGCGAGGCGTCTGAGCCGCATCCACGCAGTGGAGAAAGAGCTACGGTCGGGGCAGGCAGCGGACGGTGGAGCAGCGACGGCGAACGACACCGTCGACACCATTCTCTCCTTTGGCTTGAACCGGCTTCTAGAGGTGCACAACGTCTGCTTACATGCGATGGCGCTGCTCAGCACCTACTTTGAGAAGCAGTCGGGAAGCGCAGCCTTTCTCAGCCATGCATTGCGCGGTGGCGGCTCGGTGGAGGATGCCACGGTGGAACGCGTGCTGGATGTGCAGCTCCCTGACGCGGAGCTGGTGAAGCAATGCTGTGCTGACATGCGCGGCGCGAGCGTCGATCTCGGCGTCACGCTGAAGAGTATTGTGGGCCAGTCAATTGTGACTTCGAACGTCCATTTCACGCGGTGGCAGGCTGTGCGGGGCCTGCTGACGGAGCTCCTTCAGTATTCCCTGGCCGCGACGCCGGACGTACACGCCGAGTTTTCGGCTCTGCTCGCAGACTACGCGGAGCCAAAGACACCGTCGGCCACGGCTGCATCCGCCATCTCTGCAGCAACGAGTCAAGTGCACGTGGATATCGACTGGGCGACGGCGGTGCTCACTGAGGAGGCGAAGGCGTTTGCTGATGAGAAGAGGGCACAGCTGGAGCTCATCAAGGTATTCTGGGCGGCGCAACAAATTGAGGTCAACAAGAAGATGGCATGGCTGGCGAAGCAGCCAAACGCCCCGCTCCTAATGCAGCTGTGCGACGTGGAGAGGGGGAATGAGCAGCTGCGCCGTCAACTGGCATCCATGCAGGAGGCCTCCGAGGACGTGTCTGTCCTGCACAATACGTTGGCAGAACTGGAGAGACGTACCTCCGAGGAGGCACGACTCAACGCGGGATTGCGGGCGGAGCTCGAGGAGCTCGAGGCTGCAAGGGGCGAGTTGGAGTTGCAGCGCGATATGTTGCTATCCTCCCTGTCATAGGGATGACAGGACAGGTGTTCGACGGAGCGCGTGCCACGGCCGCTCGTGGCGTTTACCCTTCACATGGGCGGCTCAGCTGCGTACGCCCCCGATGCCTCTCGAAGCACAGTTTTGTCTCGAAGTTTTCTTTTTAAAGTCTTGCGCGCCATTGGCGGCGGGGCATTCGCTGGGAATGCTTGAAGGCAGCTTTGCACGAACGCACTTGGGCTCGAGACTGCGTGTTGGTGCGACGGCGATGCCCGCGGCGCCACCCACACCGTCCCCCTTCCCTCCCCCTCTCCCTCCCTCCGCAGACGCGGTGGACATGCGCGAAACTCGCAAACTCTTCTCTGCGTCTCTTGCCATTCGCTGGCTGCTATCCTTCCCCTCCTCAACCGCCTCTCTTCGTCCTGCCACCACGGAGGGCACACCGACACCGACACACTCGCACCATCCAGTGCGCGTTCCTCTATCGCCATACCTCTTTGCAGTAACGCTACCACCAACGTAGGAGACAGCAGATGTCGTGCCAGATAGGCCAGAACAGCTGGATCTTCACCGATTCACCGGTGTGCTATGTGGCGCCAAACTTGCGTCTACATCAGTGCTCCTGCCCGCTGACAACGTGCACCCCCACCGCGGCGGGCTACGGGTGCCACCTGACATCCTCTGTTATGATTCTCTCCAGTGTGCTAGTCGTAGTCTGGATCTTGGCTGCATGCGCCTACGTGTACGTTTTGAATTTCGTCGGTGAGCTGGAACTAGAGGCCCGCGCGGAGAAGGTGGTCTCTCTCAGCCGCAACTACTATTACCACCAGTTGTTCGGCACCGGTAGCCCGATGCTTCCGTCAAGTGTCTATGTACCGGATAGAAAGTTGCACTCGGAGTAGACGTCACGGCTCTTCTGTGGAGTTGAGAATGCAGAGGCGTTGTCCCCCTCTTCCTCTCCTCCAGTTCTTTCGTTCCGGGGCTTCGCCCCGGCACACCTAGAAAGAGGAGAAGAGGGGAGAAGGCTGCTACTGAGGGGCACATCTGCGTCTGTCTCCCGTGATTAACAGCGAAAGCGTACGCATGCCCAGACGATCCTCCAGGCGTGCACACATTTGCGTGTGGATACGAATCGATGGGTTCCGTGTGCAGGGACTGGTGCTTCTCGGTCAACGCTGCCTAAGAGGGGGGCGCACAGGCGGCGGCGCCGCCGTTTGCGGCAAAGGATGGATCTCTTCTTCACTCACGCGCGTGGCGCTGAGTTTCATTTCACCCTTTTTCCTCTTTGTGGGTGAATGCCGCCGTTGTCGTGGTCTGTCCACTTTCTTCCCCTTCCCGCTCTGCTGCTGCAGGCGAGAGGGGGTACACCTCCTCTGCTCTACCTCTCCCCTTGGTATGCGTATGTGCACACGCGTGTAGGTGACCGCTTCTCCCGTCTTAGCCACTTCCTGCGCTTCCTCCCTCGCGCCTTCGTTTCGGGGTTGAACTGTTCACTCTGACTCACGCATCCTCCTCGCGTCCTCTCGGTTTCCCTTCTTTGCCTCTTCTTACCATAACTTACCCTCTGATTATGGCCGGCCGCCTCTTCGTGGTGTCAGGGTCTAATACCCCCCCCCCCCCCTGTGTGTGGGAGCGGCCAAGAGCCTGCGGCCTGCCCTGGTATACGGCCGTGGACCCTCGGTGTTCGCGGAGATGTCTGGGCTTGCTCTGGGCCGAAGAGACGTGCAGCCATGACCACGTCTATGCTAGCTCACTGCAAATCGTGTCGACGACTCAACGAGTGTGTGCGCATTCTTACGCTGAACCCCTAAGCCAGCCGGTGAGTGTGCCATCTCCTGTTGGCTTATTTCGGTTTGCTTTTTTCTTGCTCATCTTGTCCGGAGCGTCATAGCGCGTGCCTGTGTGCAGGCGGTGCCTCTCTCATTGTTTGCTGCGTGCTGTGTCGTCTCTTGTCGTCTCAGTTGACGTAAGTCTGCACTGCCCCTCTCCCTTCGTCACAGCCGAGCAGCAGCCGCTTCTGCACCGACACCACCGTTCACCCCTTCCTTGTCCACTGTGCTTCTGCTATCTCGCATCCAATTGATGAAGTCAAGGGCAGTTCAACCTTCTGGCTGCGCAGCACTTGTGCCTTCACCTCATTCTGCTTGCTCTCGCTTTTCTCTTATCATCGGAGGATCTTTCCTGTTGAACGCCTGTGGCAGTGGCGCTGACGTGTGCTTGGGAGGGAAAACCGGGGTAGCGCTGACCGCGGCGTCAAAGAGGCGTGAAAGGGGTGGAGAGAGGGAAGTGGTCGTGCGTGCGAGGTGTAATGTGCCCCGCGTCCCGCCAAGAACGACAGGGAGAAGGGGTCGACGGAACGGATGTGTTTCAGCGGTGGGCGCCCAAGTGAGGGTGCAGTTTTGTGAGGGAGCCGAAACAGCACCCCTCCCCCAGAAACACCAGCAAAGGTTCTGTGGAGGGAGGGAATAGCACACTTGCCGGCACCACTGCCCTCTTCACCGCCCGCCGATATTAATGGTCCACCACTCGCCAACTTCCCTTGAAAGCAAGGGAAGGAAGCAACAGCTGAGACGCGAGGTTGTTGCCGCTTCTCCAGCAGTGTCGTGAGCTGCTGTTTCCGCGAACTCTGATTTCAGGTTGCGGAGAGCACATTCTGAAGCAGCCGATTTCCTAGGATAAGGGTGCACCAACAAAGCCATTCACAAACGAAACAGAGGGTGTGCAGCGTCTGGCCGGTGCTTGGAAGCGACTCGCACCGCTATCGGCGTGCACGCGTACCGCTGCATGTGCGACGGGCTTGAATGCAGGGATGCGACACGCACTCGTGCGTGCTTGTGATGACGCGGATGGGATGTGGGTGCGTTGTGGCGCACCTGTCGTCTCTAGTGTGGTGCGGCGTGCACGGGTGTGGCTTGGCACCGCAGAATGACGACTGGCACCGGGGCCACCACCGCCACTGGCACGCATGTTTCTCTCCTCAATCAACGAACTTCTCTACGCAACCGCCTTTTGACCTGTTTTGCACCTTTTCTCTCTTGCCCCCCCCCCCCCTCCTCCCACCCCCACACACATAAATAAATCTATGTATTTCTATTTATGAAGGCATTGAGCGCGCTCCTATCGATGAATGCGCGCCGATTCCTCTACTTCTCCCTCGTATTTCCCCACTCGTCTCCTGTATCGGCTTGGACGAGCAGTCGGGCCTTTCGTGTGATGGCCGAGATGTGAGAAATGAAGCCCCCTTTTCTTTTCGTCGTTATCATCGATCCTATTTTTTGGAGGAGGGGGCTTTCCGGATGGCGTTATCGTCTTGTTCTCGCTCCGTTTCAGAAGCGAAGGTCTAGGTTCGTCACTGCTTGCCTTCCTCGATGAACGGGCACCATATGCATGTGGCGGCTACTTGCTTGCTCGCGTTTCCTCATGGGCTGCGGTTGCCTTAAGCTCGCGATGTTTATCGGTGATGAGCAGCACGCGCATGGGATGCGCTTCCTTCCCGCGACTGCTACACGAATATCATTGACCCAGCAATGCACGCGTTTTTTTTTCAGCCCTCGTGCTCGGGAGATTTCTCTCCCCCTCCCTCTTTCCCAAAACTGGACCAGGCGCGATCGGGCAGGCTGAAGGTGTGAGGGAGACTTCTCACTCACATTCATGCCTTCCGTGGCCATGCCCAGGCCAAACAAGCATATATCATGTATGATAGAGAGTTTTCTTATCCGTCGGAGGAGTGGAGGTGCCATGCATGAAGCTTCCACCGTCGCGTGCACCCGCGTCGATTCTTGAGACTCAGAGCAGAAGTTGCAGCGAACTTATCTGGGTTGCTGTCCGAATACGCCATCGCATCGCATGCTTGTGACACGCAATATGCAGACATCTCACATGATCTTTCATGCTCCACTCCTATCCAACTCCTCCTCCCCTCGGACGCATTGCCATCTGAGTTCGTCTGGCGCGTGCTGCATACACACCCCAACTGCATCTGGCCCTATCGCACACATCGGAGGAGAAGCAAGGCAAGTAGTCAAGGACGCAACGGAAAGAGGCAACCGCAAGAGAAGGAGGACGCTGGCGGCATTTTCTTTTGTTTTTTTTTGTTGGTAGACGAACCGCACCATCTTCCTTTTCCCTGCGTGCGTGTGGCGGAAGTAAACGATGCCGCCCCCTTTTCCCTCACGTTCCCCGGCAATCGTCGCCGCTGTGGCCGGGGCCGTCGCCGGAGCGGCGGCGCTGACCTGGGGTGTCTTATGCTGGCATCGGCGCCAGCAGGGACATGAGGGCACTGGTACCCCAACTGGGACGTGGACCATTCAGCAGGTGGCGGCATGGCTTCGTGAGAACGGCGTCAGCAAGTCCTCTGTGGCTGTGTGTTGCCGCTACAAAGTGGATGGCGACACACTGATGCGGCTGACGGCGCATGATCTCTATCACATGGGCGTGCCGTTGCGCGACTCACGAGTGATTCTCGCAGCTGTAGAGGACGTAAAAGGCAGCCTAGTTCTTCTCTCCTCTGCATCACCGCGCTCGGTCTCGCGCCGGCAGTCAAGCCTTTCCCCGCGAACTGCCCAGGCAACTGTCCCCTCGGCGGCCGAGCAGTTTGAGGCCGCCTGGCGGGCACTGATGCGAACCTGTGCGCTGCCGGCAAGCGGCACATCACCAGCCGAGCAGCAGCAGCGCTTGGCGGTGTACACTGGTACCCTTTTAGAGAGCTTTCAGGTGTTGACAGCTAGCGAGCAGGCCGCGGCGCTGTCGCTTGTGGCCGAGGCGGAGAAAGTGCGTGTCGCCCCCCCTGCCATCGTGTCGCAGGAAGCTCAGCCCGGACCGGCAGACACTGAGGCCCCTGTGGATACGTCGTTCCCCGTGCAGGCGGTGGAAGAGAAGCTGAGGCCGTTGCATGGTATGCTGGACGGGTTTCTAGACTTTCTGCGCTCTCCGGACCTCGACGCGGTTGCGCCAGCCGAATTTGAGGAGTTGGGCGATCGAGTCGCGGCGCAGGTGAAGCGGATTTTGCGAGTTGCGGAACAGTTGCCGCCGAAGCTTAGCGGCCCTCTCCTCCGCAAGTGCGACAGCGTTTTCGAGGCCCTCTCCAGCCGCCAACGGACCGCGCTTGGTGCCTCTGGCGGGGAGGCAGCCGGCAAGGCAAAGCTAATGCAGGCCCTCCGCGGTGTGCTTTCCACTGTGGAGGACCCAAAGCTGCGCGAGTTGCCTGCGGCACAGCGCGTGCAGGCTCTGTCGTCGTTGGCCAAGCGAGCGGAGGCTATCGAGGCTGTCGCAGCCGGCTCCGTGTCAGGCGTGCCGAAGGATGTGGAGGTGCTCAATATGGTGCAGTCGCTGCTTCGCATTATTCAGGAGGCGATTGGTCTCAGCGAGCGGGAGGCTGAAGCCGAAGAGGAGGACAGGGAAGGGCAGGCGCCTGCCGCCGAGGACGCGGATGCTGCAGACGGGCCGATTCCTGTAATCGTCAGGACTGTGCAGGACATTCAGGGCACCCTTCAGTCAGAGGCATTCCAGCACGCGCCATCGGCGGTAAAGGTGGAGTTGTGCACCACTTTGCTGCAACGAGTTGCGGCGCTGGAGGATAACCTGGTCGAAGTGCCGGCGCCCGCGCAGGCTATGGTGCGGGATCTTCTATTGAACACAAAGAACGTGCTCGCCGTCGTGATTGCCGCGACTAAGACCGAGGGGGACGATGGTGGCGAGGACCCCCCGGCGGATGATGCGAAGCCCGAGAAGGAGCAGGATGGTGACGGCGACGCCGAGGCAGCCCAGGCGGAGGGTGAGAAGAGAGAGACGCAGAGCTCTGACACAAACATAGATGCGTACGTGGCACAGTTGGAGAAGATCTTCGACTTCCTGACCTCCGACGCGCTGGATCAGGCCACGATGGAGGACAGGAAAAAAGTAGCGGTGAAGCTGCAGCAGCGGGTGGAGGCGATCAAGGCAGATGTGGCAGCGCGCGACCCCCAGTGCACACTCGTCACGGAGCTCATCGCCCCCCTTCAGAATTTGCTGTCCGAAATGGGTAGCAATCACGCCGCGTCGCGTGAGTTTCTCGAGATTACTGCCCCTCTTAGTGACGTGCGACACCTTTTGACCAGCGCGTCATTCCAGCAGCTGCCCCACGCCGGGAAGATACGTATTGCCCGCAATATTGTGCCACAACTGCAGCAGCTCACCTCTGCCTTTTCCTCCTTGTCGAAAACTGAGCGTACGACCGCAGAGGAGCTGCTTCGCCCCATCAACGAGGTGTTGTTGCACCTGATGCGTCCCCGCGGCGCTGGTACGGGGTCAGCGCAGGAAGTGCTTGATCGTCTTCAAGCGGTGATGCGCACCATCCAAGGCGCCGAGCTCACCACCATGTCGCCAACGGAAAGGAGCGTCTGGGCCGCCAGCACCGTCACGGATCTGGGCCGGCTTCGGGCCGATTGTGCCGCGCTCGGTGCTGAGGGAGAAGCACTACTTCCTATCATCGAGCGCCTTCGAAGCCAACTGAGCGGGTTGCTGCCTGACCATGCAAATGCCGGAGGAGGCGAAGACCGTGATGGTTCCGGCGGCGCCGAACGCAGCGGCGAGACTCAGCGGGAGCAGGAGGAGGATGCGGCACACCTTGTCTGGGCTGCAGCGCGTGACATGCGCGCTGAATTGCTGGCGGCTGAGCGGACAGCGACGGCAGTGCCGCCGGAGCGGCTGCAAAGAATGCTCCACGTGATGGGACAGGCAGCTGAGCTGCCGGGCATGTCAGCGCGACAAGAGGCGGAGCTGCAGCAGTTCGGCAGTCTCCTGCGTCGCCACGTGGAGAGCGTGGGCGGCAAGGTTAACGACGGCAGCACCAGCGCTAGAGTTGACGGCGCGGAGCAGGACTTCGATGAAGCCACGTCATCGCTGCACGCTTTCCGCAGATCCCTGCAGGTGTTGATGGATGCGGTGCAAGATGAGAATGCTGCGACGGCGACGGAGTTGTCGGTGGTGGCGAGCAAAACAGAGGAACTGCTCGCAAGCGCTGATGCGGCTAAGATAAACTGGCGCGCTGACTCGTGGTGCACCGGCGCGGTGCGGAGCATTTCGGAGACCCTGCAGCACTTGCGCGGCAGCGGGGGCGGCGCGAGCCGTGCCAAGGTGCCAAGCAAAGTGGAGGCGGTGCTCCAATCATCTATCGCGGCTCTCATCGCAAACCCGCCGACCAGCATGGAGGACTTCGAGCCGTACCTGCGTTTGCTGCAGCTGGCCCAGCCATCGGCAGAACAGATGACGAACAAGGAGCTGATGCTGCTCAAGAGCCTCCAGGAGTCGGTGATAGAGGCCATGCGGCGCCTCCCAGATCAGCCGCGTCAAAATGGCGAAAGGAACAGGCAGGAGACCGACGACGAGGGGGCGGGCAGTGCCCGGGCAGTATTGGGCGTGCTGCAGGAGATGCCGCACAAACGGCGCGAAGGCTCCTCCTCGGCGGAGGAGCTGGACGACTCCGAGAATGTCCAGCAGGATCTGAAACGCTTTCTGGCTGGCGAGAGGGTGACAGTGGAGGATGCCATTGAAGCGCTTCGGGAGCAGATTTGCCTGCAGCCCGATGCACTCAGCCGTGGCAAGGCTGGCGACGAGGAAGAGGTCGAGCGCGCTGGGAACGAAGAGGACAACGCCTGCGTGTCACAGTCGGAGGCGCAACGCGCTGACAAACAAACCCCAGATCCACTGCAGCCGGAGAGCGCGGATGCCTTTAACGAGGACGACGACGACGGCGTTGGCAGCAGCGGTGCCGCAGCCATCTCTGGCCCCTCGTCTGGCTCTGCGCGACACATCGCATACGACGACGAGTTTGACGGCGAGGACAAGACGCACAGCAGCACCAGCGCCGTATGATGAGGTGTCGGGGTATCGCCTCCCCTTTCTTTCCTCAGCACAACCAGCACCTACACATACACGGTGCCATCTGTGCAGTGCAATGCGTAGGCCCTGATCGGTGATGGATGGGCCGCGCAATAGAAAAGGCGTGGATGAAGCAAGCTGCTGTTCTCATCTGCGCTGCCTTATCGAGCGATGTGCACTGCCATGAACGAAGGACGCATAACGGTCTGTCGGCTACACACACGCGATGCGCACACAAGGATGACGGTCGAGGACGGCGACACACGACGCCTTCCTACCCACGATCAAACCTAGCGGTGCCTGAGGCTTTTTTTTCATAAGTGCGTCTGCACGGAAGGGCAGAGGGACATTTGTATGCGCCTGCCGTAGGCCTCTTCTTTTCTCTCTTCGCGTTGGGCAGCAGCGGCTGTGGTGCTGCGATCAAATCGCCATCCTCTTCTCTTTCGCCTTTTTTTTTCGTCGTTTTGTTTGCGCTGGAATGATTGTATTTGCCCTGAGTGCCGGTCGAAGGGGGTGGGGCGATGAGGTGGGTTGCCAGCGCCCCATCTTTGTCTACGCCGTTGCCCCGCGCGCTTCGAAGTACAGGCACAAACGGACCAAACGGCCTGCCACTCAACGCACAACGTCAATTCGGCGCGAGCGCAGGCAGCGTCGTTGCGATAGCTCTGCGGAAACAGTACATGCCTCTCTCGGGCGGGCTCTGTCGCTCATTCGAGTCGCATGACACCCTGAAAGACCGAAGAGGTGCTGAGGTACACCAGAGCGTGCGGTAAAGGCTTTTTCGACTTTCTTTGTCGTTTGGAAGATGCCAAACACGACGGCCTTCTTTTTTCGGTCTCCTGTGAATACCCCGCCAACCCCGCTCACGGGAGGACTCCTCGGCGCGTCGCATGCTCAGGGTCCAGCATGCTCACACTCTCTGTGTGGGAGAGGCCCAGCAGCCCTCCACCCTCTTATTTCCTGCCACTGCGGAACCACTTGTGGTGGTGCCGTTGCCCGGGCACCAAAGCCGGAGGGAGGTCGGAGCGATTCATAGCAGCTGATCTCGGCGGTCAGGCTCTGGGTGGCGCTGCGTCGGAGCGAGCTGCGACGGTGAGCACACGCTTGTACCATACCGATGAAGGGCAGAGCGTCGGGGTGACGCGACGGCATGCCACCTGGCCCTCACGCTGCCTGCTTGTGTGGGGACCGGCGCGACGCCGAGAGGGACGCAGCAGGTGGCGACCGATGTTGTTAGAGCTGCTGTGAGGTGACCTGGGGGGACGGGCGGGTGGGTGGCGTTTGAGGCCGGGGCCGTGCTGAGGTGACTGGGTCGGCGCATTGCTGTGACACGCGTGTGTCTACGGCTGCTTCGCACGACGCGGATGTGGCCTGTGTCGGGCCCTGGGGCGGCGTTGAAGGGAGTTTAAGTCGTGTTTTTACATGGCGAAATAGGCATGTTGAACGCGAGAAACGAGCACCGCATCCGCCTCGCTGAGCTCATGCGCACGGAAGCCGTTTTCGCCTTCCTTTTTGTTTTTTTTTGTCTTTGTATTATGCCGCGTCTTGCTGCCCGTGTTCCTCTCAACAACGGCGTTCGCCTCACCTTCGTGTCGGATGTCTCCCTCGTGTCCTTGACGCCGCACGGCAGCGCGGTCGATGCACACGCAGCCCTGCGCGGTCTCCGCCCATGTTTGCATTTGTTGAGAAGGAAAGCCTTCCTGAATCGGTGTAGGGCTGTGCGCGCCGCCTGCCATTGTCTCCGTCACCGCTATTCCAGTTGTCTTCGAAGTCTGCGTGACGTCGCCCCACCACTGCTCACTGAACATCTCCACGACTTCTCTTTTCAACCTCAGCTGGATACGCACTCACCAGCCCGCATAGGAATCGTGAAGTTCGAGTGAAGATGTCAGAGGCGGCTCGAACGACGCGGCACTACGTGAGTGACTGTCTCGAGGAGCGATACCCCTATGATGCCAGCAAAGGGTTCGCTGGCATTCGCCAGCGCGAGGCGGGCCGTGTCTTCAACGGTTACGGGTCTGCCGCCGTCGACGACATGATGAATAGCTTGACGGACCCTTCTGTGCCTACCGAAGAGAAGACGAGGGCTGTGCATCTGCTGTACGCCCGGTCCGCGTCGCAGGAGACGAAGATCGATATGCTGACGAAAGGGCTGGTGCCACTTCTTGTAGCGACGCTGCAGCAATGCCCCGATCTCCTCTTGAAACATCAGTGCCTGCTGCTGCTGCGCTCTCTCGGAGTCCTCCCGCAGGGTTGCTTCGCGATCGTTCGGGAAGGCGCCATCCCGGTGGTTGTGGGCGCGCTGCACACCGTGTTGCCCTCTTCGGGGTCGTCGGAGGCAGCTCAAGCCTGCTGCATTGCCGCGGCACACGTCCTCTTCCAGGTGAGCAGCAACATGTCCGGGCTGCGGTGGATGCTGAGCTTGGCTCACGACCGCGCTTTCGAGGGGATTGAGGCGGCGTGGGTGGGGGATCCGCTGGCGCCGAAGACACTCGTTTCCTTCATAGCCGACAGCCTTGCGAGAGAAGCAACGCCTGCCAAGGCCACCACCTACCTCATTCAGACCCTAGCACGCTTGACCAGCCTCGCGCGCGGCGCGGAAGCGTTTCTTGCTGTCTCGGATGCAGTTGACGTCATGGTCGAGCATCTTAGACACCTCCCGAGTCCTACCACGCAGGACAGCGAGCTGTGCGCGGCGACGCTGGAGGTGATGTGGAACACGACCCTCGGTCACGCCGGCGCAGCAGCCATGGAGGAGCGCGGCGTACCCGACATTCTTTTTCAACTCCTTGTGGACACCAGCGGGAGCGCCGCTCAGGTGCCCGTGTGCGTGCAGCGGCAGTTGACTGGGGCGCTTTCCGCTGTTTCTCAGCTTACCTCCGTCAAGCAACGCAGCACGCACGCCGTTTCGACGGCGGGGGGTCGCACCCGCATTGTCGTCTTGCTCGACTACCTCCGCGAGTGGAACAAGCTTATTGCGACGCAGTACACCAACGCATCCAGGCCGATCCCAAAAGACGCTGCTGCGATCGTGACGAACCTGGTACAGTGCATCCGCCTCGCATCGGAGCTAAAGCCGGTGCGGGACGTCACCCACGCCATTGTGGAGGCCATGGAACAGGAGGACACCACAGAGGCCTTCTACTTCCGCCGCCAGCTGTACTTCCACACAAGGTGGGAGGCCGAGTACCACGCAAGCGTGGAGGTGTAGGTCGCCCCTCACCGCACGTTCTTTTCGTTCTCTCTCTAACGGCGTGCGTGCGTGTGTGTGTGTGGGGGGAGAGGGGGCACGGCTTGTCTTGTCCCTGCTGCTGCTGCTGTTGCAGAAGCACCGCATGCTGGCCCTGCGTCGCGGTGTGCGTTGATGTAGAAGACGAGGCACCTTTTTGCTTCTAGTTTTTTTTTGCCAAACCACCCCGCGCTTTCTCCTCCCTCGCTCCTCAACTTGTTTGTCGCCATCCCCGGTGGGCCTCTTGCGCCCCTGCCCAGACCTTTACGAGCCATTCGCGCGCTCTCACCGCACCGCCTGTGTCGGTGCCTTGTGTGCATGACCGTTGTAGGGTCGGTGAAGGCAGCGACGGCGCAGCTCCTGGAGCCCGCAAGGGACACCTGAAAGATGACGGAGGTGAGCGGCAGAGAGTTATGTAGTGTACAAGGCACAGCAAACAACGATGAAACATGAGCGTGTTACTGGATCGGTGCACCGATGTGGAGGAGAGCAGCGAGCTGCTTGCACCCCACCCCCGGACACGTCAACCCACAAGAAGAAAGACGCGGAGCGGTGACGCGTGACTGCCGCCGTGCGTCTTACCTACGCCGGACTCAATGCGCTTTTCGCTGCTCTCTCCCTCTTCCTAATCTCCGCTTATCATGCTCCTCAACACGCATTCGAGTGCACCCGCCTCGTGTCGTTGAGCTTGAGGATAAATGAACGGGGCGCCCCATCGCGTCGCGACTATCACCACAGCTCACCTTCTGCAGATAAAACTCGCAGCACACATACATCAGCCCAGCCCCCAGACAAGGTGCGTGTTTATACGAGCGCACGTAATAGATTAGAGCCGTACACACCCAGAGAGAGGGAGAGGGGGGGAGAGAGAGGGAAGGAGTGGGACAGTAGAGTTGACGTGCGAGCGCTGACACGTGCGCTCATCTAGCAGCCGCTCCAGTGCCTTCCGCGTAGGGCGAGGTCCAGGTGCGGTTTGGCGGACCTCTTCGGTTTTAGTTTTCTCTCTCTTGTGTGGAGCCGTTTTTGCTTTCATAGAACCCACCCCACAGCCTGCGCCACCAGCGGTCGTCATGGGCACCCACAAGAAGGCTGCTGCCGTCTCTTCGACGGACATGTTCGAGGAGGTTGGCCGCATCTTTCAGCAAGTGCACCAGAGCGCTGCCCACGCGCAGAAGTGCAAGAAGAAGCTCATCAGCCTCGGCCAGGAGAGCGCGCCGCAACTCTGCAGAAATGTGTGCGGTGTCGTGCTGCTGATCCTGAAGCAGGTGGCTCAGATCGCGCCTGAGGCGATGCGAAGGCACTACGCCTTTGTCACCGAGCTCTGTAAAGCGTTCCGCGAGTCCTGCGAGTCGGACCAGTTGGCCATTGAGCTGCTGAAGAGTGTTTCGGCCTTCCACAACGCGATGGACAAGGCTGTGCGGCTGGCCGTCGTATCCACCTTTGAGGCCCTGCTCAAGACGGTGGACCAAAGCAACGTGTCGGAGGAGCGGCAGGACTTCTACCAGGAGGCTGCGGAGCTGCTGAAGCAGCGCGTGCATGATAAGTGTCCGCAGGTTCGTGCGAAGGCGGTCGCCAGCGTGGCTGCCTTCCAGTCCGGGAAAAAAGATTGCGACGTCACACAGCAGCTCATTGCACTGCTGTGCTGCGATACCAACGCCGACGTGCGCAAGCAGATCCTTCACGCGATTGCGCCGCGCAAGGAGTTTCTCGAGGGGTACTTCCACGGCATTATCCGCTGCCTCCGCGATGTCGTGGCACGCGTGCGGGCGGAGGCGTGGGACGTGCTAGGGCGCTTTCCGTGGCGCTACATCACCGCCTACGCGAATGCCAAGGGAGTGAAGATGCCTGAGCTGCTGGCGGCCGGGCTTGACGACGCCAACGCATCGGTCGTCATTGCCTGCCGGGCCGCCATCACCAACTCTTGGGTGCACCGTGACTGCAAGGATCTGTGCGAGGATTTCATGAACAGCATCGCGTGTGGGTACGTGCTCCCGTCGCTGTCGCCGTACGAGTGCATCAGTGCGGAGCTGCTTGCGCACGCGCGAAAGCGCCAGGCCAACACACACTTTCCCTTGAAGCTCGACGACATCAACACGGCGGGGCTTCTCTTATGGAAGGCGGACTGTCGTGTGTCGTGCGACACGGAGGGCGAGGACGAGACACAGCTACTGCTGCCGCTGGGGCAGTTCAGCACCGTTCTCCAGGATACTGTGTACGCCTACGCGCGCCCCGATGCGGAGCCCAAGACGGTCAAGTTCCGCAGCGTCGAGGATGCCGACAACATGCTGCGTATTCTGCTCTCGGTTTTTGACATCTACGACGACAATGCCTACTTGGCACACGCCGACAACACCACCCGCGCATCGCTGCTGCGCCTCATCAACTTTATCTTGAAGGTTGTGCCAGACGAAGATCCGTCGCTCTTCGTGGACGTTGCCGTGCGCGCTCTCAAGTCGCTCACCGCCCGCACGCCGGAAGAGGCAACGAAGACGATCACGTCCGCGCTCGACTCGCTCTTCCGAAGCCTGAAACTGCCGCAGCGACACAGCCTGGGCTTCGACGATGTCGAAGCAATTGGACGCAAGAGCCGCGAGCGGCAGCAGGAGTTGGTGAAGCGCAAGGTGCTGTGGCGCGCGGGCGAGCTGGCGGAGGACTCCTACACGAAGCTGAAGGAGGAGATGGACCGGGATGAGAAGTTCCTGCTGCGCATGCAGCTCATCGTCCTCGCGTTCCTTTCACATTCGCAGCGCGGGGACGCGATTCCTATGTTCTGCTACCACATCATTCAGATGGGTCGGCACCTCGACAACGAGAAAGTGCGCGTGGCGGCGACGAAGTCGCTTTGCTTGCAGTGCCTCATCAACCCCGAGAGCGTCCACACCTTCATGCCGCTCATCCTCGCCGACTCGCAAGAGAATGCTGGCGGCGCCGTAGAGGCCGACATGAGCCTTCCCATCGCGGCCATCGGCGTTATCTTTGATCTCATCATGGAGTATGGGCTGCGCTTCTTCGACGTGGTGAAGCGGCCACCGAACGAGGCGAGGGCGCTGTACAACTCAGAGAGCGAGACCGAGGCGCGCCTGCAGCATGAGCAGGAGTTGGCGGAGGGGGACGTGCACAAAGTGGGCAGCAAGCGTCTGCTGGCAACGCTACAGTCTTACCTGCAGCCGGGCAACGAGGCCAAGCACATCGTCACGGCCTCCGGCTTCTGCAAACTGCTGAGTTGCAACCGCCTTCCGGCAGAGGTCGTTCCACATGTTGTAGCCGTTCTGCTTATTCACTACACCGGTGCCATGGCATCGAAGAAGGAAAGCACCACCGTCGCGTACATGATGGACTACCTCGGCACCTTCTTCCGCAGCTACGCCGCGAGCCACCCAAAGCGCCAGGTGCAGATCTGCGAGGGCGGTATCACCGCATTCCGCGTCGTGCTCGAGCGCAACATCGCCATGGCATCGAGGCTGATCGAGTTTGTCGCGCGTCTCACGGACGCCTACACGTTGACCGCCATTCGTGACATCGACCCGCAAGCGGCAAGGCGCGCGACCAGGGACGTGGTAGACGAGGCAGAAGGAGCAGCAGAAGAGGAGGTCGAGGCGCAGCGCAAGAGCAACCGCACCAACGCAACGCGCTCTTCCATGCAGTCGGGCCGCCTTTTTCGTGAGCTGAGTCGCCACTCTCTTCACGAGCGTCTCTCGCAGGAGCTGCTGGTCGTGTTGGCGTGCAGCGAACTCGCGGAGAGTCGCGCTACCTGCATGGATGCTCTGGAGAAGTGCATGTATTTTTACAGCCTCGAACCGCAGCCCTTCTTACTCCACTGCGCCTCCGCGGCACTGGAGGCGACGCGGCATGCTGCCCCTATCGTGTACGACCGTCTAGAGGCCTGGCAGACGAAGCTTTGTGAGCGATGCACCGCGGCCGGCGCTGCACCACAGTCGAACGGCACCACCAGCGACGCCGAAAGCGCAGATTCGCTTGAACAGCGGTGGTGCGAGGCGTTAAAGGCACATGAAGAGAAGCGGGACGCGCTGCTGGAGGCGGGCTTTGGCGGGTTCGCGTCTATCCCACCTCAGCTCGATGTTGCTTCACCCGTGATGGTGAAGGCGGAAACGGCGGAGTTGAAGCGGGAGCGCCACTCAGACGTGTTCGACGTGGAGTCGATTGTGGGTCCTCGCAAGCGATCGAAGTACTGACGTGTACGCACAGGCGCTCACGTGGGCCTGCATGCTTCACAGCGTCAGAATCCTCTCTAGATGCGCTCTTCGGCAGCCGATCTCTTGCGTCGCACTGCCCTCGCCGACGGACGCACTGTCACTGCTGGCACGCTTTGCGATCTCCCCACTTGCAGATGTTGTGTAAGTATAGGAAATAGAACGGTGAAGATGGCGGGGTGGCTGAGGGGCGGTAGAAGGGGCACCCCGTTGGCTGTGGCACGGAATGAGGTGGGTGCGAGAGAGGCGCACGTGTGCATCTTCTGACACCGCGCGCATGTCCTTCGTTCCTTGTCCTCCTTCCTCCCCTCCTTTTTTTTCTCTCTGCACGCCCCTGCGCCCCGTTTCACTCTTGTATTATTTCCCCACATGCTCAGCCTCTGCAGCTGCTGTTGATCTTCCGTTGCTCTCCAGTGGATCGACTTGAGACACCCGCTAGCCGCTTCGACGGCGAGGAATAGACAGGCGCCGGCTTGCCTGGTCGACCTGTGCGACATACTTCTGAGACACATCTCCCCGCTCAACCAGATCATGGACAAGCTAGAGAGTAGAGAGCTGATGTCGCCTTCGGCGGGGCCGATTGTTCGGCAGCATCCATGTCGCACAGCGACCCCGAAGTAAGGCGGCGGATGCGCTCCCCTTTTTGTGGTGTCTTCTTGCCCGCAGATCCTTTGCCTTCTCCACGCGGTGGACGTGCTCGTGTGTTTTTGCCATGTGCCTCCTCCGCTTTGCCCTCCCCCTCCCCCTCTTCCCCTCCCCATTGTTGTTTGGCGGCGCTCATGGTGGCCATGACCTGCCTTCCATCCATGTCCGCTGGATGCCGCATCTTCCACTTTCCTCTCGTGCACCCCGCTCCCCTTTACGTCTTCTTCCGTTGCTGCGCACGTCGGCACTCAGGTATCGTGTCACCGCTCGTCGTGCCCCCATGAGCGGTCCGTGACGGGGAGGGGTGGGGTAAACACAACAAGAGCACGCGATTTATCTCATCGGCAATTCCACCGTCTCTCTCCACCGGTTCTGCCTCGCCGCCGCATCCAGACGCGCTTCATTTGACAAGGCCGCATCCCATCACACTCTTGGAGGCGGCTCAAGCCTTACGCGTGACTGGGTGGCGTGACCCGTACCACCTTTCGTTTTTCCGCGGGTTTTGTTGTCTCCTTGTCGTTTTCATTGTGTTTTTATTGCAGCGCTGCGATGGTGACCGAGGTGGACGTGAGCGGCATTACCGTGTCGTTCCCCTTCGACCCGTATCCAGCACAGGTGGAGTTCATGCGCAGCGTCGTGAAATGCCTCCAGAACGGCTTCAACGGGCTGTTGGAGTCGCCCACCGGTACTGGCAAGACGCTCTGCTTGTTGTGTAGCACGCTTGGCTGGCTTGCGGCAACCTCGCAAGGCGCAGTCCTTCGACACACCAGCGACCAAGATCAGAAAGGTCGCGGTAAGCACAACCACAAGGTGGTGTACTGCAGTCGAACGCACGCTCAGCTGACGCAGGTGGTGCGTGAGCTGAAGCGCACGTCGTATGCACAGTGCTTCACCATGGCCGTCCTCGGCTCTCGTGAGCACATGTGCTTGAACAAAGAGGTGACGCGGCTCCCGTCGTCGCAGGCGCAGCACGCCATGTGCAGTGCGCTTCGGTCGGAGCGCAACTGCCGCTTCTTCAGCGGTTTGCAGTCTGCGACCGCTGGCGCCAGCCTTTTGCCCCCTGAATGCGCGGTGCACGACATGGAGGACTTGATGCGAGAGGGAAGCCGAAGCGGTTTCTGTCCGTACTTCCACGAGCGTGACGCGGCGAATGACGCGGACGTTGTACTCATGCCGTACAACTACGTCCTTGACCCTTCCCTTCACAAGCAGCTGCCTTTTGAGCTGGCGGACTGCATTCTCATTGTGGACGAGGCCCACAACCTGCCCTCCGTGCTCAGCAGCTCGGGCTGTCAGACGTTGTCGCCGCTAGAGGTGACCACCGCCATCCACGACTGCTCACGGGCCATCGCTATGCACCGCCTCACCGCAAAGAAGGCAGAGCTGGACGAGGACATGGCGGCGGAGGAGGAGCTGGAGCTGGCGTCGCTGAAGATCCTGCTGAGCCGGCTAGAGATGTGCGTGTACGCGGAGCCTATGGCAGAGGGGACGGCGACGCCCGCGCCGACGCAGTGCGATGTGGTGCGGGATGGTTCGTACATGTTCGCTTTCTTGGAGAAGGCCTTGATCACTCGCGAGGTCTTTGGGGTGCAGTCGGACAGCGCCACCTCGGCGTCGGGGCTGGCAGGGACGATGGGGAAGTGTGTGACGCTTCTGGCGGATAGCGAGCGACCCGCAACGAGCATGGCGCGAGTGCAGGAGTTTCTCACGCGTGTCTTCGCCTTCGATATGGCCCATCTCGACTCCACCAGGTTTGTGCTGCAGCAGCATCTCGTCGCCGCCAAGGCCGCCCGCACACTCGGCTTCTGGGAGCTGGATAACACGCGCTTGATGCGGCAGGTCGTGTCGCCGCTGCATTCGGTTCTGCTCACGAGCGGCACGCTGTCCCCGCTTGACCAGTTCGCGGCAGAGCTGGGCATGGAGTTTCAGGTGCGCCTGAAGGGAAAGCACGTGATCCAGCCAGATCAAGTGCTCGGTGGGGTCCTCTGCCGTGGGCCGAGCGGCGAGAAGCTGAATGGCGGCTTTTCATTCCGCAGCAGCGTGGACTACCGCGTAGGTCTCGGCATGAGTCTCGCCAACATCGCTCGCAACACACCTGGCGGCACTCTTGTCTTCTTCCCCAGCTATGCCTCTATGAACTCTGTGGTCGAGCTGTGGCGGGCCGGGAGCGGGCGTGCAGGGGACACCAAAACAGTGTGGGGCATGTTGTCGGAGCTGAAACCGATCTTCGTGGAGCCGAACAACTCCAACGACCTGCCAACCATCGTGCAGGGCTTCCAAAAAGAAGTGGACGCGTCACCCCTCCGCGGCGCGATTCTGCTGGCGGTGTGCCGTGGCAAAATCAGCGAGGGCATCGACTTTGCCGACAACCACGGTCGCTGCGTGCTCGTCGCGGGTATCCCGTACGCCAATCACACCGATCTCTTCGTTCGCCTTAAGCGCGACTACATCACGTCCGTGGCGCCGCAGCGGCCCCTGGTGCACGGAAAGCCATTCACGGGCGACGACTGGTACCGGAATGAGGCGATGCGGGCTGTCAACCAGTGCGTCGGCCGCGTGATTCGGCACAAGGACGACTACGGCGTTGTCCTGCTCGCTGACGAGCGCTTCGAGGGACTGCTGGAAAGCGTGTCGGAGTGGGTGCGACGGCGCACGCGTGTCTTTTCCGACTTCCGCGGCGCCTACGCGGCTGTTGCGCAGTTTTTTGGCGCCCGGCGCCATCGCACGACTGAGACGGCTGCCATTCCATATGTGTTGATCGAGAACGGCGCAACCGCCGCAGCCGAGCTGCCGTCCTCTGCGACGCTCGCGAGGCTGTACGCAGATGCGCAGGCGCGTCGGCGCGAAGAGCATGTGCAAGAGACACGTCGACGTCGTTTCGAGGAAGTGCGCGAGGCCAAGGCCAGCGCGTGCAACGATGCAGTCGCGTCCGCGACGTCGCCGTTCGCACCTGCGTCGTTTGCCGTGTCTTCAACGACGGGTCGCGCTGGTGGGGCCCCTGCGATCTCGCAACGAACCTCTGCCGAGGCACCGGAGGTGACAGTGGTGTCGGCGGAGAGAGAGACGGCGGACATGCGCGATACCGTGCCGATGGGGCGGTCGGACGGGCCTCCAATGCTCGGGCCTACGTCAAGGGAGTTCTGCGAGTTTCTCAAGGCACGTGTGCCAGTAGAGGCATATCATCGCTTCAAGATGGTGTTGGCCCAGCTGGCGGCCCTCCGCCCGCTTCTGCGAACGTCGCCGGCGGCAGCCGCGGATGGACTTGCAAGGCTTCTCGTGCCGTTGCGGACCATCTTTGGCGCCACAGACGTTGATTACCATCACAGACTCTTTGCTGAGTTCGGCCGCCACATACCTGAGGAGTTTCGGCCACTCTACGCGGACCTCCTCAAATCCAACGGGCTGATGTGAGAACACATCAGGAGGGGGAGGGGTGAGGCGCGACAACCCGCCGCCCTCTTCTCTCCTTGGTGCCTCTGAGCGGGCGCATGCGTGGCGGTTTGTTTTTCTGTTGTTGTCTTGTCTGAAGGCCATGCGCGTGCTGCGAATGGGCTGCGCGTCGCTTCCACCGCCCTGACCGGCGTCGCTCTGCCGCCTCCGACCTCGTACATGCACTTACCCACACACCTTTTCCTTTCCACCCAATGAAAGGCGGCGTCAGCTTGCTTGCCGCCCCACCCCCTTCCCTCGGAGCAACGCGAAGCACTTCCAATACCATGAGCCGTCGTCCTTTGGTGGCGTCTTTCGGCATCTACTTCAAGTCGCAGGCTGCTCACCATTGCGCGCACGCTTTCTCCCTCTTCTCCCTCGCTCACTGGATCGTCGTCTTATCGTCTCGCTTCTCGCCTTCCTTTCACGCACCGTCTTCCCACCCTCATTTTCGCTCCTCACTTGGGCGGCTTAGTGCCGCGCAGTCCACCCACTCTACCGTCTTCGCACGGTTTTTTCTTCTTGCTCAGCGCCGCACAGAAGCTGGCCGCACAGGGCCACAAGAGAGGGAGAGACAGCGCGCAGTTGCAAGGCGCTGCGCCACTTGTGAGGGTGTCTCATCGCGTCACTCCAATCTCTTCCTCATTTTGCTGACCGTACATCCCTTTGTCGCACACAGCTGACGGCCAACAACTCGCATCACGTTGGATGCAAAGGGTGCCGCTCCATCATTCGGGTGATGCTTGGTGGCGACTCACCTGCTTCGGCATTTCCAGTGTCTGGTGCATTTTTCTGTTTTCCCTCTGCTCTTCTTCTCTTCCTCGTTTCATTTTCCACTCGTGCGCGCGCTCTCTCTCTCTCTCTCTGTGCGCTTGTACGGTGCACCGACGTGTGCGTGTGAGCGCGCCTCCTGGCCATTGGCACGTGGCCGCTGTGAAAAACGCTCGTTTCCGGTGTTCTCTGTTCTCCCTCTCCGTCCTATTCGAGGCTTTGCTATCTTTTTTTCTTTGCGCCGGTGTAGCCGAGGCGCTTCTTCTTCTCGCCTTTCTCCCCCCTCTCCCTCCGATCGTCCCTCCTGCTTTGTGTGTAGCACTCTCTCGCTGCATCTATGCCACTTCGCGTACGCTCCCTATTGCCTCCCACCCGCGAACAGCTTCATAGATAACCTCTCTGATCGACCCTCCCAATGCCAGGGGAGGCTGCAGCGGCGGAGCAGCGCATGCGCGACTATGAGGTCTTCGAGCATCTCGGCTCCGGGGCAACAAGCGATGTGTACCGCGTGGTGAACAAGACGAACAACCGCACCTATGTCCTGAAAAAAATGTCTCTCGCGAACATGAACGATGAGGAACAGCTGCGGGCCAAGCAGGAGATTATCGTGATGGACAACGTAGACCACCCAAACATCGTCAAGTTCCGGGAGAGCTTCATGGACCCGGCCGACAACTCCGTCGACATCATTATGGAGTACTGCGAGTTCGGCACCCTCGAGGATCTCATTGAGCGACAGCGCCACGAGAGTCGCCCCTTTCCAACCGATGTGTTGCTGGAGTGGATGGCGGAGCTGCTATGCGGACTGTCCCACATCCACTCTAACCGAATCCTTCACCGTGACCTCAAGACAAGCAACATTTTCGTAACTTCCAAGAATCACTTGAAGCTTGGTGACTTTGGCGTGTGCACGATCCTGTCGAACCCAAACGCCAAGGCGGAGAGCATGATCGGCACCCCTCTCTACTTCGCCCCGGAGGTGTGCAACAGCGACCCCCACGATGAGAGGAGCGACGTGTGGAGCCTCGGCGTCGTCTTTTACGAGATGTGCACCCTGCGCCGTCCTTTTGAAGCGGACAACCTATTCACACTCATCCAGCTCATCCTCGAGTCCGACATCGAGCCATTCGGCAACGGCGTGGATGGCTCGCTGGAGGGGCTCGTGCGGCAGATGCTGGACAGGGACCCGAGTAGGCGTCCAACAGCGCAGGAGCTCATTGATGTGCATCTGGAAGTCCCTGTGAGCCACCCCTCGCACCCGTCGCAGAAGCCGTCGAGAGGCCGTCTCCTTCAACAGTTCAGCGGCCCAGAGCTGCAGTACACGAAAAAGTGGCCACCCCCAGAGGGGACCGTGCCCGTCCCCCCGAAGAGTGGCAAGACGCGCGCGACAGGCGAATGGATTCACACTGGCAGTGCGCTGGACGTTTTTGTGGAGCTGCAGCGCACTTTGCACCGTATTCCAACCGCTACCAAAGCCAAGGACGGCGCTGCCTTCACTCCAGCGTCACAATCTGCGCCAGGCGCCGCACTCAGCGTATCCTCTGCAGTTACAAAACCGAAGCCGGAGAAGCCAGCCAAGAAATCGACGGGCGCTAAGGGTACTGCGGGCACTACCACCGCTTCGAGCCCGCTCTCTCGAGCAAAGGCCATAGAGCACGCCAGCGCGCAGAAGGAGGATGCTGCCTTTGGTAGTTTGCTGCTCAGCTTTACAATGCGGGAGCTGCAGCTCGACGTGCAGCGACGCCGCACATCCATGTTTGGGGAGGAGAAGTCGCTAAACAGCGACGACATACCCCTCGTGATCGAGGTGCAGGGGGAATCTTTCTCGGAGGCGACAGCAACGAAAGACACTGTTTCGTTTCTTGCTGACATCGCTGCTGTCATTGATCGACACACGGCGAACGGCGGACAGATTGCCTTGGAGGCTTTAGACGGGGCTGCTTGCCTCCTCTCCGAATACAAGCACCTCAAGTACGCGTGATGAAGGCCGCCGTGCCGACAGCGGAGTCTCCTCGTCGCACCACTTCAGGTCCTCTTGCTCTACCTTACTGAGCGGGAGCGGGCGTACAGATGACGCGATGCCGCAGGCGGCGGATGCATAGCGGTGTCTCATTACTGTCCCGCCTTTCTTTCGACCTTGTCAGGGCCCGCCCCGCCCCAGTCACGGTTTTGATCCATCTTCGTTCTAAGAGACACACCTGCACCGTGTCTTCCGTACGCGACTGCCGTTCGGCGCCCATCCTCCTCTTCTCTTCCTCCTCCCGTTTACCGCCCTCCTCTGGCTTGTGGCATGTTGTTGTTGTTCTCTCTGGTGGGCCGTTGTGCATTTTCTTTCTCGCTGTGCCAGCCGAGGCGGCCGCAGGTGGTGATGACGTGGACATGTGCGCGAGCATGGAGCGAGCGAGAGGTCTGTGTGCGTGTGAATGTAGAGGCAGTCGTGTATCCTCCTCTACGCCTCCCTGCTTTTTCTTCTTGTCGGTCTCGGTTTCTGCCATGCGTACGTTACGGAGCGGAAACGTCGGGAAGTCAAGCGTTGTAGGGTAGGACGCGAGGTGGGTGAGCGGTTTGTCGGTCTTCGTAGTTACGAAGTGTTGAGATGAAGAGCAACTTATCCGGGTCTCGGTTGCTCGACACCTGTCCCCTGGGGCCTCCCCGATCTCCTCTCCTATGCGCTCTCTCGCTGGGGTGTTTTGGCGTGTATGCGGATGCCTCGTGCGCTCCTCGCGCTCTTTGTCTGTTATCCTCCCGTCTCTGCGTGTTCCTCTCTCTCTCTATCCTCCCTTCTCTTGAGCGTGCGTAGCCGCCCTCCCACTTCCCCTAATAAGGGGGAGGTGAGGCACATCGACATGGCGTACCCCCTGAAGACGTGGTAGTGGCGGAGGGCTACTCCGGAAGACTCGTCGGGAGACGGCCTGCTCGAGGAGCTTTTCCCTGAGGGGCGGCACCATCGCCTACAAGGCGCGGGCGAACGGAACCGACAGCAGAGTACTACTCTACCGGTGGAGGGGGCGGTGATCTACACGCAGGCAAGGACGCCTGTGTGGAACTCGACACTCCCTGCCGTCGCCACCTCCTGCACCACGCGACGTTTCGCTGCGATGCAATATACCGTGCTTGGAGGCGCGAACGGGCTCGTGCTCCCCTCCAGCAGTCCAGCAGGTCGTGGGTGCGCTGTACCTTCCACATGTTCTGCGGTTGCATCGGATTGCGGGAATCTTGGAGGAGGCTTCGGACAGCATGCCCGCTGTCTTGACCGCGTGCGGCTCTGCGCCCTCAGCCAGCGTACCATAGGCGCCACGTCGCAAGCTTCGCACGGGGTGGGGCCGGGCTTATCAGTCTCTCACAGCGCATGCGTGCGACAGCAGTGGTCCAGCGAGGATTGTGGCCTGCACATGACCGTCCACTGCTTCGCACATCACCTGCCTGTACGGGTAGCAGGTGGGCCGGCAGCGGCCGCTCGCCTCCGGCCTTGGCCTACACGAGGCACCCGCTTCACGGCAGGACACCCGCGCCCCCTCCCCTCCCACAGTTGGGGCAAAGGTGTCACCCTGGTGACGGGCCATCGCCACCCCTCCCCATCTTGCATGCGCAGAAAGCAGCTGAATGGGTTTGAGCAGCAGTGGGTGTGGGTCTGGCGCTGAACACGTTGTGTTCCTCTGCACAGCCGGTTCACCGAATCTTGCCGACACGCAACTCCGCGCCGGGCTCGTCTCTCGCCCGCTCGGATGTGAAGGACGTGGCGTTGCCACTTGTGAGCGGCACCCTTACCCCGCTGTGCGAAGGCAGGAGGGAGGTCACAGAACGACTGTCGGAGGAGCAAAATCCGTTGCAGAATTACGATGGGGTGATCCATGTTTCGCCCCAGCGAATCCTCTCACGAAAGGCGGCTGCGGCCTCAGGGAGCACCGACGAAGCATACGCGATCACCGCCGGCGAGAGTCCCGGGCGCGAACCCCTCCCCTGCATGCTGAGCCGTGCGTGTGTCCGAGTCTTCTCTTCATCCCCGTGCTCTCTTTGTGTCGTTCAAGGTTTGCTAAGCGAAGGTCGCTGCCCGACGCTCGTGTCAGTGGGCCATCACATTACCAATTTACTGGCCTACACTTATGCGATTGTTTGTTGCCTACGCTATGCACTTGAATCCCCCCAAAAAATCCATCAGCCTTTTCCTCCGCGTCTGCGAGGGCAGAAAATACCAAAAAGGTGCCTTTAGAAAAGGACTGAGGAGGGGAGGGGGAGGGGAGGGGTAGGCGTGCGATTCGCGTCCCCGCAGGAGCTCTAAGCGAAGCGCATACACGCAACGACGTCGCACAATCTCGCCCCCATCCCCTGCGCAGCTCTTCACCGCTATTCATCATCCCTGCAGCGGTTAGGGTCTTCGCTGTGGTCGTCATCCTCCGCATTTGCCGTGAGCTACCACTGAATCGGTTCTATGTGTTTTCGCGTTTATCCGTACTTTTTTTTGCTTTGTCTGTGCATGATCACGTGACGACTAACACCTCTGCTCCACCCTTCCCCATGCGCACGTGCCCCACGCCGTTTTCGGAACGTAGCAGGGACAAGAGGGCATAGCCTTACACAGAAAGCTGCGAAAACAGCGGCGTCGCCTAGCTCCTCTCCCCTTCCACCATTCGCTGCATACCGGTGCACCCACTTATGCAGCAGCGCGCCTACTAGCACGTCGAGACGCGCTGTTATTCTTGTTGTGCGCGCTCAAGCACACGTCTGTTTTCACGCGCACCCCGCTTTGTCTGTGTTGGTGTGTGGTCTCTTTTGTGGCGCCGAGCCGTGGCGGTGTGCGTCATGTCTCTCATGCCCGGGTACCCAGTGCCCCGCGCTCAGTGGGTGGAGTCTGCGGAGGCCTGTGTGGCGTGCAGCAAGCGGTTCACCTTTTTTGCGTTCAAAGAGAACTGCCCGTGCTGCGGGCGACTCTTCTGCTCCTCGTGCCTCTCCGCGCAGTGCGCACTTTTTCCGACGGCGCCACCCAAGGCCGTCTGCCTTGACTGCTTTCGGAAAGCTCAAGACTGGCGTCTTTTTCAGCTCGAGCAGCAGCAGCAGACTACAACGCAAGCGGACGTGGGCGCCGCGGCAGCCCCTCTCTCCACCTCGATGGAGGTGCTAGAGTCGAAGCTGAGCGCACTCGAGGAGGAGTTCGACCGTGCAAAAGAAAACGCCCGTCATCTTCGCGAGGAGAACGACTCCCTCATCGATCTCCTTGCTGCCAAAGACTCCTGCATTGCAGAGCTGAGGGACAAGCTCATGGAGACTGGCGTCTCGGCCGGCACTGTTGCGCAGTCGGCAGAGAAGCTGCAGGCGGAGTTGCAGGAAGCAAAGGATGAGAAGGAGAGTTTGGGGCGACGGCTCAATGAGGCTGAGCAGAGAGTAGCAAGTGCTGCTCAGGCTAACGAGACCATGAAAACACAGATCCAGGAACACATGCAGGCGAAGGTGGAGTGGGAGTCGTTGGAGGCCAAGCTGAAATCCGAGGCGCGGAAGGCAGAGGACATGCTCGCGCAAAGTTTAGAGGAGGTGAGCGAATTGCGGACAGCAATGAAGTCTACGAATGCCCACAGTGAGGAGCAGATCAAGCAACTAACTGCCCAGCTGCAGGCGACGGTAGAGGCCAACGCACACCTTCAGAGAGACTACGACCGCAATGTAGAGGCTCTGCGCACAGCCGAGCAAACTCGGATTGCATCGGACGCGCACCATGACGAGGAGCTGCAGCGCCTCAGAGAGCACCTTGCTATCGCCACAGCTGCTCTGGCACAGGCACAGGAGCGGTATGAGCGGCAACAGATGGGCGCCATGAAAGCGTCTGACGACGCCGCGACTGCCATTGCGGCAGAGAAGCAGCGCAAGATCGATACTCTAAACGAACAGCTCGCTTTATCTAGCGCGGCTGCGCAGCGCCTTCAAGGTGAACTTGGCCGTGCAGTAAAAGAGACTGCCCGACTGCGAGAAGAGGCGGCGCTCAGGGCGGAGGCCGCCAGCACGTTGACGTCAGAGATTCGCACGCAACTGGAAGCTCAAGGGACGGCAGCTCAGCAGGAGGTGCTGCGACAACAGGAGGCGAACGCACGCCTACGCGCAGACCTGGAAGAGAAGGAGCAGCTTGTGACGAAGCTGCAGTGTGACTGTCTCCGTGCAGCCACGACGGCACGAGCGCAGCTCGACGACCTTCACGGTAAACTTGCGGAAAGGAAAGTGACGTACGAGGAGGGTCAGCGCTCGTGGCAGGCGTGGCTAGGAGAGCTGCGTGCGGCGCTGGAGGTGGTGATGCAGCAGGAGGCGGTCGAGGTGGCAGCCACATCGGTGTCGTCCACCGGTGCGGGGATGAACGGCGGCGGAGCGACCAAATCGCGATGGGCACAGCCCACTATCATAGAGGAACTGCAGTACCCGTGTGTTGCCGACTTAGATGTGCGCGCCATCGAGCCTGTGCCTGGGCTTGAGCTGTGGGAGTTCGACACCGTTGCCGAGGCACAGCGAGGCGGCGAGGCGGACGTGCTCCTGCGTGTCGGTCACCAGATCGCGCTGGACTTGCACCTCTTCCCCGACCGCACCTCGCTGCACCGGTGGGCGTGCCTGCTGGCAACGGTCCAGGTGAACTACCGCGCCAACCAGTATCACAACAGAGTGCACGCGGCAGACGTGCTCCAGGGCGTTTACGCGATGATATGCAGCTGCCCCGGCCTACTGCCGCACATGACAACCGTGGAGAAGCGCGCCGTCGTGTTTGCGGCCGCCGTACACGACATCCGACACCCCGGCCGCTCCGAGATGTTCCTCAAAAGCACGTTCGACGCAACATACGTGCACTACAACGGGCTGCAGGTGCTGGAGCAAATGCACACGGCGACCGCTTTTCACCTCCTGGCCACGCCGGAGCTGGACTTCACGCGCGGCAACATGGACGACACGGAAGCCCTTGAGTTCCACGGCCTCGTCGCGGCGCTCATTGGATGCACCTTCATGGGGCGCCACGCGTCTCTGATGGAGCAGTGGTCGCGCCCTCTACAGGACGGCAAGACATACGACATGGCTGTTACCGCGGATCGGCAGCAGGTGCTTTCGCTGTTCTTGCATGCTGCCGATATTGGGGCGCAGGCCCGAGGACTGACGGTGGCGCTGAAGTGGCTGGGCATTGTGGAAGAGATGCGCGCGCAAGGTGACGACGAGGCGGCGCGAGGGCTGCCACTAAGCCCGGGGAGCAGCCGGAGTGCGAGCCTGGAGAGAGGCCAAATCTTCTTCATGGAGATGTTTGTCGTGCCGCTGTTCGACCTCGTGCACCAGATGTTTCCCTCTATTGAGTCGCCGATGCGGAACCTGCGCACGGTGCACGCGCACTACTGCGCGGCGCTGCAGGAGACGCGTGCGTTCCCGCCGCCTGTGCAGTACAGGACGGCGACGCAGCCAGCGAGCCACACGGCGGAAACGTCCCGCGCGGAGGCCCTGGGTATCCGCGAGGCTGCAGTAAGGAAGCAGGAGAAGGCGGTGAAGCAATCGATAAATCAGCTGCGGGAGGCGACGGCCGCCGTGGCGGGTCGGGAGAAGCTGCTGAGAGAGAGGGAGGTCGCTCTGATGAGGGCGGAGGCCGCTTTAAAGAGCCCGCGAAATGAGAAGCCGTCGGCTACCTCGTCCATCGATGAAGAGGAGCTTCTGCGTGCCATCACTGCTGTCATGGCGCGCGAGGCGGAGGTGCAGCGGAGAGTGGCGGATGTAGAGACTATGACGGCGGCGTTGGAGGAGAGAGAGACGATCGCGTCTCGCCTCTCTGAGCAGCTGGCTGCTATCGCCGAGAAAATAAATCGGCGCCGCCGAGTCTTGCGCTATCGCGAGGCGCGCGTCCGAGAATTGGAAGCGGCGTTCCGTGGTGAGCGGGGAGCTGACCTCTCCTCATCCGATTACATCACGAGGCCGACGTGTCGTGCCGTGGCTAAGCCACTTTCAACTGCTGCACCGTTGGAGCGCATGTCACCATCTTCTGTGAAGGTGGTAAAACTGGAGAGTGCACTGGAGAAGCTCACCTCTGCACTGCGGTACACGTGAGGAAGATGAAGCAGCCCTTTCTCCCGAGTGGAAACGGAAGACGTCGACAGCGGCGCACGCGCCCGAAATGGAATCAGAGATGCTTGTGTACACACAAGTGTGCAACGACTGTGCAGGAGCGAGGAGGCGGAGACTGTCACCAATACTCACGCGAGGAGTGAGACGAGTGGAATGAACCTTGATCAGATGGCTTATAGGTGTGGCGCACTCACTTCACGATGTACGCTTCTCACCGTCCCGGCTCCGCTGTTGTGTATTTGATGGAGGTCTCGTGAGGTCCAACACGGACACGCAAGTGAGGAATCAGTCCCAAAGAGGCGCTGCGACGTTCCCTCGTTTCCTAGTCGTTCACCCTCTCAGCGAAGGTGTTACAGAGATGGAGAGATGCGAAAGGGTCGCGACGCTTGTTGCACCACCACCATCACCAGCCACCGATCCCCTGGCAACAGAGAAGGTTGACACAGGCGGTGTCGAAGCGGGTGCAGGGAAGGGTGCGTGGGGTGGAGTGGCGGCATTGTATGCGTACTCTCTGCTACTCTTACCATCACCTCCGTTACTCCTCTCTCTTCTCGATCTCTAACTTGTCTCCTGCCGACGCCGCGGCATATCTGTGACACGCGGTCGTCATTTCGTTCGCGGCTCTCTCTGGATTTCCATACACCATCCTGTCCACCGCGTGTTTGCTCTTGGGTGTTTCGTGCCGCGTATTGCTTTGCCATTCAGCATCACGGCTCGCCCTCGCTTTCAGGTGCTCTCCCTCTCTCGCTCTTCGCCTTCCCCTCTCACTCGCACAAACAGCGGTGCGACAACCATCCAGACTGTTCTCGCGCTTGAGCTCACCGCTGCTGAGCGTTCTCTCGTTTTGTCTGTCGCGTGCTCCCGTATCCCAGCAGCGCCTCTCTCCCTCAATGGACTCCACCGACCGGAAGGCTGACAAGGCGCTTGTGGCGTCCCCGAAGATGGATGGTGCAGTCAAGGGCGCGAAGCCTGGCTCGTTCGCCCTCAGCGACGCCGTTACCGGCTATGCAGGCGCTGAAGACGGCCCACTTGTGCAGCAGCTTCCAATGCCGTCACATATAATGCCGTACTACGGGCAGTATCCTGCCATGTGCGCTCTCCCTCCTGGTGCCGCGCCGATGGGATTTCCCATACCGCCGCAAACCGGCGTCGGCTCACCGCAAATGTGGATGCCCGGCCTGGTGCCACCCCCACCTGGCGCAAATCCGAACGCGACTCTCACGCCCCATCCCTACGTATCACAGTATGGTGCCGGTGCGCAGCCGGTGATGTACATGCCGATGTCATATAGCTACCCGCCGTGCATGGCAGCAACTGCGGTCACCCCTGCCGCGGCAATGGGAGCCTCCTTCAACGGGCAGCAGTCCGCCAAGCCGGCGCCGCAGGGAGCGACTCCCCCATACACTTCCACAATGGCTGCACTTCCTCACCCGCATCCAAACGCCGCCGAAACACCGATACTCTCTTCACCTTTCATGGAAGCATCATCAGCAAACAGCACAGCACCGGCACTCCCAGTTGCGCCGGTGCCCGTGCCCGTGCCGAGCATGACTCCCATCGAGTTCTCCGTAATGCCAGTGATGCCTAACACCAAGTTGCCACCTGGCGACCCGTTCTGTCCAGCAGGTGCGACAGTACCGTCACAATACGCGACTGCGTCTGCTGCCTGCTTCTCTGATGCCGCTGCCGTTGATGCATCACTGTCGACGCGACCGCATCCCAGCGACAGCGTGACGAACGACTTCCCGACTATGTCGCAGCAGGGTGAGTCGCAGACAATCGGTGTGGCGGCGGCGGCTGGCCTAAGCGTATCCTAGCGCCTTCGGTTCCGCTTTGCTACTGGACCGGCCCCAGTCGCGGTGACCGCTGCTGCGCCCTGCCCGACATTCCAGCTGCCGGCTTTGCCAGGAAGTCGTGCGTGATGACCGGGGGTGGGGGAGCGAGTGCTCCTCTCGTTTGACCTGTTGTGCTCTTGCCTGTCGTTGGGCCTCCACATTGCCTGCTCCTCTTTTTTTTTGCGTCTGTCGGGCGCTGCTGATATCGCTACCACGGATGGGTGATGTCCCGGCCGCGTCTGGGCAGTGCGGAGGAGATGGGAGGGGGGGGGAGTGAACAGGGCGAGCATGGTGGCGGCTGGACGCTTTTTTTTCGCCGTCCGATGTGAGGGTGGGTGCGCCTCCTGCACGTCTGACTTTGTTTTCGTTGCGGTGTTGCCTCTGCTTCATCGCAGCACCTGTGTGATTACTGCTGGCTGTGCTTCAAGTCACACGTACGCACATGCGTTCGTGTGCGCGTGCTTGTGCATGCCTGTGCACACGTGTGAGCCTTGTTTGGGATGAGCGCTTTTACATCTACAAAGAGACGCTATTTGAGCTGAGCAGTGCTTTAGCCTATTTCGTTTCGGGCCCGCTGTCCGCCTCTGAGAAATACGGGAAATGGTCTAAAAGAGTGCGAGCCCAAGCCCTCGCTCCGCGTGTGTGCGAAGTCACGAAACAGATCGTTGTTGGCAGCAGCGTTACATGTGCTCTCCATTTCTGGGGGCAAAGCCTTTGCGGCGAGTGTGCGAGTGCCGCTCAATGAGCAGCGAAGGGTGTCCTCTATATACATGCAGACATCATTTCCATATCTCTGTCGAGTACCGTGTGACGATCTGCACATGAACCGCCGCAGCGCTACCCCCTCCCCCCCCCCGTTGCGTATCGCCTTCTCCAGGCTGTCCTTTGCGTTCTCGTATCCCTCGTTGCTCAATTTCCGGGTCGCTCATCCTTTCTTTCTCCGCTGCGCGTCTACGGCCTTCTCCGCAACCCTCTCACCGACAACTCAGGAGCAGGCATGTGGTTCTCGAAGGCCCGGCGAGCTTTTTGCCTTTCGGCGTGCCGGCGGTCTTCGTCGTTCCTCGAACTCTACGGCCGTGCGCGTTCGACAGAAGTGGCTGAGGCGCCGCCGGCACCGCAACCATCGTGCAGTACTGCACCTGCGGATGAGGCGTGGGAAAGGTGCCAGGCGCTGCTGCAGCACTTTCAAGCACATGTGTACATCCACCCGGGTCACGTGCCAGTGCAGCTATGCAGAGAGACGCTGAGGGGCATCGAACAGGTGCTCGCGTCATCGCCGGCGCGCCGCTCCACCGCGGCCCGCAGACTCTGGATGGACGCGCTTTCGCTGCATTTGCACTTGCCGAGGCATGACGTTAGGGCAGCGGCTGACGTGGCGAGCGTGCTGCTTTTTTCCGACCAAGACGAGCTTGGCTGCCGTGTGTGCTCGCAGGCTGCTAGCCATCCTCAGTTCCTTCAAGCACTCCGCAGCGAGGCGGAGCTTACGGGCTGCCTGCGTCTTCTCAGCGTGCATTCCATGTGCGCGTGCGGCTCACGTGCGGGCTTCTCCGCCCACTGGGCGGCCGTCCTTGCTGACTCCCTGGACAAGGCGAAGCGTGTCATCGCCGCGGCGGATAAGTCTAAGCGGGCACCCATGGCACACGCAATGGAGGTGCTGGCGTGGTCGCTAGACTGGCTGCATCACCACAGTGGCACGTCAGACAGAGACGCTCTCAAGGCGATGAAAACGAAGCTTCCTCGGTGGCTTCCGTTTCTCTTTGACGAGTTTGACGCCGCCGCCGCGAAGCGGTCGTGGCGGTCTCTGGCGCTTTTGCCGCCGCGTTGGCTGCTCACGATGGCCACACACGCGGAGAGCGACAGCGACGCTGCAACTCTGGAACGGTTGCTGCGCCACGCCTTGGGCAGGGAGGAACAGTGCCACGGCTACGCCGTGTTTCAGCTCTCCTCTCGCGTCGCCGGTCTCCTCGTGCGCCGCTTCCCCCACCATCCGAGCTCTGCTCATGCGGTCGCTGCGCTTGGCACCGCCTTGCAGTGCTCATCACTAATCCCGTACGGTACAACGCGAGAGGGCTTCGACAAGGCCCTTGGAGTGCTTACCCGCATGTCTGGGGCGCAGCCTTATTTTGCCATGCAAGAGCTGCTGCGCAGCCACTCGGCGGAGGCGGCGGCAAAAATACAAGAACAGCATGGCGACCGACTCACTGGAAACGCTGACCTCAACTGGAGCACGGCCCTCACCTTTACAATGCGGCAGGTGGAGGCGGCCAACCCTCACTGGCGCGTGTATCTCCCAGAGACGCTGCGGCTTCTCAGCGATGCTGGCAAGTCAAAACAGTTTTGGAGTCTTCTGCAAGAGTACAATGCAGCGGACGCAGCCGCCAACATCTCCGTGGCGGCGTCGCTAAGCCGCACGATGCAGCTTAGTGGGAGATGGTGGCACGCGGTGGAGGTGTTGGACCTGATCGCCGGCGCGCTACCGCCCCGGGACGCCACTGAGGATCAGTTGATGACGAGTGCGTGCGCCGAGACACTGTGGGTGCTGTTGCAGGCGAAACGGTGGCAAGAGGCGCTGCGTGTGTTCCTGGTGATGGGCGATGCGCTTCCGCCGACAGAATCGGCTGTCGTCTCCAGGTTGCTCACGTCGATGTCGATGTCGGCCCCTTGGAGAGCGGCGCTGGCTGCAGCGGCAGAGAAAGGACTGGCTTCCGACACCACTCGGATCATTCTGCGCTGTTTGCATGCCGGCGCATCGACAGCCTTCCTGTCATACTATCACCAACAGAAGATGGCTGCACCCATCTTTGCTCAACACGGTCGGTGGGATCTTGCGCGCACGCTTGTTGAGCAGCGTCCCACCGACGTGTCACTGTGGCGTGCCCTTGTGCAGGCAATGGAGCACTGCACAGACGCTGTGGATGAGCCGACGGCGGCCACCGTCTTCCCTGTGCCGCTTCCGCAAGGCCACTGGGATGACATGTCGTTTGTGAGCGCATTCGCGCGTCTCTGTGTGCAGCGAGGCTGGCTGTCCCTCCTTTCGTCGCACCTGTCCTGCCTTCTTGCCCCAGGAGTCTTCCCTGCCACGCCGGTGTCGCGCCTTCGAGTGGAGTACGAACACCTCCTCCGCTTTCTCCAGTCAAATCGCTTGCCCCCAACCCAGTTTGCCTTTACCGACTCGTACGTTATCCACCAGTTCATGTCGTGTGTGACGAGCCGACGCGTGTCTGTAGTGGCGAAACTTCCGGCGGCGTCTGCGAGCACTAAGCGGCAAGCCTCCGCCCACCTGCGCGTCCCTTACGAGAACCTGAGTGCGCCACGCCTAGAGGGCGACGGTACTTCAACCGTGCGGGCCACATCCACTCGCGCTACCACGTGCCTCAAGGAGCACTGCGTTTGCAGCAGTGCGAGCGGTCTAATAGTCGGCTACAAAGTGCCTGCATCCGCTCTCTTTGCGTCTGCGAGTGGTCTCCTGAAGGTTCTGGGCAACAGCGGAGTGTACTGTCTCGCGTATCACATGTCAGTCGCGAGCAGTGGCCTTTTTCTGCTCTATCCCGCCTCTGCCAGTCTCACGTGGTACTCCGTAAAGCTGCGCGTGCGCCTATGCGTGGCAGTGGTGCCGGCAGCGCCATACGTGCCGCTGCTCGCAACATCGTTTTTCGACCGCTATGCGATGAGGTGGCGCAGCGGTGAGGGCGATCGCCACGAGGTGGAGGCTCTCTTGGTTGCTGCGAGTGGGCAAGAGGTGCCACGCGCGTGGCGGTCTCTCAAGATAGATCTGAATGCGGAGGGCTGGGGACCGGTCGAGCCCGAGGCAGGAGCCGGGGACATGTATCACATCCTGGAGCTCCAGGTCTCACGCCGCGCGCCGACCAATGAGGGCGATGCGATACCAGCAGACGTGCAGGTGTTTGCGTGTCGCGAGCGTTCACTGAAACCCCTGAGCGCGGACGCTAGCGAGGCGGCGGAGTGGGGCTTGTGAAACATAAACGTTCGTTGCCGAGGCCGGCGAACGTTTTGCGCGCGTATTCATCCATCTTCGCTTGCGCACGCACCCATGCGCATCTTGGTCTCTGTACGTGTGCGTGCGGCAGAGCCGTTGTTGTTCGTCACAGTTCACATCTGCCTTAATCCAGCATTGCATTGTCACCTCCGCAGCCACCGCGTTCGCGAAAGGGTGGCAAGGGAAAACTTTCTCCGCGTGAGGGGAGACTTCCTCTTGTGTGATCTCGATCCCGTGCGGACGGCTGTAGGGGGAGGGGAGACGTAAGGCAGGTCTTGTTGCACCCCGCACGAATTCTGTCTGTGGGATGCACGAATCAGAAGACTGCGTCTTGGCGCCTGCTGCGTAGCACCTCTTTCCGCTACGCTGGCTGCCGCTGCGGTCTCCCGCGTTCCTCACGCGCGCGGTTGCCGGTCATGGCTCAACTACGCGCTCTCTGTTCCTGCTTGACTACGCTCTCTCATACGCCGCGCCCACTCTCTCGTACGACCCCCTTCAATTCTTGGGTTGTCCTCCACGCGTCCTGTCTCTCGGCGAATGCCACCACGGCTGTCGTCAGTGGACAACGCTGCGCTGCTGCTCGCTGTTCTCCTCAAGCAGGGCCGCTCTCGGTTTCGTTTGTTCGCATCTCTCGCGTGTCTCCTCCACGCTCAGTTTTTGTCGACTCCCTTTTTGCACTGCCACCCCCCTCCCCTGGCAAAGCCTTCATGCCCTCGCAGACCATCGTCGTCGGGCCCCAGGCAGATGCTCACGCCACCACACTGGCGGCAGCACTGGAGCGCGCGGCGCCAGGTGACACGATCGTGGTCTCTGCCGGCGTCTTTGAGGAGACGGTTCACCTTCCCTTCAACGTCACGATTACGGCAGCGCCGGTACCGGAGGATTCGGATGACACCGATGCCGCACATGCCACCATCATCGGCACCGTGATCATCTCTGCGAACGTAACGCTAGATGGACTAGAGGTGCGTGGGATGGCGGATGTGCGCAAAGGGCACGCCATTCTCGAAAAGTGCGATGTCCATCACGGCTCTGATGGCGTACGCGTCCACCTGGGTGCCACTGCCACCGTGCGCAACTGTCGCGTCCACCACTGCATCGCCGGCGGTGACGGCGTGTACTTCATGGCCGGCTCGTTTGGAGAGGTGACACAGACAGACATTTTTGAGTGCCGCGTGAATGCACTTCATGTCCAGAGCAGCGAGGCCGTGCTGCGCGAGAACCGCATCCGCGACTGCACGTTCGGCGTCTACTATGAAAAGAAAGCGTCCGGGTTGTGCGAGCAGAACACCATTGAGCACGTCCGCAAGTTCGGCCTCTACGTCACAGACGGCAGCGACCCGGTCATTCGCGACAACACCGTGCGCTGGTGTGGGATATTATGCTTCTTTGCGTCGAAGGGCGGTCGCGGCACATGCAGCGGGAACACGTTTGAGGGTTCCCTTCACGTGCTCGCCGACTGCTTTGTACACCTAACGGAGAACCATGTCAGTGGTACAGCAGACATCGACGTGGCCGCGTCGTCGGTCAAGGTTGCAGGGTGAGGCTCTCATGGTGGACCGACTATTCCCATGCACTGGTCATCCTATGTACATTATCCGGGTAGGCTACGTCCTGTGCGCCTGCTCTACTGTTGTAGTCGGTGTTTGCTTTCTTTGACTGGCTCACTCTTGTTCCTCAAACTCTCCTATGCAAGTGCCCACCCCTTCTCCCTGGTCTTCTTGCGTGCGTGGGACGTGCCTCCTCTTTTGGGGTAGTCTCGGTTGCACCCGCCTTGCATCTTCTCCACTCTTGTCGGCTCCTCGAGCGCTTCGGCAGTGTTGGCACAAGAATGTGCTCGTGGGCTCAGTGGGTGTTGATGGCTATGCCGGAATAGGCGCGCGCATGTGTGGCTGCATCTCTCTCCCTCTTTAGACGCTGACCGAGCAAGCCGCAGCACCCTGCCCCTCCTCTCACTCAGACCTCACGGCACGAGCTGCTGCTGCTCCTGCAGCGGCATACGACTTTTTCCACCTTCTCCCTCCTTTCTTCCATGGCGTCGTCCTCGGCGCTTTGCGTTCCCACGTTTTTTTTTTTTTGCGCCCTCTCCGTCTGTTTGTCTCTCTGTGTGTGTGTGTGCCCAGGGTCGCGGCAGTTAACACGGCCCCTTTCTGTGTGCCTTACTCTTCTTCTTCATAGTCGTGAGCACGCACAAAAGGCCTCCACATAGCGGTGTACGCGCACGCACGTACGTGCGCACGCGCACGTTGACCCGTGTCGCCCCCCCCCCCCTCCGCCCCCTGTTGGGCTTCTTCACCTCTCTGCCCCATTCGACCTCGTGCACACGCCTGCGTAATGTGTTGCCTGGCAGTAGTGGCCGATACAAACTCATACGCCTATTTCTTGTTTTCTTTGTGTGTGTGTGTGCATCGAGTCAATCAACCACGGACTAGTCAACAAGGATACGTATACGCATCTGAGAAGTAACGGAGGAGAACACTGTGAGGAGCCTGTCGGCTGTCTTGTTGCCCTTCTCCCCCTTTCCACCTCTGATTCCTTGACTGGCAGCGAGAATCCTCTCAGAAGTCTGCGGCGTTACGACCTCCAAGCCATAGACCAGAGAGAGAGAGAGGAAGCATACAGCGCGACAGCAGGCAAGCTGTCTAGTGTATGCCGGTCATCGACACGGCTGCCCTCTGCTGCAGTTGATGTCCCTTCGGTCTGCGATGCACGCGAGTGATGTGGACGACGCAGGACGGGCGCTACAAAGCACACAACGCTCCCTTGTATCCATTAGTCGCCTGACGAATGAAATGAGCGAAGTGTGCGACCTGTCGGAGGGCTCGTTCGGTGTGGTGAAGTGTTACCGTCACGACTTCGACAAGCTCGAATACGCTGTCAAGCAGACAAAGCGCCCTATTTGCGGTGAGTTGAATCTTCAGCAGCAGCTGCAAGAGATTTATGCGCTGAGCTCCTTTCCACACCGACACATCGTCCGCTACTTTGATGGGTGGGTCGAGGACCGCGCCGTCTTTGTGCGACTGGAGAAGCTGGATGACTGCGTGGCATCGTTGCCGCCTCCGGTGAGTGAGAGTGTGCTCACAGCGATGCTCCATCAGACATCTACAGCTCTCTACGAGTTGCACTCCCACGACGTTTTGCACATGGATGTGAAGCCGGAGAACATCTTGACACGTCAGCTCGACGCTGACACGTTCATCTTCAAGCTGTGCGATTTCGGTCTGGCGCGTCCCCTCAATGACAGGGACTCGGTGACAGGGGAACACTTTCTTGGACTCAACGATGACGATGGTGACCGGCGGTACATGAGCCCGGAGCTCCTGAAAAACCTGCAAGACGTCGTTGGACCACCTGCTGACATGTACGCCCTCGGAAAAACCTGCGAGGCGATGATGACCGCCACGGAGGACCCCTCGAATACCAGTGCCAGGCATCTCGAGAGCTACTCACCAGCATTCATTGCGCTGATCGAGTCGATGCTATGCGAAGATCCTGCTCGCCGCCCCAGCGCCTTTCAGGTTGTACAAGTGACGCTTCCAGAGAGGCTCCGAGGCGACAGACGACTGCTAGAGATGCAGTGCCGCATTGACGCCATTCGCTGCGAAATTTCTGAACTGGACGCATCTGACAATGACGTCATGTCATCTCCGCGCAGTTGAGGACGTCCGCTCGGGAAACTGCAGCAAAAAGAAAACGCTGAAGGACAGGTGAATGTTTGTACATCGCGCCCTTCCAATTCCGGTCAGCGGCTACAGCCTTTGCTCCGAATCACTGACTCCTTCTCCATATCATGGCCCTACCGGTTGACCCTCTGTGCCTGCGTTGTGCGCCCTTTTGTTTCCTGGCGTGCGCTCGCACGAAATCTCCTTTTGCTGTTGTTGTGCGTTCTCCTCATTGCCACTGTTGCTATCTCACCCGCTTCCTTGCTACAATGAGGATGGCCGGCCGCCTCCTCGTGATGTCAGGGTCTACTACCCCCCCCCCCCCCCCACCGCCCCCCCATCCTCCCCCCCCCACACACACACACCCACACTCACACCCTGTGTGTGGGAGCGGCCAAGAGCCTGCGGCCTGCCCTGGTATACGGCCGTGGACCCTTGGTGTTCGCGGAGATGTCTGGGCTTGCTCTGGGCCGAAGAGACGTGCAGCCATGACCACGTCTATGCTAGCTCACTGCAAATCGTGTCGACGCTTAAAGAAATGTGCGCGTCCCACGCCTGTTGTGGTGTCGCTGCTGCGTTGGGGTGGCTATGACGGACTTGGTCACCGGTCTCAGACGCTCGGCGGACATCGCCGGAAGCCGCGCTTACGCGACGATAGGAGACGATGCTCGCCCAGCGGCGCACGTGCACCTGATCGTGCTTTCAACTCCTGCAGCGGCGGGTGGGTGGCGGCGACAGCATGGAGTGCCGAGGGCGTGCCGCCATCTGGTGCGCCAGCGCTGTGCTGCCCAAACCGCCGCCAGAGCCTCAACTCTCCCGCCTGCGTTGTGCCGTGGGGGCGTCCGGCCCGGCGTTGTGCCCGGTATGCCACGCGGGATTCGCGGAGCGCTTGACGCACACCTTGGTTCACGCAGCGGTTGCGCGCGCCATGTTGCTGCTGCGCACATGTCACGCGCGCTGTCTGGGGTTTCCCCGGCGGGTGCCCACCGCTTCCCCCCCCCCCCTCCCTGTGTTCCCTCAAGAGGACGGGCTATGCGCTCTTCGCGCGCAGGCACACGCGCATCGGCGGCGCCCCTCCGCCTGCACCCACCCACGCCTGTGAAGGGCGTGCGGGTGCAGGAGGGGGTGGGGTGCCCCCCGCCTCCCCGTCCCCTTGCTGCCACAGACTCGTGGCAGTGCCCCGCCTGCCGTGGCGCATGCGGGCAGGCCATCCACGCACGCCCCCTCCCCGCGGCATCGCCGGAAGTGGAAGATGGAGGACAGGAAACCCCCGACGGACAGCAGCGTCTCCGTGAAGCAGGCCGCAGTGTCCGGAGGTGCGAGCGCTGCGTGCACGCGCTGTCGAGCACAGCTGGCATGGTGTATCGCATCCAGACAAGGCATGCAGAGGTCAGCAGAGCAGGAGTGATGGATGGAAAAGGCGCGAAGAGATGCAAGCCAAACAACGCCCAAGCGCATCTGCTGCGCAAGCAGGCGGCACCTCCCACCCCCGACCGGCTGGGCGAATATGTGCCACAGGAGCCGGAGGCATGGCGGGAAGGCCCCGAACCACACCATGGAGCCCCCTTCCCCTTCCAGGCTGCGATGCGGAGAGTCGCCACGCCATGCTATCGAATGCAGCGGCTTGAAGCGGCTGAGAGGGGGATGGGGCGGGCGTGGCATGCAGGCGGCGCACGGGAGCGCAGCTGGCCCCGAGATACGGCTGGCCGGCTTTCGCCTTGAGGACATCCGGCATGCACCTAGACCGCTCCCTGCTACCCCGCACGTCAGACACCACTGCCTCCGTCGGGCGCCAACCGCGCAGCGCGTAGCCGAAGGAGGGAGGGCGGACGCGAGAAGACATGCAGAGCCGGCTGGGCGCGCCGCCCGATTCGTGGGCGGCGTGGCTCGCCCTGGACGACCCGGATGTGGGCGTAGTGCAATAGAGGTAGGGGAACTGTGGTTGTGTGGTGCGCGTGTGTTTATCGAGTTGCCTCGGGTGCAGGGACAGGTTGGTGAGGGTGAGCGAGGGAGCGCTGTTCTTGTCGCCCGTTATGTATTATCCTGTGTGTTGGCACTGCTGTCCTTCTGCGTTGCTGTTTTACACGAACACATACTCGTCAAGTGACGTAAACTGGCACACAGCAATACAGCGCCGCTGTGTGATTCGATGCTCGTCGCAGTCACCTCTTCGTCTCTTTCTGCACTGCTCTATTTGGACGCACTAGGAGACGAACGAGGGAATAGACTGCGCGGGTGCGGAGTTCACAAGCAAGCAAAGCAGACGAAGGCTCTGTGCACACGCCCTGCATGCGCTGTAAAACGAGGTGACTTGTGGCTCGCTGAAACCGGTGCGTTGCCGTCTCCGTCTTCTGCGCGGCACGTCGATCACGCGACACTGCACCCTGCGGGGCCGTGGACGTGTGCTACTGCAAGTGAAACGCTCCTCCAGCCTCTTCACTAGGGGACGACCCACCTAGTCGCTTGCCTCCGCTCTCGTCTGTTCTTTGTGGTGTTACTGCCGGCCTTCATTGACATACATCTGGACACGCGTGCGATGTGGCGCGCTCTCGTTTTTCTTCGAACGGGTCGCACGAGATCCTTCCTATCACTTGTGCGTTTTCCATTGGAATCGGGCTTGCAGCCGTTGTCGTTGCCACGGTTCGGGCAGAAGGCGCATATTTATACAGAATACTAGAGTGTTGCCCGTGCAAGTGCTGCTGCTGCAACGATGGATAAAGGTGGCGAGCGTTACGTGGAGTGTAAGGGGACTCGCTATGCTCTCATGACACTCCCTCACTTTCGAAAGTTTCGCGACCTCGCCCTATCGAGCGACTCGGCTTGGAAAACGCACTACTCCGACAGCGTACTGAAGGTGGAGTCGAAACCTCCTGGCGATGGCTCTACGAACCTCAATATAATTAGGGCAACGCGTATCATGAAGAACGTGCCGCCGGGGGTGTTGTACAACCAACTGCACGACGCCCAGTACCGCGCAACGTGGGACACAAATATGCTGGAAGGGTACAACATTGTTCAGCTAGACAAGCACAACGACATTGGATATTACGCGGTGAAGTTTCCGTGGCCGTTGAGCAACCGCGACTTCTGCAACATGCGCTCATGGATGGAGTTTGCAAACGGCGAGTACATTATCTTCAACCACTCCGAGCCGCACCCCGATTGCCCTGTAAAGAAGGACTTTGTTAGAGCCCGTTCCATTTTGACGGGCTTCTACATTCGACCCATTTCAGGCGAAAGAGGCACGCAGCTGGTCTACGTCAGCCATAGCGACCCCTGCGGCTCCATCCCCCATAGCGTTATCAACTTTGCTATGACGAAGGGAGCACGCATGATCCTGGACAATTGCGAAAAGTACTCGGAGAAGTACCCGGCCTACGTGGCGAAGATGTATCCGGCGGACCACGTGTATCCATGGCGCACGCCCAAGATGGACTGGGACAGCCCCTACCTGTACCCAGAAGACGTTCCTCCGAGCATTGAGCCGGCAACGGAGCACCAGCAGTCGGAGGCTGGCGGCAGCGGTGGCGAGAAAAGGGAAGGCGATGAGCGATCCGGTGAAGAAAACGCCGTTCCGTTTCTCTCGAGCACTACCGGGCCATTGTGGACGTCACTGCCGCTCGCCCCTGTTGCCCCGTACCGCATCACTGATCTCCTTTCCGTTCAGCAGTACCGCTCTATCATGCAGGACGCCATGAGCGCGGTAGACCGCTCTTTCCTCCGCGAGGGACGCGTGCCAACCACAAAGGAGTACATTCTCCGACTCAAGTACATGATCGAGGGTATCCGCCAGACAACTGTAGACGTCTAGGCGGTGGCAACTGTTGCTGTTGATGGCATTCATGGTTTCCTTCTATTTGATCCTTGCATGGAGTGTTTACTCCAGCTTCTGACGTCGATGGCGTGTCACGCTCAGCGGCACCAGTGGCCCTACCTTTTTAACGTTCGCCCTCCCTCTCCATCGACGCATCCCTGCCCGATGGCGACGTGCCGTGTCGGTTGCGTTTTGTGCGCCGCTGTGCGCGGGCAATTCGGCTTACCCTTTTTTCTTTTGTGTGTGTGTGTGGTGCGTTTCTCTCTTGTTGTTGCTGCTCTTGCTGTTGCCGCGTCCCTTTTGGCTTCTCTTTCGGAGAGACGAGTGGTGGTGGTGGTGGTGGTGGGTTTTTTTGTGGCGCCCGGTCCTGTTCCTTACGTACGCTGGTACCGGTGCCTATGTGTATCACGATGCGCGCACACACACAGACCCCTGCATCCTCATCCCCTCCTTTTCCCACCCTCTGTCTGTTTGGCGTTCGAAGCGAGCGAAGCACCCTCACACACGTGTGTAAAAACGCATACATCACTGCACTACCGCACCGGACAACGCACAGGCGGTGGTGGTGGTAGAAGAAGAAATGGAGAAACAACGATCATAGCGCGCGGTAGCCTGCCCAAGGTGGTCCGCGAGTCCCAATCGTGAGCCGATGTCCTGAAGACGAGGCTTTCACGAGGGCGTCCGTATTTCGTTCTCTTGAGCTCGTCCCCTCGAGCTTCACGAGCTCTGTTAATGTCCCTCTTTTTCGCTCGCACTGTCACGTCCCGCGTACTGGGAGGAGGCGATCTGGAGTGGCTTCGTCACATTTGTCCAGATGACTGTGCGCCGTCCTCGTTGGTGCCAATGTTCCTCTTCCCCTTCTCGCCCCCTCTTTTTCTCTCTGGCCACTGCCATTCATGCACCTCGTAGTGTGCTGGTGCCGTAGCCAGATCGCCAAAGCATAAGGCCTCTCCTGCGAACTGCGTAGTGGCACACGCAGTGACGCACCAGTGCAGGCGACAACACATACTCACAGCGAACGCATGGGGGCGAGTGCGAATGGTGTTGTTTGCATCTCGACAGCTGACAAGCTCCACCTCTCCACCATCGTCCGAGGGCCGTTCCTTCCTCGACCTCTCGCCGGCTTGCCGACTCCGCAGAGTGACGGCATCGTCTCAGAGGACTGTGCTCAGCTCGCTGCAGCTGAGTGAAGATGGAGGCGACATACATTGTCGATTGCGGGCATCACACCCTCAAGTATGCCGGGCTCTCGAAGTGGAACTGCAAGAACGTCGAAGTACTCGTCAAAGAGCGCCGGAATGAGTGCAACGCGTACGTGGCCGATGACGAGCGGCTTCGACAATGCGTACCTCAGCTGCTCTCCGGAGAATTGCGCGCTGACGAGGAGCTGACGCTCATACTGCTGCTGGACACCTTCCACTCGCAGAAATCAAAGGCAGCGCTGCTGTACTCCTGTTTCGAACAGTTTGAGTGCAAGAAGGTGTGCCTTCACTACACCGCATCTGCAGGACTCTACGCAGCGGGTGAAACCTCTGGGGTAGTGGTGGACCTCGGCTACGCCGGGGTTCAGCTCACTTCGGTGAAGCAGGGTACAGTGCAAACGGCCATGTCGACGCGACTCTCTTCTGTCGGCACTCGAAGCCTCGACGGCGAGCTGCACAGGCTGCTGTGCGGCGACATGACGGAGGCGACACTTAGCCTTGTCAAGACGCACTGCTGCTCACTGTTGGAGCGGGACGAGCTGACACCGGAGCTGATGCTACCGGACGGCTCAGTGTTCCCATACGACGATCGGACGAGGAGTGAGCTCCACAGGGCCACCAGCGCGCTTCTTTACTCCACCACGTCTTCCGTTCCAGACACTTTGCGCACAGTTTACCAGAAGCACTCGATTCGCTTTCCCGACTCCACCTCGTGGGTGCAGCTGGGCGGCGGATCACTAATCAGCGGGGTGGATGAGGTGCTCACAACAGCCATGGCCCACCCGCTTTTCCGGCACGCGCCTAAGCAGCTTCGCTTGAAGGACGTCACGCATGCCCCAGTCAGCGGCGGCATCATCCTATCGCAGCTGAACGTGTTCAAGAGCATGTGCATTGGCGTCAGCGACTATGAGGAATACGGCCCCGACGGATGTCTCCGCATGCAGGTCGTGGACGCCCGGTGACAGCGCGAGTGGGGCGCGTTTTCGCATAGGCGCCGGCCCGTTTCGTCGCAAGGTCCGTTTTTCCCCCTTTTTCTCTTCCCCACCCTTTTTCCGACCCTTTCAGAAGGGGCAGCGCACAGACGCAGGCGCACACCAACACATACATCCCTGCTGTTGCTGATGTACCAGCACACCAGCTCGCCTGCTATGCCAACGGACGTAGAAGTCACTGGTGACAGTGCCACTGCCATTATGAACTCTCCTGTGTGAGCGCACATATCCCCCTGCTTCCTCCGTGCTGCTCACTCTCTTCTTGTCTTTCCTTTTCCGGTTGTGTGCCCCCCCCTCTCGGCGCGCTGGGTGCGTCCAAGAGGCCCTGCCAGCATTGAGTGGCTCCCCGGTCTCTGGTGGGGTTAGGATCGCACGTGGGAGGCGGAGAGGAGGACGGTGTGCTTGCGGGGATGTTGGGATGGGAATCTGATAGTACCGGTGCTCGTCACCCACTCTTTTTTCGCTACGGTGCTCTCTCCCAGATCCAAGCGGCTGCCACGTACGGATGGGGCACTCCCTTGTCACACGGCACCTTCTTCCCATTCAACGGTCTTCCCCTTTGCCTTCCACCTTCTCCCGTGCCTTCTCACATTCGGCTCTGTTCGCTTTTCGGGTTTGCTTCTGTCTGGCGGGGATGTTGTCGCCTTGACGTGGCTGTGTTCACGTGTCTGTGGAAAGCGATCGCCATTCAGGAGGCGATCGCCGGTATTCAACTGTCGTTTGTCGAGCGACGTTTGGCGATGATGAAAGTACTCAGCGTCTTGAAGCATCGCGCAAGAGCACGCCTTGAGCTCGCTCGAGCTCGGATGCAGCTGCGAAACGTTTGCGACTTCGAAGTCATTGGGCGCTCCTGCGGACTACTGCTTTTCCCGTTTATCGTCTACGTGTGCGTCGGGCAACTGCAAGGCTATAGCGAGAGTCAAATCCGCGACCGTATCGCGAGCCGGAAAGACATGCCCTGAGTGGGACTTGCACGCCCACTGCTTTGGGTTTGGATTTGTTTGTTTCACTTTCCACTGAACTCGACCGTGCTTCGACCTGTGTCACAGGGTTGCGGCGACCGCGCCGCTACGGAGTGTGTAAGAGGGCTATTCGGGTATGTATGTGTGGGCATCGTGGCGCTTGGCTGAATCTTGCGCCGCTTGCGGTCTTTCAGCCCCCCCNCCCACCCCTCCTCCTCCAGAAACTGTGTACAACCACGACAGCAGAAAAGGCACTATTGAGGGGCTTTCCGTCATGAAGAGCGCGAATGAAGTGCAAAGATGCGCGGCGCTCCACCTGTGACTCACAGGCGCTGCTCTCAACCCTGCACGAATCCTCGGGGCCTAATCGGCCACCACGTCAACTTGGAGGGCCGTCTCGTGAAAGACGTGATGTGCGCATTGCCTGTTTTGTTGCTGTTTAGTCTCAGGATAACGTGGACAGTTTCCGCTGTTCGGGAGACGGAGAGGGAGAGGCGCAGAGAGTGATGTGCAGTCACATATGTGCTGGGAGGCGTTTTGCAAGCTTTGTGTGTCCTATGCTTCGTTCGTTCTTGGCCGTACCCTTTTGTGCTTTTCGGCGGACTCAATCTGTCCGCGGCCTATTTCTCCCTCCCCCCGCCTCTCTGCTTGGCTGATCACGCTCACACATGCGCAACGTTGCATCGCTGTGCGCGTACACACGCCACTCCGACCCTTCCAGCGAAACACAGAAAAACTCGCAACTGTGCCATTATACGGACGGCGAAGAGCAGCAGAAGATTCCTTCACATATACATATACACACACACATATATATATATATATATATATATTAGTTGTTTCACTGCAGCCTTTACGGCAATCATCGGTGTCATTGGTTGACTGGGGAACCACTGTAGCACCATCGAAGGCAGAAAAAGAAAACGAGCGCAATGATCACCACGAGCGGCCGCGTCGTTCGCAAGGGCAGCAATGCGCCAAATAGCCGGAAGGCTCCACCACCCAAGCAGACACCTCAGGAGCAGATCGAGGACGCACTGCAGGCACGCGACTTCTCAAAGGCGACCACCATCTTAGAGTTTTACAAGACAAGTGGGCAGAGCCTCGGATATCTTTCGCTTAACGAATGGCTCGGCTACAGCGCCTTCCACGCGAATGACATGGAGAAGGCCATTGAGGTGTACAAGGACATTCTCGCGTTGGACGACTGTGCGCCGATCAACCACACGTACCTGGGCTGCTGCTACTACATGAACGGCTCGTTTAAGGAGGCGGAGGAATGCGCCTTACGCGGCCCCGAGTGCCCTCTTCAGACGCGGCTGATGTTGCACATTGCGCAGAAGACGCATGACGAGGAGAAGCTCATGATCTATCACGGCAAGCTACAGGATACGATCGAGGATCAGCTCTCGCTGGCTGCGGCGCAGTACATTCGCAACCATTACACTGAGGCCATCGAGGCCTATAAGCCCATTCTTGCTCAGACGAGGGAGTACAAAGCTCTCAACGTGTACGTGGCAATGTGCTACTTCAAGCTGGACTACTACGAGGTGAGCGTCAGTGTGCTGAATGTGTACCTGCAGTCGTACAGCAACAGCGCGGTGGCCATCAATCTCAAAGCTGCAAACCACTATCGCCTGTTCAACAATAGGGCGGCGAAGAGCGAGCTGAAGCTGCTGATCGATCTTCAACGCACCACTTACTACGTTGAGACGGACATTGTCAAGCACAACCTGGTCGTTTTCAACAACGGCGAGGGTGCCCTGCAGGTCCTGCCGTCTATGCTAGATGTCGGTATTCCAGAGGCACGCCTGAACCTGGTCATCTATCACCTGCGTCATGAGTGCATCAACGAAGCTTATGAGCTAATGGCCGATGTAGTGCCACTCACAACGCAGGAGTACATCTTGAAGGCTGTCGTCAACGCGTACGTAGGTCAAAGCATGGAGTCGCAGGAGCATCTCAAGGTGTGCAAGGAAATCTTCAACTACGTGGGTTCTTCGGCGAGTGACCGCGATACGATCCCTGGCCGACAGTGCATGGCGTCGTACTTTTTTCTGCTGCGCGACTTCCCCAACGTGCTCATCTACTTGCGTTCAATCAAACCGTACTTCAGCAAGGACGACACCTTTCTTTACCTCTACGGTATTGCGTGCGCTGGTATTGGGGAGTACTCCGAGGCGGAGCAGAGCCTGCTCGCCGTCAGCTCCGAAAAGATCAAGGCAGAGTTCAGCTACACAAGCTGGCTGGTACGGTCGCACATCATCAATAAGCACCCCAAGATGGCGTGGGACATCTACCTAAAGAAGGAGATGGGCGAGTCCATTGGAATCTTGCGGCTCCTCGCGAATGACTGCTACCGCACCAGTGCCTTTTACTACGCAGCCAAGGCGTTTGACGTGCTGGAGCGACTCGACAGCGATCCCGAGTATGTGGAAGGCAAGAAAGGGGCGTGCATTGGTGTGTTTCAGCAGGTCTTCGCCAACGAGGAGCCAGCCGAGTCCTTGCTCGACGTGATGAAGATGATTGAAGCAAGTCTGCAGCGGCACGCCGATGAACCGCCAGTGGTGCAGCAGTTTTCCAACATGCTGGCGCTAATGAAAGACTGGGCAAAGGACGCGAAGCTGAAGCGCCGGTGATAGCGTGAGATTTCGTTTTCTCACGGGTCATGTGTTCGCGTTTACTTTTTGGTTGTTGGTGTTTGTTTTCGCTTTGTGCCCTTCGATGAAGTTGTCGCATGTACAGCCAGCGCACCTCGAACTCTCCTTGCGCTTCGTTTCCTCATACAGTTCCGTTCATGTGCAGTTTTTTTTTCGATCCTCTCGAGAGGTGTGGCGTTGATGTTGCATTTCTTGCATGCCGTTCTTAATTCTTCTGCACTCTACAACCCGAGGACCTGATTCCGCCTTCCCTTCAAGCGCACAGCTACACGCACGCGCATGTGTGCAAGCGGTGGCGTGGACTCGCAGCGAGAGAGAGGGAGACGTGCACAGAGACAAACTGGCACGCACAACCTCGTCTGCTTCTTCGGATGTGTTGTGGGTGGCGAGGTGTGTATGCCAGCACTGGTGCCTGCGTATGCCGGCTGCCTCCTTCCCCCTACCCCATCCTTCCCTCCCTCTGATGGGGCGCGCTCCTTGTGCCCAATCGTCCAGCGGACACACTAGTCGAGTGTGCTCCTGAAACGGACTGCGATGGCGCCTCCGCAGCCGCCTTGCTACCGGCAACGGTCTCTCTTGACCGCACCCCATTGTCTCTGTGTGTTTTAACCTTCAAATACGCACATAGAGACGTCACTGTAGCGCTGGATCGCTCGCCACGAACCGCTACACAAACTCCGCACCTCTCCTTCGCCACTGAATGCCCTCGGCGCTCTATCCATGCCCACTTGTCCTGGAGCAGGACATGCACGCAAACACATAACAAACTGCAAGCATGCCGAAAAACTCTGTAAAAGCCCATCGTCTCTGTGAGTCGCTGTACCGTTGTCGCACTGTTCTCCCTTTCCAACGTCGCTAGTCGGCCTTGAGTGTGGAGAGTCGCCACTGCCCGCACCATCGGCACGGGGCAGCTTTACGAGTTGCCCGGGCCACGTTTAACTAGAGTGTTTGTCCTGACGAGAGAAAAAAGCCAATGAGGCCACATGGACTCGCTGTGGTGCCGTCCATTGTGCAACCCTCGCCGTTCCTCATTCGCGCCATCTGCGCCCTTTACTGGAAAGACACTTTTCTCGGCAGCTGTGTGGCCATCGCCCCGTCCATTGTGATGACTGCGGGCCACCACTACAACGCCGTCCGCGACGATGTCGGCGACTTCAGCGTGCTGACACGGCCCGGGCACTGGGCGGCGGTGGAGTATGCGTCAAAGGATAGCACGTATGACGTTGTGGTGTTCTGGCTCTGCGAGGAAGTGACGACGCACACCTCTCTGCGAGGGTATCTGCCCGCGGTGGGAGCCCAGGTGGCGACTGTATGGTTGTCCCCTAAGCCCCCACACGATGCGATTGTGTCGCCAGGCGTCGTGATCGAGAGCGAGGCAGAGAAGTGCGTGGCGCGCGGCACTGTGAGCATGACCGGATCGAGCGGCGCACCTGTGGTGGACGTCTTTGGTGAGCACATTGTCGGTCTCCATCTCACGTCCAACACGCGGGACGGCTCACGTGTGTCTGGGTTCATACCGTCACGCAAGCTGGTCTCTCTTTTCGCCGAGATGTGGGTCGAGCACGCTCGTGTCTTGTTTTCAGCATAGATACTGGCAGCTCCAAACTCCAGTTGGATGCCGTGCACCCCCTTTTTTAGCAGCTTCTTCACCGTGATGCTGGGAGGCTGCTCCGAGAGCACGTGTTGCGTCGTTACAGCTCCGCGGTGAAATATGCACGTCTACGTGCGTATCTGTACGCCCTTTGTTCTCAGCGCACCGGCGCCCATGGCGCCTTTTGTGAACACGAAAGAACGCAGCTCGAGAGACTACGCATCGCCATTTCGTGGTACGTTCTGGCTTTGACAGCACCATCCTCTCCGATTGAAGCGTTTCGCCGTCAAAACAAGCACGATGACGAATATATCGGCGTCTTCTGTGACTGCTCCCCCCTCCCCCACCAACTCGCCACCCTCCTCTCCTAATTCGCCGATGATCTCTGCTGTTTCGCTTTTCGTTCATATCCTGGTCCTCTCCTGGCCACGGCAACTCGGCGACCATCCACATAATCGCTCTAACGCTGGATTGAACACACACACACACACACACTCTGCTCGCTCCACGCAACGCCTTCAGCAGCGGATCTGACGGCAGTACTCGATTTGTGTCTTTTTTTGCGTGTCCTAGCGTGACAGCGTAATTGCTCGCGGTGAGGTGCATGTCCGGCAGCACCTCACCCACCACCTCTGCGGCCCAGCATGGGGCGCTTCAATTCTCATTGGAGGAGCTGGCAGCAGGCGGCATGGCTGGCTTCGCAGAGCACTTCGTGATGTTTCCCTGCGACACCATCAAGACGCGCATGCAGTGCGGGGGTGCGCGAAGTATCTGCCACGTCGTGAGACACTTGTGGAGCCACGAGCGGATAACACACCTCTATCGCGGGTGCGTGCCTGTGCTGGTGTCAGCGATTCCAGCGCATGGTGCGTACTTCAGCGTGTACGAGGCCCTCAAGCGCCTCTTTGGCGACGACACCAACATGGGCATCGCCGCTGCGGCTTCGTTTTCCACCGTCGCCCACGACACGGTGTCCACGCCCTTCGACGTGATAAAGCAACGCATGCAAATGGACAAGCACCGCTGCTTTAGTAGCTCGGTAGAGTGTGCCAAACGAATTGTGCGAACCGAAGGCGTCGGCGCCCTTTTCGCTTCTTTGCCAACGACGGTAATAATGAATATTCCCCACTTCTCGGCCTACTGGCTCGCCTACGAGGGCTTTCTCGCGTCTCGTGGGCATGGCAACGTGCGCAACCGCCAAGACGAGATGACGGTGGACTATATGGCCGCTGGCTTTGTGGCAGGCGCGTGCGCGGCGGTTGTCTCATTCCCCTTTGACACGGTGAAAACATATCTTCAGCTCGGCCACGGGATGGGCTTCCGTCACACACTGAGGGAGTTGATCCAGCTACGAGGAATGCGCGGCGTCTACACTGGCGTTGTGCCGCGCATCCTCTACACGGCTCCCTCTGGCGCCATCATGATGGTGACGTACGAAACCGTGAAGAGCGCACTCGCATAGGACAAGAGTCTCTTGAGAGGTACGTGTGTGGGAGTGTGAGCAGGTAGAGGCAGCGGAAGCAAAGTGCTTTCGGAGCAGGGGGGAGTCAGCCCCTTCTCCCACCTGCCACGCATACCACGGGACACCAAGAGAAGGGGTCGCGGAGCTTTACTGGACGCGAAGAATTCTCGTTCAGCAGCATCCACGGGGATTGCATGGCTGGCGGAGCGCTTTCTGTCTACGAACTCGCGTCTCGTCGACACATCTTCATCAAAGCGTTCCATTCCCTTTTAACCTTCCTCATTGGACCGTAACATGTTCAAGGAACCCCCCCCCCCCCACACACACACTGACGACGACATATGCTATTAACATTTCATTATTTTCACCAAACTGTCCCTGCATTCGAGGCAACTCGATAAACACACGCGCACCACACAACCACAGTTCCCCTACCTCTATTGCACTACGCCCACATCCGAGTCGTCCAGGGCGAGCCACGCCGCCCACGAATCGGGCGGCGCGCCCAGCCGGCTCTGCATGTCTTCTCGCGTCCGCCCTCCCTCCTTCGGCTACGCGCTGCGCGGTTGGCGCCCGACGGAGGCAGTGGTGTCTGACGTGCGGGGTAGCAGGGAGCGGTCTAGGTGCATGCCGGATGTCCTCAAGGCGAAAGCCGGCCAGCCGTATCTCGGGGCCAGCTGCGCTCCCGTGCGCCGCCTGCATGCCACGCCCGCCCCATCCCCCTCTCAGCCGCTTCAAGCCGCTGCATTCGATAGCATGGCGTGGCGACTCTCCGCATCGCAGCCTGGAAGGGGAAGGGGGCTCCATGGTGTGGTTCGGGGCCTTCCCGCCATGCCTCCGGCTCCTGTGGCACATATTCGCCCAGCCGGTCGGGGGTGGGAGGTGCCGCCTGCTTGCGCAGCAGATGCGCTTGGGCGTTGTTTGGCTTGCATCTCTTCGCGCCTTTTCCATCCATCACTCCTGCTCTGCTGACCTCTGCATGCCTTGTCTGGATGCGATACACCATGCCAGCTGTGCTCGACAGCGCGTGCACGCAGCGCTCGCACCTCCGGACACTGCGGCCTGCTTCACGGAGACGCTGCTGTCCGTCGGGGGTTTCCTGTCCTCCATCTTCCACTTCCGGCGATGCCGCGGGGAGGGGGCGTGCGTGGATGGCCTGCCCGCATGCGCCACGGCAGGCGGGGCACTGCCACGAGTCTGTGGCAGCAAGGGGACGGGGAGGCGGGGGGCACCCCACCCCCTCCTGCACCCGCACGCCCTTCACAGGCGTGGGTGGGTGCAGGCGGAGGGGCGCCGCCGATGCGCGTGTGCCTGCGCGCGAAGAGCGCATAGCCCGTCCTCTTGAGGGAACACAGGGAGGGGGGGGGGAAGCGGTGGGCACCCGCCGGGGAAACCCCAGACAGCGCGCGTGACATGTGCGCAGCAGCAACATGGCGCGCGCAACCGCTGCGTGAACCAAGGTGTGCGTCAAGCGCTCCGCGAATCCCGCGTGGCATACCGGGCACAACGCCGGGCCGGACGCCCCCACGGCACAACGCAGGCGGGAGAGTCGAGGCTCTGGCGGCGGTTTGGGCAGCACAGCGCTGGCGCACCAGATGGCGGCACGCCCTCGGCACTCCATGCTGTCGCCGCCACCCACCCGCCGCTGCAGGAGTTGAAAGCACGATCAGGTGCACGTGCGCCGCTGGGCGAGCATCGTCTCCTATCGTCGCGTAAGCGCGGCTTCCGGCGATGTCCGCCGAGCGTCTGAGACAGGTGACCAAGTCCGTCATTAGCGCTTTTCGTTTTGGCTTCGCTTGTGCTGTCTGTGTGGGTATCGTGTTCACGTTGTCCTGGTGCACATACTAGGATGGAACCCAGAGGTAGATGAGGGGGAGGTGCGGTCGACGAAGCAGGAGCTCTCCCTCTACTCGAATCAGCTCATAGGGTAGCAATCGACACCCTTGCAGGACGGGGCGCTGAATGCCATGAGGTGAGGGAGTGAGTCTGTAGGAAAAGCCGCTTTTGGTTTCCTATGTTCCTGTGGATTCTGCAGTGTTTGCGGCACGCCAAACGCCGTCTTCACTGTTTCGCAGCTGGCAACGATTGCTGTAAGGAAGTGTACCGCATCCTCTTGTCGCTGCTTGGTAGGGTTGTTGCATTATCGTAAACCATGGCGGCAGCTGCTGCCGTGAACTTTCTGCGCGATGCTTTGCCCGTCCACATGCAGCAACGGCGTTCCACAGAATGGCAGAGTCGCTGCTTCTGTGGTGATGGATTTTCTCTGCCCTGCAGAGTCGGGCCGCATCCGCTCATGGAGTGGTATAAGCAACACGCGACGGCTGCGCAGAAAAGAGGTATGTGCGCGCGGTGCTGCTACGGGAGCCGATGCCTGTGTATCCGCATGAGAGCTGCTGAAGTGCGATGACGACACAGCTATGCGGCGTGTGCACCTGCCGCCTCAACTGCGCAACGGAGCTTCGTCGCGTGAGTGCGGAGAGACAAACGCGTGAGCGCAGCGCAACGGCGCGATGGAGTTGAGGGGAAGCAGATCAGCCTCGTGGCGTCTGTGCCCCTTGTGCTCTTAACGATGGAGAGCAAAACATGTGGATTTGTTCTCGTCTTCGCGCCGTGCAGCGCGGCGTTTCTTTGCAGTTTTTCTTGGTCGTTGGCATGTGAAGGCGGAGGTACTTTTTAGCGCTCCATGACCCTGGGACTGGGCGCTCACGTGCCCACGGTGTATATGTAGGTACTACCATGTGGTGTGCCTTCTTCTGCTTTTCACTCCTCCGTACCGCGGGACTTTCGCGGAGACACGTAAAGAGGACGTTGGGCGACAAGCGTGAAAGGCTGGGCGGCGGCGTCGACTTTCAGAAAGTCCTCTTCCCGCAGTAGTAGTCCCTGCGCATCGCTTGACTAGAGACATCTTCTCTGATGCAATGTGCAGTGTTCTCGGACACTATCGCGAGCTCCCTACGCGATGCTGGGCGTCGAGGAATGGCGACGCCACGGAGGTCGGCGTGTCCCCTAGTCATGATTCCGCTTCTGTGCTTTATGAGGTGCTTTACATCGAAGCGCTGCCGCTACTCTTTTGTATGTGGTCCACTTGCACCCTTTCTCTGCCCTCCTCCCTCGTCGGCTCCCACGTCGCCCGTGCAGATACGCCATGTCGACGGAGGCATTGCATGTGCATCTCTGGCTGTTGTCCCTCTCTACCTTTCCAGCTGCCTTGTCGCCTGTTTAACGTCACAGAGCAAGTGAGTACCACCGGTGGAGGGCACAGTGAAGCTCCTTCGGTGGCACGCCACACACAATGAGTGGCTCCCTTGCGCTGCGCAAGCTCCTCTTCGATATCGACGACGAGGAGGGCGTCAACCGACGCGGGTACCACTACGCCGGCGCGTATGCGCCTCTTCTTCACAGTGTTGCGGTGCTGCAGCCCGCTGCGGTGCTTCCGAAAAGTGGTCTGCCCTTCGCCTGTCTATGTCTCTTCTCGTCTTTTGCGACGTGTCTCACCATGAAGGTACGCAACAAAGAGAGGTGGTGGATGGGTGTGTTTGCCATCTGCGCCGTCTACTACAACGGCGTCAAGGCGCACAAAGTGAACAATGGGCTTGTCGGTCATCAAAGTGGTTTCTTCGCCGCTGGAATGGGCGCCATCGGGTGCGTTGCGCGGCTGATGGCCAAATGCGGCTCTGCTCGAAAGAACGTTGGCTGCCTCGGTTTCTTCACAGCACTAATGTGGTACGAAATCGGCCGCTATCACCTGTGGACGGAGCATGTGACCGAGTTCCGCCGCGATGTTACGCCGGAGCGGTCGTACGACTTGCTAGGCGATTATGTTCCGCAGTCCTTGGAGGTTGAGTTTCTCCCGTACCGCACTGTTACGTAAGGGAAACGAACGAAACCAGCGTCGCTACTCGCTTCCGCGATTTCCTTGTGGTCGCGTGAATGGCTTCCTCTGCTGCCATCGATCTTCTCTGCGGGCCCCGTCACGTCGCTGTGACGTCGCGGTCGCGTACACCGCCACCTTACACGCGCACTGCTCAAGAGGTGCGCACCGTCGAATAGGCTACTGCCGTTTGTTTGCCAGCATGAGAGAGGAATGGAAGAAGGTGGTGGTGGGGTGACCGTTACACCGAGGCCACACCAGAAGACACAGAGTGCGTCCTTCGCATACGGAAAAAAGATAGGCGCACACGTTCTGTCTCTATCCTCTCTAGCGTGAGGGGTCACCCGGTCCTTTAGCTGCCGTTCTCTCGCCACGCCGTGTCGCCAGTTGTTCCCCATCACGCATGTTGTGCGGCATCACGGCTCGTCCTTTAGGCGGCGTTTGCGCTGAATTCTATGCAGCAGGTCGTGCATCACACATGGCAAGGGAGACGTGCAGTCATGGAGCTCCTCAAATGACTACATGAGTGTGTGGAAAGCTCTTGAATAAAACAGCTATGGCAGAAGTGCTACCTACATCAGAGTGAATTGCAGCGCCAGCAGACAAGTAACAAAATGAGCCGCGAAAGCGTAGGGCACTGCCCGGTGAACCGCCGCACCTACACGGTCGGCGGGGCCGTGTCCCCATCGGCTGCCCGTCATGGCGGTATACTGTGTCGCCTGCTTCACGCACGCGGCCAGCGATCGGCCACCCTGCAACAAAACGCGATCTGTTGGAGGACAGCCGCCCCGCCTCTGTGAGAAATCATCACACTCCTTGAGCAGGAACCATAACGACTCCAGCCCTGAGCCACAGTCATCGCAAGAACGCTCGGGCTATTCCATTGTTACGTGCCCAGCTGATGCCGCGGGCCGCTTCCCGACAGTTTTTTCGTCCAAGGCAGACGACCTTTGCATTGAGCTGGCACATCACCCATGCAACGCTTGGGGGAGAGCGACGTCAGCTTCGTCCCCATTGGCAGTGGCCTTCAACCGGCATGCCGCCCGAATCCCCGACCCCGCTGCCTGCCTCACGGGCTCGACACGTGCCTGCGACCTGCATGCGGCCTGTCCACACATCGACTCGCACGTGCCTAGCACGTCGCGCGGCGTTGCAGGAGCCGCCAGCCAATCGTGCTGCCAGCACCTGCATCGCTTCAGGGTGTAATGCTTCACCCTACCGACAGAGCTCCCAGCCGATAGGCCCTCACGCCAGCGGTGCCCAACACGGCTGGGGGCGCTAGCCCTGCAGGCGTGGGTCCCGATGAAAGCGATGCCTTCCGGTCTGCCACTCCACCAGCGTTGCACAGCACTCAGAGCCACGGCGAGCAGTCCACCCAGACACCGGCCATGTATCCCTCCGCGTTCACAGCATGAGCCGTCTCCTCATCAGACCCTGTTCCTCATCCACCATGGAGAGGACGCAGCTGGCCACCCAGCTGCGGCAGCCGCAGCGCTCAATCATATCGGCCGCCCCGAGCGCTGCGCCACCTTCCTTCGACACGGTCGTCGGGCTCTGTGAGGCTGTCACGTGCGCAGCAGTTTCCACAGCCGCATGCACGGCTCCGTTAATGGTTCGTCCGCTGCACGAGGCACGCTAGCAAGCCAGTCCCCAGGTGAAGGGACACCTGCAGGTGCTCGCCGTCCGGGCGGACGATCAGTCCGCCGAGTAGTAAAAAACAGCGGGAGGTGTCTTCCGAGCAGTGCAATCACACCCCCAGAAGCGTCCCTGCGGCGCACCCGTCCGCTTGGCCTTCAATGCCGCTACCAGAATGAGCAGGCACACGCTGTGTCTGCCCTGCAGCGACGCCTTGCGTGCATGCCACAGAGCAAGCACGGAGAAAGGGAGACGGACGAGCGCCTGCGGATCCTCCACCGTGGGTGTGTCGGTCCGCAATGGAGCTCCTCAGAGAGGGCAATATCCATGTCTTCCCAGACCCGCCGCCATCGACTCGGTGGATGCACTCCTCCGACACCTGCACCACCCCCTCCCTCAGCAGTCTGGTGAGCGAGCCATCCGCAGTCAGAATCCCCACGTGCGCAGGACGCCCACTCTTTCCCCAGCCCTCGGTGCTCATGAGGTGCCACCGGTAGCGGGCGTAATCCGTCCCGAGCCCCGCAAACGTGAGGCCGCGCGAGGCTTGGCGGTGCCTGGTAATGCCTATGCACAGCTGCTTTTTGGGGATCAGCCCACCGCAACTCAGCGGAAGCGTATCCCTGCCCACCTCTGCACCGTCAAGACCACAGCGCATACACCATATTCCTGTTCGACGTATGTCCCCAAGCGTTGGAGGGGTCCGTAATGAAGTGGGATCAGTGGAATGCCTTAATGATGGACATGCGCCTGTTTCCCTCTCTTTTTTTTTCGTCCCCCGCAGGGGCTGGCGCATTCACCTGCCAGCCCAGGATGGGGGAGGAGGAGGTAAGAGGAAAGAGCGGAGAGATCGTCGTCAGCTGTCAACGCTCAAGACACGCCAGCACGACCAAAAAGAAATGAAGGAGACTTCCGTGTCCGTCGGCACATGATGTGCCGTTTTGTGTGTCTGTGTGTGTTAGCTCGACACGCGCGTAGTACTTCAGGGTGACCTTTCGCTGACGGCAGTGCCACTGTGAACTGCAGCGTAGGTTTCGCAGAGTTGTTTCAACAGCTGTCGGTTGACTTTGTTCCCGGCGTGGAACTGTCGCCCTCCGTCTCTCTCGCCCCCTCACCCATTGCGTTTTGCATCGTGCTCCAGCCACGAAGACGCGTCTTCTTCAGTCTATCGTGCGTGACAGACGCGCCAGCACACTCAGGAAGGAACTTCTCGTGGACTCTCCTCTCTCGGCTCCACCTCTGCACCGCCGCCCACCATCTCCCCGTGTTTCCTCTTTTTTTTGCCAAAGGAAACACCATCGAAAGACGCCCTGCATCTTGCTGACGCAGGCCGAGCAGAGCCACAGCAGACTACCGCCGCAAAGGAGAAGAAAGTACATCCGTTGAACTCACATGGTGCGCACGTGTGTGCGTACCGTCCTCCTCCGGCAGAAGCGGCCCTCTAATTGAAGCGTTCATACGTTTCTGTGGTCGAAGGGAAAACAATGCCTCCCAAACCTGTCATCATTGACCATGATGGTGGCCACGACGACCTGGTTGCACTGGCGCTGCTGCTGGGAAATCCGGAGGCAGTGAAGGTGATCGGCTGCATTGTCACGGATGCCGACTGCTTCGTGGACCAAGCCTTCAGCGTCTCGGGTAAGTTGATGGCCATGATGCACGCCAGAGAAGCAACGGAACTTTTCCCCGTCGCGAAGACGTCCTTCAAGGGCGTCAATCCATTCCCGTCGGAGTGGCGGTGGAGCGCAAAGAACATGGATGACCTGCCATGCGTCAACATCCCCGAGCATGTGGCCATCTGGGAAGCCGTACGAGACGAGAACGACGCACTGGTGGGAGAGGAGGTTATGGCTCAGCTGGTGATGTCATCCCCGGAGAAGGTGACCATCTGCGTGACCGGGCCGTTGTCATGTGTAGCGTGGTGCATCGATAAGTATGGCGAGGAGTTCTGCAAGAACGTGGAGGAGTGCATTATCATGGGCGGCGCAGTCGACGTGAAGGGCAACGTTTTCATTGACGGCCGTACCGATGGCAGCGCGGAGTGGAACATCTTTTGGGATCCTGTGGCGGCCAAGACGGTGCTCATGTACCCGCACCTCAAGAAGATCGTATTCTCACTCGACTCAACGAACTCAGTGCCGGTGACGTCGAAGGTGGTGCAGAAGTTCGGTGCACAGAACAAGTATTTGCTGTCCCAGTTTGTCGGCTCTGCATGGGCAAGCTGCACACACTTTGAGCTGATCCGCCCCAGTGACATGTACTACGCGTGGGATGTGCTGACGGCCGCGTATGCCATTGAGCAGCGGTTGGCGGAACTGGAGGCTGTACCGCTCGAGGTGGTGGTGGAAGCAAACACCCCTAACGAAGGGCAGACCAGGCGGGCAGCCGAGGGAGCTGCCATGGGAAACACGTACGTCGCAACGAATACAAAGGCGGATATGTTTTATCGCTTGGTGATGGACAGTGCTCGCTGCTGCCCAGAGTAGTTGCATGTGACTGCTGCATTCACTTTGCCCTGAAGGCGCTTTTTTCTCGGATCTTCTAGGCGTTGCTGATGATAGACGCCCGCCTCCTCGTGATGTCAGGGTCTACTACCCCCCCCCCCCCCCCACACACACCCACACTCACACCCTGTGTGTGGGAGTGGCCAAGAGCCTGCGGCCTGCCCTGGTATACGGCCGTGGACCCTTGGTGTTCGCGGAGATGTCTGGGCTTGCTCTGGGCCGAAGAGACGTGCAGCCATGACCACGTCTATGCTAGCTCACTGCAAATCGTGTCGACGCTTAAAGAAATGTGCGCGTCCCACGCCTGTTGTGGTGTCGCTGCTGCGTTGGGGTGGCTATGACGGACTTGGTCACCGGTCTCAGACGCTCGGCGGACATCGCCGGAAGTCGTGCTTACGCGACGATAGGAGACGATGCTCGCCCAGCGGCGCACGTGCACCTGATCGTGCTTTCAACTCCTGCAGCGGCGGGTGGGTGGCGGCGACAGCATGGAGTGCCGAGGGCGTGCCGCCATCTGGTGCGCCAGCGCTGTGCTGCCCAAACCGCCGCCAGAGCCTCGACTCCCCCGCCTGCGTTGTGCCGTGGGGGCGTCCGGCCCGGCGTTGTGCCCGGTATGCCACGCGGGATTCGCGGAGCGCTTGACGCACACCTTGGTTCACGCAGCGGTTGCGCGCGCCATGTTGCTGCTGCGCACATGTCACGCGCGCTGTCTGGGGTTTCCCCGGCGGGTGCCCACCGCTTCCCCCCCCCCTCCCTGTGTTCCCTCAAGAGGACGGGCTATGCGCTCTTCGCGCGCAGGCACACGCGCATCGGCGGCGCCCCTCCGCCTGCACCCACCCACGCCTGTGAAGGGCGTGCGGGTGCAGGAGGGGGTGGGGTGCCCCCCGCCTCCCCGTCCCCTTGCTGCCACAGACTCGTGGCAGTGCCCCGCCTGCCGTGGCGCATGCGGGCAGGCCATCCACGCACGCCCCCTCCCCGCGGCATCGCCGGAAGTGGAAGATGGAGGACAGGAAACCCCCGACGGACAGCAGCGTCTCCGTGAAGCAGGCCGCAGTGTCCGGAGGTGCGAGCGCTGCGTGCACGCGCTGTCGAGCACAGCTGGCATGGTGTATCGCATCCAGACAAGGCATGCAGAGGTCAGCAGAGCAGGAGTGATGGATGGAAAAGGCGCGAAGAGATGCAAGCCAAACAACGCCCAAGCGCATCTGCTGCGCAAGCAGGCGGCACCTCCCACCCCCGACCGGCTGGGCGAATATGTGCCACAGGAGCCGGAGGCATGGCGGGAAGGCCCCGAACCACACCATGGAGCCCCCTTCCCCTTCCAGGCTGCGATGCGGAGAGTCGCCACGCCATGCTATCGAATGCAGCGGCTTGAAGCGGCTGAGAGGGGGATGGGGCGGGCGTGGCATGCAGGCGGCGCACGGGAGCGCAGCTGGCCCCGAGATACGGCTGGCCGGCTTTCGCCTTGAGGACATCCGGCATGCACCTAGACCGCTCCCTGCTACCCCGCACGTCAGACACCACTGCCTCCGTCGGGCGCCAACCGCGCAGCGCGTAGCCGAAGGAGGGAGGGCGGACGCGAGAAGACATGCAGAGCCGGCTGGGCGCGCCGCCCGATTCGTGGGCGGCGTGGCTCGCCCTGGACGACCCGGATGTGGGCGTAGTGCAATAGAGGTAGGGGAACTGTGGTTGTGTGGTGCGCGTGTGTTTATCGAGTTGCCTTGGGTTAAAGGGCACGATTGGTGGGCGAAGAGGCGTACAGTGTAATGAGGCAGTCGGCACTCTGCTCTGAGTGTTCTGTGGAGCGTTCGTCTGCACGTCATACCTTCTGGGTTCTTACTATTTTTGTAATCCCGGCTGCTGTGCATCTCTGCCTTTGTCCTCGCGTTGGCTTCTACCTGCCGAGTGTCTCTCTACGACGCCACCTTTTCGTTTTGGGTGGTGTCGTTGAGCGGATGGGCATGTGAGTTGATGCTGGCCTACAAGGGAGATGCGGGCATTTATCGAAGCAGTGCAGTTCAAGTTGAACGAACTGTCGCAAACCGTGCTCGTTTAGTTTCAAGGACGTTAACCGTTGATGGTTTGCGTGGTCGTCTGTGAAATGCGTGGCTGTGATACTGCGGGAGGTCTTGTGGGACTTCTGCGAAGCAGCTGAACACCCCTGAAACGAGTAAAAACGATAGTGTTGTAGGAAAAGGCTTGAGCGGCTTTGGTGCCGTAGAATGCACTATCGTCGCGTGGTTGGATGGCATTGGCCGTCGCGGAGATCCATCCGCACACGCGCGTGCTGTGTTTTCGGTGTCAGGAGCTTGATATCTCAAGCGACCTGCATGCGTACACCCTCGCATCCTTCAGAGTCCTGTGAGTATCGGTTTTGTGCCTCGCAGGATTAGGCGGAGGGCACATGCTCGCTGTCACGGGAGGCTCTGCGCGGTAAAGGACAGCCCTCCGGCAGAGAGCTCTCTTGTCTTTCTCAACTGTGTTCCATATCCCTGTCTCCTCCGCGTCACTGTTTAGAGTTTCATTGTTCGGCGTGTGCACCAGCGTGCACCTACCCCCTTCTCACCGCTCGTTTTCCGGCTTCGCACAGGTGCAGTGCGCACAGTGGAAAGCAGAGGGCTGCGCTCTCGGTCGGTGGGCGCTGTTCTCGCCGCACACCTCCACCTCACCTCCTGTCGCTGCTCGGCAGTCATGGACGCTGCAATGGATAGCGAGGGCTTCGCTCCGGGGCCCGTGGCAGCTTCGCGCCACGCTAACCCAGCCGTCACAGCCTCCCTGCCACGGTTGACGGCGACGGTGGTAGGGCAGTCGTCGCAGTCGATACAGGGCAGCTACGAGGCCGAGTTATACAGGTTCAAGAGCACCAAGAGCCAAGCGTTTTTGCAGGATCGCCAGGCATACACTACAAACCTTCCGAGACTCCTGCCGAAAGGCATTCCGTACATTGCCAACTTCGTCTCCTTCGACCACCTGCACGAGTGCGGAGCGCTGAGCGAGATGCTCCAGAACGAGGTGAGCATCACCACCGAAGATTTGCGACTTCTCTACGAGGCTCGGTGTCTAGACCAGGACCTTCCCCCTTCATGGCAGCGCGAGATGCGCTTCATGGAACTCATCAGCGCGAAATGCAAAGGCCGATTTTTTTGCTTGCCGGAGAACGGGTTCGGCGTTTGCTCCGCTGAGGCGCTGGCGGCAGTTCTCTCTCGCAACAGCCACTACAGTGTTCTTGATCTTTCTGGAAACCGCCTGCGCGACGACGGCGCGCGCTTCATCGCACAGCTCATCAAGCGGAACCGTACTCTCGTCCATATTGATGTAGCCTCAAATGATATCGGGCACGTAGGTGGGGTGCTCATAGCCCGCGCCCTTCTCGAGAACAACACGGTCATCTCGCTGGACATTGGCGCGCGCGCTGGGGTGAACGGGAACCACATCGGTACCCCTGGTGCAGAGGCTATTGGAGAGGTGCTCCGGTCTAACGAGGTACTCGCCAGACTCAATGTCAGCAGCAACGGTCTCGGTGCCGGCGGCGTGGCCTTCATCGCCTCCGCTCTCGAGCGCAACAGCTCCCTCACGCGCCTCAATCTCTCGAGCAACAACCTGGGCCTTGAAGGGGCCCGCGTCCTCGCATCCGCGTTGGAGGCGGCACACGTGACGCACTGGGAGCTTCAACGCAATCACCTGGACGATAAGGGCGGTGCGTGCTTTCTCAACGCGCTAGCAGGGGCGATTCGGAACGGGTATGACGTCGTGGAGTACCTGGACTTGGACAACAACGCCCTTGGCGAGGGCAGCGCCGACGCAGTTGGCAAGGTGCTGACTGTTTCCGGCTCACTAACTACCTTGCGGCTGAGCGGCAACCCACTTGGCGCGGGGATGAAGTCGATCAGCACGGGCCTGAACGAAAACCATAGTCTGAGCTCCCTTCATCTTTCCAAGTGCTCCATTGATCACATCGGCGCCGCAGCACTCGGCGCCGTTCTCTGCGTGAACCGCACACTTCGCCACCTCGACATGAGCAACAACCGTGTCAAGGACGGCGGTGCTGTGGAGTTGGCGAAGGGCCTAGCAGTGAACAAGTGCCTCACATCATGGAACCTGTCGTCCAACCGCATTGGTCACGCTGGCGGGCTGGAGATGGCGAAGGCAGTGCAGAAAAACCGAACTCTGCGTCACCTTAACCTGCGCCGCAACTTGATGCTGGAGGCGACGGGAGAGGCTATCAGCGATAGCTTTCGCGCTAACAATACACTTGAGCGACTCGACGTGACATACAATAACTTTTCTTACGTGTGCGCAATGTCGATTGAGCGCGCGTTGGAGCGCAACAGGTCATCAAACAAGACACTGCTCGTTCCGAAGCTGCAGGCAAACATCGACGCCCTGGCGCCGAAGGAGAACGAGCTGGAGCGCGCTGGGGAGGATATCGAGGTAGAAAAGCGTATGGTACGCGACCGTGGCGAGGAGCTGATTCGGCGTGGTGAGGAGGCGCGTGTCGTGTCAGAGAAGCTTCGACGCGAGATTGCGGATCTGGAGCGCGTGTTCGAGAAGGCCAGCGCCGCCAGCGACGCCGCGGAAAACCTATTCCGACTGACCGAGGACCGCGTCACGAACAGTCTGACAGAGCTGAAGATGAAGCGGACCAACATGGACGCCCGCATCCAGCAGGAGAAGGACCGGCTCGATCGCCTGCACCGCGAATCAGAGAAAATCCGGCGTCAAATCAAGCACCTCGAGGAGGCTGAGAACGAGCGGCTGGCGCCGCTTCTGCGTGACCTGGATGGGATGGAGAGAGACCGCACACAGGAAATGGCCGACGCGAAGTTCGAGGGGGAAAAGCTTGCTGCCCTGGAGATTCAACGAAAGGAACTTCAGATCGCTGCGGGCAGACGCGCCAAGAAAAAGTGAATGCGAATGTGCGCAGATCGTTTCATCACTCCCCCCTCCCCGCCCTACTCGCCCTTTTCATGCCCGACGGTGAAGCCTGTTTCTTTTACACACATGTATAGTACCTTCTTGTTCTTTTCTCCCCCCCGCGCACAGGTGCACCCTGCTCTGTGCTCAGATGTCCCTGCACGTGCGCGTGTGAGGATGTCGCTTTGATTCTTCTATGAATGTGCAGCCAGCGTCTCTTGCTGGCGCGGAGGAATCCGTAGAAAACCGAATGTCGCAAGCGCCACGGCCCCACAGGAAAGTGAGGAGGACGTGACCTAGAGAAGTCTACATCGAAGGCGCCTAGGTTTCTCTTGTTGGGTTCGCCAACACCATGGTGAACTGATCTGCACCTACGCGCGGCGTAACGCATGCGCATCTCTGCGCACTCGGTGAATGCAGGATTGTTTAGCCAATGCGATTCTCGCTGTGTGGTGACTCGCACTGCTTTCCCGAGAGTTTTCTCCTGCCGCGCGGGGCGCGTCGGCATGCCCGAAGGAGTCTCTTCCTCCTCCGTTGCGTTGCTACTGCGACTTGCTCCCCGCTCCATCGTCTTTTGTCCCCTCTATCTTTTTTTTTTCGTGCTGTCTCTCTTCTTGAGTTGCAAATGACCGTCGAGGAAGAAAAGACGACGGCGTTGCCATCTCCACCGCTTTCCACTCCACCGACAACTGGAAGAAATAAACGAACACAGAAAAAGTACGTCTGGCATGCCGCGACTTCTCCACGAATCGCAAAGGGCAGGAGAGGAGCATGAAGCTGAGAAGCTAACAAAGTCTGTGCCGAGAACCGCTAGCGATTTGGCAGCGCAGTCCCTCGCGAATCTGTGGCGGCGACTGTTTCAGAGTTACGTCCACTTCACCCAGCCGGGATGCTTGCCTTTTGTTGCCGATGTCGCAACATACAGCGACGGCGTAGGCAGCGTCGCCGACTCTGACACGGCGCTTGACGCCTTGTGGGCCGCCGGCTTTGATGCATCCTCAACGCCGGATGCTCTCATTGTACACCTTTTTCTCGCGAACAAGCACCTCGATGCCGTTTCGTGGATTATTGCATTTTGCCTTGTTGATCGGCTGCAGCTGAGTCACTACGTACGGCAACGACTACGGGAGCTGTCATTCTTGCAGCAGCGCGAGGATAGCAGCAACTGTTTTCTAAGGCTCGCCAGGGAGCACGTTACGCAGCTACTCTTCACGGCTTACTCTCTCGCCTTCAAGTGGCATTTGGACTACACGGTATCGGTCAAATATCTCACAAATCTTCTTCCGCACACACGTAGCGCCCAAGGGCGTATCCTTCGCAGCACGATCAAGGAGGAGCTCGTCATTCTCGAAACGCTTGAGTTTAACTGCGCCGTGTCGCATGACCACGTGCTGCAGTTGATGGATCATTTCTTGACAGCGTCCGAGCGCCGCTACGTGCTGCAAGTTATTCATAGAGTGTGAAAGAGGGTCGTCACTCGCTCTTTCGCTCAGCGACCTTTTTCCCTGTCTCAACACAGATCTCTCTCTTGTTTGCGTGATGTTCTGAAATCGCCTCAGTTGCTGCGGGCCAACCCAGAGTGCCGTCATAGGCGACGACCGGAGCCCCCTTCTTCCCCCCTTTTTAGGTCTACACTCATAGCCTTTCTGCTCCCTGCTTCGCTCCCTGTTCCCAGCTGCTTTGAGCATTCCAATAATAAATATCTGAATCCCAAGTGTCATCGCAGCCGTGCCGGGCTTCCTTAGCCTTCTCGCAGTACTTGAGGGCTTCATTTTTCCACGTGGCATGATTGCCCATGGCAGGCAGCGAAAGAACCTCGCTTTCCTCTTCTCACATGTGCCCAATAGGCGTCGATGTGCGCCGAGGTACACCGACGAAGTGCCTCGGTTGCCCGTGGCGTCACTGTTCTCCCTGCTCTACCGCACCTAAACTCTCCTCTCCTTTCCCTCTTTTGCTCTCCGCCGTACTCCGCCTCTCCGTTTGTGAACCCCACCGTCTTGTTCCCCTTTCCACGCATGTGCCCGCTTACCCCTCCCCGACGCGTCTGCTGTTTTTTTTCGTTGTTGCTCCGGCTTCTTCGCACCTCCACGTGTGTGTGTTTGCGATGTCGACATCCGCGTTGCATTTTAACTTGTGCGCGTACCTTTGTCTGTCGCTTCCACTGTATGTGCGTGTGTGCGGGCAGTAAAATCAAGTCCACATATTTCGTCCACTTTCCTGTCTTCCTTACTTCTCTTTCTTCCTCTCCATTTTCCCTTCTTCGTCTCTGGTTGTCTTCCTTGGCTTTGTTCTGTCGCCCTCTCCCTGTAACCTCCATCCTCGATCACCACCTCCTCTCCTCACATAGACATTGTCACTCGTTTTGTCAATTGTGAAGCAACCGGCTTTCTCTTCCCCACACCTTACTCAGCACCAACACCACTGCCTCCTCCTCTTTTCTTTTCCCTCTCTCGTTCCACCTCCCACATTTTCCTTTGTTATCCATTCTTTGCCTTTTCCGGCGAATTGCACTGTAGAGGTTTGCCTTGTTTTTGCGGTTTCACGCAAAATGTACCTGCCGAACACGAATTCCTCCTCGCAGATGATGCAGTTCCCCTCTAACCAATCGCAGCAGCAGTTTTCTGCCATTTCCTCCTACACCCCTCAGCAGCAGTTTATCGTTCAGCACCCACAACAGCAGGGTGTGTACCAGGCGCAGAATCCGCAGCTTGTTCCGATGAATATACCGTCGCAGTCGAACCAGCAGTACGTTGGTGGGCCGCCGGGCACGATCTACGAAGGCGGAGTCCAGGGTTCGATGAACCAGTCGTCTCCTGACCAAAACGCTCTTCGCCACAACAGGACGCAGATGGTTCCAGTCCCCTCCAACGACGAGCGATACCGAAAGCAGCTCATTGTGAACTACCTCGCCCAGGACGTCACCAGCGCCGACCTGCACACTCTCTTCGCCCGCTTTGGCCCCCTCGACGGCGCACGCATCATCTTCGATCGCCAGACCAGCATGCCTCGCGGCTACGGCTTTGTCTACTTCCGCTATCCCGACAGCGCCAAGCAGGCTGTGGACACCATGAACGGCTACGAGTTTCACGGAAAGCGCCTTAAGGTCGGGTACTCGACCAACCCACTCAACATCATCTCCAATGCATCCTCGAATCAATACCCTGCCGGGCAGGTTAAGTAACGAGAGCATGAGTGTATGTGTGCACGTGTGCGGGTGCCATTGGTTGGGTGATGAAACGCACTTCCACGCACCACCTCGCTGTGCAGATCCTTCAGCTCTTCTTTCTCATGCTTCTTCTCGTATTTGTGACCGCCTCTCACCTCCATGCATCGGACGCAGAAGAAAAAAAAGGTGATGTCTTCAATGACGGCAAAAGGCGTGTGTTTGCGGGAATGCATGTACGTTCACATGCCTGCATGTGTTTCATGTTTTCTTCTTCTCGATAGTGCCGTGTGAACAACCTGCTCGAGCGCAAGCTGCTTTTCTCTTTTCACTGTGTCTTGTTTTTCCTTTCATGTGGGTTGACATGTGAATGTTTCGTCACACGCTCTCACTGTGCTTGGTTCTCCCGCTCCCTTTTTTTGTTTGTTTTCGCCTATTTCTTTGCTCTTTTTCTTTCGCCCCTTTGTTGTCCTTGAAGTGTCCCCTTTTTGTCTTGCCTTTCTTCTCTGATCTTCGTTTTACACTTTTCTATCTCCCTGTGCGTCGTTGTCGGAGTATTTGTAACTCGTTTTTTCTATTCCTTTATTCGCTAGCACATCTCTTTTCTTCTCTCGCCTCACCCCCACATCTCGATTTCTATACACATGTATGTTTGTATATGTGATGCTCTATTCGATTGGCCTTGATGTTCGTGCGTGCGTGTGTCTTGTTGTCCCTTCGCCACCATTGCTCTTCTTCCGCTTCTTTAGGCATGCCCTTTGTTTCGTTCCCTGTTCCCCCTCTTCCCCCGATTTCGTTTTTTTTTGTTGTTTGTACCCCTCTTTCCAGTAGTCTTTCTTAAACGAGAAATGACCTTCTCTTGTTTTACCCTCTTCTCTCTGCCTCTTCTTTTGTTTTTTTCCCTTGGCAGACTTTCCTCTTCGCTCACAGTTTGCGTCTGTTTCGGCGCGCGCGCGTCCGCGTCTTTTCTCCTTGCTTGCTATTTCTTCTCCTATTTTCGCTTCTTTCCTTGATTCCTTTTCCCACTGTTTTTCGTCCTCTCCTGGTTTGGTCTGCCCCTCTCCCCTTTTTCCTCTCTGCGCGTTGACGGATCCCCGCTGCTCGCTTTTATAGTTTTTTTTCTTTCGCTCTCTCTCCTTCCTCCGTTTTCTGTTTTGTTGTTTTCGCCTTGTGCTTGCCCGTTGCTGTATTGTGGTTCATTCTCTCTGTTCTCTTTTTTCTCTCTCTCCGTACTGTTTTGAGATTACATCGGAGCAAAACAGCAATTTAGGCGAGGTTTTTACGTGTTGTGTGTCTTCGTTGTGCATGAGTGACATCCGAATTTCGGCTTCGAAGAGTATAGCTTTTTGGTCTTGTTTCTTTTCAGTGGTTGCTCGTCTCCGTGCGTGCCTGTGTATGTGGCCCTGACTATGTGTTTCTCTGTCTGTTTCCCGTTTTCGTTCCTCTCCACTTCTCTGATGAACGTCGTCTTGTGCTCGTTCTCATTTTTTTCCTCAGGCCCAGATAATCAATTCCTATTCCTCCCTCGTCATCGTCTTTAACGGACTGTGGTTGTGTGAGGTTGTTTTTCCTTTTTTTCGGCTGTGGTGTTTTCCCTCTTTTCTGTTCTCTTTGCCCCTAGTCGTTTTCCGTGCTTGTGTAGGTGTGTGTGTGTGCGTGTGTGTGTGTGTCTATGGCTCTTGCATCGTGAACCTTGTGACGAGAAACGCACAGGAAAACACACAAAGAAGAAAACACTGTCTTTTGTTTGTATATCCCATGGCTTAGAGGTGCCCCCACAAAGATGGTGAGCTTTGTTCTTTTGTGGAGTGTCGTGCTGGGTTGATGGCGGCACAACGACCAAAGTGTGATTCACGTATGTCGCTCATGCAAAGAGAGCGGAGGTAAAGATGCGATGTTCATCCTCTTTTTTCTTACATTAGACCTCAACATTTCTCATTCATACATGTTTTTTTTCTTTGTCTGCGCGCGTGTGTGCGTGTGTGGTTGCATATGTGTACTTCTCTCTTTTTGTTTCTCTTTTGCTTTTGCGTGGTCTACTTCTTTACCTCCCTCCCCCACCTACTTTCTTCCCTCGTGGTTTGTGTGTTTAACTTTACATGGTTGAAGGCGAAACGGCGTTCTGTCCTCACCCGGGAATACGTATGCACAAGGGACACAGAAGACGTCCGCACGGAAAAAGGCTTATATATGATTCATTGACGTCATCTCTTTTCCTTCCTCCTGTGAAGATTAATAGTTATGGAGCTGGCCATGCTTTGCTCCTTTTTTGTGTGTGGATTAGCTGCATTTGTGTGTATGCATGATTGCGCGCTTGTGTTTGCGGATGCATCTCCATGCGTTTTCCTGCGATTATCGTCTTGTGGATCACTCTGTTTTGTAAATTGCGTTTCTCTGTTTTCTCCGGTGTTTCCCTCGTTTTTTTATTCCTGTGCGATCCTTGTCCCCCTTAACGTTTCGTTGAAGCTGCATCCTCCTCCTTCCCCCCCGCAAAACAGAAAACATAGAGATCGCTATCAATGCAGCAACACAAGCAACAAGCAAACAGAGCAGAAAGCACTCAGATTTTTTTCCTCTTGACAAGCACCGCTCGACTATGTGTGCCTGATCTCGGTGCATTCTCATCGTTTTTTCCTGTGGTTTTTCGTGCAACTCTGAATCACGCGTCCGCACATGGATGTCGGTCAATATTCCGTGTCTTGCACGTGCCTGTGCATTATCAGGCGCACACAGCTTCATCGAGATGTCTCCGTGTGAGTATAGGTTTGCTGATATTTGTATGCTCGCATCTATGTTCAAGTGCTAGGGATGTGTTGTGGTGGCGGAGGTGATGTAAGAAAACGGGATGACGGACATCGTTTCTGTGTCATGGCCCCTTTTCTCCCCCTTTGCTGTACCTTAGCGGAGGTCTGGTAACAGCTCGTTTTTGCGTGAGTGATTACACTTTCCTAAAACGAACGCACATTCCCCCGTTTTTCGCGTAATCTCTCTCTCTTCAAGCAAAGAAACTAAATGGACTTCTCCACAGTCCACAACGAAACATACGCACACACACGTTAACGCACAAGAGTTCACTTGGTAAAGAAACTGCTTTGCTTTGGGTCGTATCTGCATTCTCTTCGCGCCGCTCGAGCAGCATCGTGGATGTCCGCACAGGCAGAGTGAAGGGAGAAACTAGGCCCCAGGCCAAAGTTTCGGCATTGGTTTCGAACTCAAATCGATATCTTGCTCCTCTCTTATTCACGCTTCCTCCTCCTTGGCTCCAACACAGAGCGTGATCGGGACGACGGTGTTGTGCACTGGTGAGCAGAGTAGGAATGGCGTGCTACTTTGTGTGAGGGCGGCGCCGAAGAGCGCCCAACAGTGACTGAAGAAACGAAGCGAACATGCAAACGATAAAAAAAGAAGCATGAACGCATTTCACACACGGCAAACGCGGTAGAGTCCGTTTAGCGAGCGCACACACGAAGAAAACACGAGCGAAGAAATACCGTTTAAGACGAAAAAATCACGTCAGGTCTTGAGTACAGGAGTCATCCTCTCCTTGCGTCGTTAGCCTATTGTTTTGAAGTGCAGACAATGGTCATTGACTTGTCCTCTGCCTTTTTTTCGTTTCATTCATGTCCTTCAGTTCCCTTTTCTTTGTGTTTGTTCCCTGCGTTTTTTTTGTTTTGTTCTCTTGTGTTGCTGTGCTCCCTTTTCGTTTGAAATACTTTGATCACGCAGCATGCCAAGAAATAAGAAGGACAAGGTAGCGTCCTGCCTCACTCTTCCGCCAGGAAGCCACACGAAAAAGAGTCCAGACAAAACGAAAAGATCTGCACAAATTTGTGTTCCCGCGCTTTTTCCTCGAAGAAAACGGCAAAGAAAAAAACGGTCAATAAAGAAGAGGTTCTTTTTCGCAGTGAACGAAAAAGAACCGAGAAAAAAAGATACACCACGAAAAATCTTTTGCTGAATATATATATATATATATATATATATATATATATATATCTCCTTTTCTTTTCCCTTTCGCAGTTCTGTACGCCATTCCGTTGTGTTGGTTGTTGCCTTTGCAGTAACCGCAGAGCTTCTCTTGTCTTTCCACTGATATATATATATATATATATATATATGAGTCGCCTTGTCTAACCTGAGAGATGGAGGTCCTTGAACGAAAAGAAAAGTAAGAACACACGCACCCACTAGTACTTTCTCGTCGTGGAGAGGTCATGAGTACTCAGACCCTTCTCCCACTCAGTGCGAAAGGGTGGTGATGATCATGATGGTGAGAGGAAGGGCGCCCCATTGGCCGCTTGTCGGAAGGCTTCCTTTCGCCATCCTTAATGCCCCTCATGCAGCAGAGACGCTGCGAAAGGCGGGCAGGGTGAAACAACACATTGTCGTCTTCACGTGGGGTGAGTACGGCGAGGTGACCTTTCCGCTTGTGGACGGGTCGAGAGCTTGGAAAATGAACGACACGTGCATACGACATGTTCAGTTGGGCTTTGTGTTTCTCCGCTTGCAGCACCACTCCGCCAATGCAGCCGTCCCTCCTTCCTGCCTCGCGTCGGCGCTCAAATTCTTTTACACGTCCTCCCTACTCTGTTTGTTTTCTTCCGCCGCTTCCTCGCTCCTCCCCGTGAATTGTTCGCTTTTTCACTGATCATGAAAGCACGACGGCCACCACACAGGGCATGCACGGGTCACCCTACGTGCACTATTCATGTCCAACTCCAATGCTGGTATGCTAAAGGATGTTATAGGGCGGTCTTGCCCGTGGTGGCTTTCTCGCCTTCTTGCAGAAACAAGGGGGACAGAGAGCACCCTCAAGCTACTGACCACGTCGGCCCAAAGGCTTCAGCTATGGGGCCAATTCTCTCGAAGTGGCGGGAACCGGCTGCTATTTAGCCCTCTCCATATTCCGCACTTACATGCCTCTACGTCATTCACGGAAGCTCAGGTGATTATGACGCATGGGAGGCGGCTAAGGATGGTTTCTCGAAACAGTGGCGATGTGAAAGTGCATGTCGACCTCTCCGACTTTCTCTCGTGCAGCGGGACTTGTCTGACCGAGGTTGAAGAAGAAGTGGAGCGACTCGCCGAACTCACGGGGAGGAACTCGTACACCTCTCCATTCTGGTTAACGCAACCGCAGTTAGAGAGCCACTTTCGGGACGCTCTTGCTGGGCACTCTACAGGTTGCCCGCCTGCGTGCTCGGCGCATCACTGCGAGGTGTATGAAAACCCGAACATGTTTGTAGAGCTCAGTTGCGGGACGGCGACGACGGCGCGTTACGCTAATCTGGGCGAGTTTCGAATACACCCGCATCTCGAGCTCTCCTTGATATCGTGCATATCTTTTTTTCGCGTATTTTCTCCCATTAACGTGCAAACTCGACGCGCCTTCGACGCGTGTGTGGAGTTGCGCCTGCGATGGGAGTGTCAGCGAAGCGGGTGCTGGTGCAGTGTATGGGGTACCGCGCAGGACTACGCGAGCTGCGGATTTACGACCCTTGACGGCGCCATTGGTGTCGACGTGTTCGACGCCCTTGGGAATCCTCTCTTTCTCATCCACGCCCTATGCACGACTGCGCCACTGGACGTTTTCTCCAGGTGTTATCCCTACGATAGTATTGTCACCAGCGCCGACAGCCTTTGATCCTTTTTATGTGTGTTTGCGCTCTTCATCTTGCTTGACTCTCATCTGCTCTGCTGCTCTGCAACTAAACTCTGCTGTGTTTCAAAAAAAAATCAAGGGAACATCATCAATGATTAAGAGGGATCATGAACGCTGTGGGAGAGGCAATAAACGGATTTCGAGAAGGTTCGAAAGCCCACCTCGCGGATTCGCTTGTACGCAAGCAAATACGACCACCGAACAGTTTTCTTGCTTGGCTCGCCACTCATGGCGTACCGAGTTGCTCTCTCTTCTTTCTGCCTCGTCAGCTGTTCTGCTGCGTACGCCGCGTCTAATGTCAGCGTGTCCCGTCTCTGTGTTGAGTCTTTTGTCGTCCTTTGTTGGGCTCCTCCTCTCTACGTTTGTGCGCCACCAACGTCATGAAACGCAGAAGCGATGCAAACAATGGCGAAACCAGCAACATCCGACCCTGAGAGAGGCTTGTCTGACGACGGTTACAGCGCCTTTCGTCGCCTACTGCTCATTGAGCTATCCGTCTTGCGGCGCCGCTACGGACTCCTCTCTGAGGACCATCACGATGGCGCTGGCGGGCACGCCCTGCCCACCTCTGCCGCTGCCCGAGGTGCCGCACCTTTTTCTGCTTTCGAGACCTCCTCTGTGGCTGAAGAGACTGGCGTCCTCTGTCAGAGTGACCGCGACGCGATCGAGGCGCTTTTTCACTCCATCGACGATTTCACGCGTGAGTTCAATGAGGGCAAAGGCGAGGTGGAGCGCGATGACATTGTCTCCAAGATTATGCGCGATATTGTATAATGAGTGGCCTCTTGCAGCGCCGCCTGCTGTCGCGTGTCACCTGGAAGGACACACTGAAGTCAACAACAAGTAGCCGAAGAAAAGGGCTTTTCCGGTGTCTGCGTGCTCTATTCGCCGGTGGCCGCCTCCGACCACTTGTGCGTCATGCATGGCGTATCCGTGCCACTCCGTGTGGGAGCGGTTCCCGCGTTCTGCGTGTCTCAAGGGCAATGTCGAGCATAGAGACGCGTGTTCTCATGGGTAAGTGTGTCCCGCCGCCCTCTCCTTTTCTCTTGCAGGGACTGGCGCTCATGTTGCTGCCATTCGTACGTCTCTCCATGTGATGTCCTTTCTTTCCCTTTCTTTTTTTGTTGCAACCACACCTGCATGACTACGCCCGTTTCTTTCACACCTACTCGTTGCCTCAACTCGCCGACCTCGGTGATGTACTCCTCGTTCTCGCATGCCGCGAAATACGTTCATTTCACCGTTCCTCCAACACACACACACACACACGGCAGCATTGTATCCAAACATGACTGCACCGAGGAACAAGATCCACCGCATCGGCAAGAGGAAGGGTGCGACCCTGAAAGACGTCAGCGCCTGGCGCTGGATCAAGACGGCGGCGCGCCACTTCAAACAAGAGGGCAAGATCTTTGTGCCGAACTGCACCGAGATCATGAAGAGCTCTCACGGCCGCGAGCGCGCGCCGCAGAACCCGGACTGGTACTACATCCGCTGCGCCGCCGTCCTGCGCGCCATCTACCTGCGCCCTGGCGTGGGTTACGGTGGCCTCAGCAAGCGCTTCGGCAACAAGAAGAACTACGGCAGCCGCCCTGAGCACACCGTGACCTCCTCTACCGGTCCCCTCCACTGGGCCTGCAAGTCGCTGACGAAGCTCGGCCTCGTGGAGCCTGGTGCGCAGTCTGGTCAGCGCCTGACCCGCAAGGGCCACAAGTTCGCCGACTCCCTGGCCTTCCAGGTTCAGATCCGCAAATTTGGCCAATCTAAGGCGTAAACCCGTGCCAGTATGTTTGCTTCCTTTGCATTTTTTTTCATTTGCTCGTGAGAGATTTTCATGCGCGGATATATATATTTCATAAAGAAAACAAACGACAAACAATGAGAGGGCACATCTGTGATCCTTGTGCACCGTTTTAGGTGCGTGCCTCTGCCTGTCTGCGAAGCCGTGTGTATGTTACGCTTCTCAGACACACGGTCGAGACAGCCGATGGCGAATGCTGTTTTCCCCTTCTCCGTGTTCCTCTCGCCTGCTGGACAGCGGGTGGCACATCGTGTTGTCCGTCTCACCTCTGCTTGATAGAGCCACAAGTAGTCAGGAAGGCGTAGGGGGAGGGGCAGTGAAGGTGAGGGAGTCTGTTTGACGGGGGCGCGGCGCGTCATCTTGATGAGATGTTGTGGTATTTTGATTGGGCAGACCCTATCCCATCGTCGGTGCCCCGAACAACTCACCTTTTTTTTGCCGCCATTGTTGCCACTGCTCACATTCCTTTCTTCCGTTTCTCTCTGTTTGGAGGTGTCGTCGTCACACATGCGCTCCACTCTTGCCAGTAAGTCTGTTGGACAGCGTTCGCCGAGTGAAAAGCGCGTTTGCGAGCCATTCTATAAGGGAAGCTAGGCGTAATGCCACCTCTCCATTCACTTTTTCGGGCTACCGCGATTGGGGTCGTCGCGAGTGCGCTTGCCTCCGCCCAATATGCGCAGCGAGCCCCAGCATTAGCTTCTTCCGTCTTCGAGGGACCGGACGCCGGCACGGCGGACGCTGTTGCCAGCATGCGACTTCAGGATCAGGCCATACCGTGGGAGATTGAATGCGACGACTTTCGCCACGGCTACCAGACAAACACAGTGCAGCTGCAGATTCTGCGACTGCGCGCCGAATACGCGGCTTCGAGCGGTGAGAAGTCACCTGTGATACGCATCGTCGGATTCTTTCCCGGGGTTTCGAGTAAAACCGCGTACGAGCATCTCACGAATGTGACCCTGCGGCGCGGGTGGGACTGTAACTACACCAATTTTGAGCAGTTTTCCGGAGAATGCCCCTCTACACTAGCCGACGTCGATCTGTTGCGACGCCCCTTCGCCGCCGTGGCGAAAATGCGCCCCTGCTGCTCTGGCGATGTGTGCACCCTTGTCCCAGATGTGGCGGGCGTCGTGCTCGACGACCATGGCTGGTTCACGCACCGCGTCGGTGGCCCATTGCTACGCCGTTTCGGCCTGGCGGACCGGCTGTTTCAGTACGAGCGTCTAAGCTACGCCTACTACTTCGGCAAAGGCCCTGCAGTCACGTCCAGGGACGCTGCCACTGCTAGTAAAATGTACGACGTGCTCTTTAGCGGATCCAAACGCACGCGTGAGGTGGCTTCGACAGCTGTGCCACCGCTTCGTGCATGGCTTCAGGCCAATCGCGAGGCGGTGCCATGTGAAGAGGTAGATATGAACTTCCAACATATCTTGCTTCTCCCGATTGCCGATGCAGAAGCGCAGCTGTTTCGCAACTCAGACCAGCTTCGCTCGCTATGTACCATGGGAAGCATGTTGGACATGACGAGCACCAAGCTCGTTTACAATGTATGGAAGGATACACAGCAGCGTGTGCTGGATGGCACAGCGTCGTCACCGGGCACCCTGCTCGTCATGAGTTCTGCAAACAATGTTGGTATACCAGCGCTGCTGCCGCGGTGGGCACAGAAAACGATTTTGTCGACGATGTCACATAAGGCTTACGGCTGCCTACAAAAGGCTTGTCGGGAGCACTCCAGTCGCGAGGACTCTGTTTGAGCGTCGGAGTAGGAGACGGCGACGTGTGAGGATAGTTCTGTATTTTCTTCCACAACGTGTACATCAGCAACAGGCAGAGAATCTCTTGTTAGGAGCAGCTGACACCGGTAGGTGCGCGCAGTACAGCAAGCACATCTCTGTTGGATGACCTTCACGTTTGCCCACCTTCCTCCTTCACGCGCACGAACTGTGCGGTTTAACGAAGTGAGAAGAAAGACGAAGAGAAGAAGCGCCCGCCATACATCTTTGTGGTGTGCAGGGGTGCTCGTCTCCCGGTGATGTGCTGCCCTCCAATGCCCCTACCTCCTCCCATTCCGCTCCTTGTGCCGCCACCCTGAACTCTTTCTTCTCTTTCATCGATTTCCACGCTGTTTTTTCGCCTCCTCTCCTACGTTTCGGATATTTGTGCGCGCCACTCATTCTCGATCCGCGCCGCCTTTTCCTACGCCGACGATGTGGTACGTTCTGCCATGCATCTTTAGCGAATAGACGTCTTCCGCAACTCTGTTCGCCTGTTCCACTTGCCTTCTTGTCAATCTTTTTTTTTTCGTCTCCTCTTCCTCCCGAGTGATGCGTGATGGTCGCTGTGCATTTCCGTGTACCCACATCACATGAGCGCTCTTCCTTTTTCGTTCCTTCTCCATTGGGTCCTCGCGCGTGTGTGTGTGTGTGTCTTCCGTGCCGGCAATGCGTCTCTCCGCGCCTTTGCTTCTCTTGTTCTATCTTTCCTTCGTTCCAAACGTTTGCAACAATTTCCTGATGCCAGATTCAGCGTTTGTGCGCGACGTTGCGGAGCATGGACGTTTAGCATGCCCACATGAACGTGGTATTTTGTTGTGCGTACACCACGACGCCCGTGCTTAAGGCTATGAAAGCCTACGACTGTGCAAATACCGGCACCAGGGCTGATTCGCAGCCCTGTGCGGTACGGTGTCCCGATGCGGGTCGATGATGCCGTGCAGAAATCAGAAGCTGTGCTGTGAGAGCGGTCGCAGCCGGCGATGGAAGCTGTGAGGCGGCCCTGCACTCCATACAGCGACGTTGGAGAAGACCTGCCCCGCTCGGTCGCAGGTTCCCGTTGCTCTTTTGGAGCTTTGAACGGGACGCCTCTTGGAGGTGGAAGAGCAGCTGCTAGCAACCACGAAGGGCAAGATCGCTTCCCCGGCCCGCGTGAGGCAGCCGCTTGCCCGAGTATCGGAAGGCCTTTCTGTGTGGCGACCGTGACGACTTGGCCCGTCAGGAGAGCAAGCAGCACATCCCATTTCTCACTATCACGGAGATTGAGTTCCGGGTGACGAGAATGCTGCCCTGGTTTTGCGCGGTGCAGATGCTGCATCTCCTCATCATTCGTCACACAGCTGTCACGTGGCTGGGGCACGCTTTTTGCCCGCAGGAAAGGTGTTCGGAAAATGGGTGGGGTGGGGGGACTGTAAATGGGGAGGCGCGCCAAGCCTGGCGAAATTTCCGCCTGCACCGCCGCGTTGCAGCTAACGGTATTTCGTGCCTGTCACAGCGGTGCCCGGGATCTCTCCACTGTTTGTGGCGGCCCGGTCCTGGAGGTTGTCCATGTTCGTAGCTGCTGCTGTGTGAAGAGTCTATCGACACTGGATAGAGCCGTTGGCTGCTCATGGCAGCCTTTGATGGCGCCTCCATTCTCTACACGAGCCGGGCTCTGGCGGCAGTGCACCTGTGCCACTGAGACGCTGGTGAGACGGATTCGGCCTCTGCTCGGCTCGGAGCGCCTGCGAGAAGTCTTTTTATCTGGACTTCATCATCGACGGCGGCGCCTGTACACCCACCACCGGCAGGGGAATGAAGATGGCCGACTTCGCCATCTGCCCACAGCTGGTAGATTTCTCCCTGCCTGGCGGTTCTCTTCGCGACTCATTTTTGCCGATCTCGCCTGGTCATCAAGTGAGAAGCATTGTGTTTCAAAACTGCACCAGCTACGTCTCGCGTTCGTTATCTTGAGCTTCTCCCGCAAAGTGGAGGGGGCCGACCGTCTGCGTCATTGCCAGCAGCGGTGAACTGTGAATTTGCAAGCGACGAAGGTGGGCGACATCTCTCACCTATGCGCGAACCACCATGCTGAAGGTGCTGGGCTGTCGCGGCTGCAGCTCTGTGACGGATCCCTCGCACCTTGCGCGAAGCGAAGAGGTGGCGGTAGCGTGTCTCCGCGGCCGCGAAGAAACTGCGCTGGGACCGCTAGAGTCCCTCGCCGGCACGAGGGCCTCGGAAGTGCCACGTGCTCTCGCACAGACCTCCCCGTCAGCGGGCAACCGCTTTCTGGTTGCGTCCCCCCCACCAAGACCGCGGCAACGCCATATGTGTTCCACTCACCACCACAGGAAACAGGCGCTAACTCCGTCGAACGGGTCCTACATGTCGAGAGCTGGTAACTCGTGCGCCTCCGCATTCGAAATGCAGTTCAAAGTCCGTCTCCCTCATGACCGAGATATCTACCTCCACGCGTTCGTCATTTGAGTACTCTTCTCGTGTGTGGTTTCCCTCAAGTGTCGACCGCTCTTCTGCACCCTCTGCCTTCTGCTTTTCTGTTTCCTTTTTTCCTCTCCTCCTCCAAGACTGTGTCGTGTGCGTAATGATTCGTGCAGTATGTGTCTGTGTGTGTGTGTGTGCGTGCCCTGTGCGTACGCACCGCTGGTGGAGCTCGCTTTTTTTTCCTCGTCTCCTCTCCCCGGACACTTACATTTTTTTGTGTAGCTCTTCACTTCCACTCGATGCACCGACCCCCGTCTCCATGTTAGCCGTCGAATGCCGAGGTCATACTGAATACCATTTTTCTCCACTTCTTTTTTCTGGCGACCAGCCGTGTGTGTCGGTTTGTGTGTGTAGGTCTCTCTTCTCTCCCCCTACTGTAAACTGTGCCTGAAACAGACCCCTCTCCCATCGTTTCCCGCCAAAGAGGAGACAATGTGCAAAGAAAAGGTAGCAGACGGTGCCCTTCAACTTCTCGAGTTGTGCTTACGAGTGGAGGCGCTGTCGTAGAGCGGGGCGTCCACGGAGTCGGCTGGTGCTTTGTTTGAGTATGGGCGCCTGCGGACCGTCCGCACTCCTGTGACTTCGCCTCTATCGAGGCGTGCCGTCACCCTGATCGACTCTGCTCTCTTTCATACGTGAGTTTCACGAGGGTTCGAATCCCCTACAGAGGTTGGATCAATTACACTTGTTTTTCATCCTCTTTTGCCCTTGGTTGCTATGCAATAACTGCCTATCCATTTTTTTCGTTACAAGAGGTGTGCGGGGTACGGCCTGCTTTTCCTTTTCGGCTATTTTATGCTGGATCTTGTTGCTGCTGGCTATGTACACATTTCGCACTTTCCTCCCACTGGTGGAGGTCTGGCTCGGAATGATGACGCTCTGGCAGGGGCTGGCAATCACTTCGCACGTCGTGACAATGGGCGGCCTGTATTCTGGTCGCGCCGCGTACGTCGGGAGAGGTCGACAGTTGCTTGCGTCGCTTTGGCGGCATCCCTCTGATCCTCCTCGTGCACCGCGCGTGCTCCGCGTATCGTGAATCCCTCACCGCTGCGTAGGAGGACGTCGCAAATCCCTTACGGGAGAAACCCTCTGCTCCGAGTCTCTTTCTCTCTCTTACATGTTCTCTTTTGTGTTTTTGGGGCTATACGGATGACTTCCGCTTATCTCGAGTACAGCAGCGTTTGTGTGCCTGCTCCCCATTTCCTTGACGGCTATAGCTATCAAGGGATGTAGAACAGAACGCGTATCGCTCGATGCCGCAACAACACACCATCAGGAATCGCTTCTTGGACCGCACCGTTTCCCCCGGTTCCAGAGGCACAGCTCCCACGCATGCACGACTGCGGCGGTCGCTTTTCTTCTATTTCAGCGCCAAGACGACAGGTGGAACTTGAGCACGAGATACGAGTCCTCTCTTTCTCTCTTGCATGGGACAGAAGGCGGTGGGCGGGGAACAAAAAAATTCGTCGTTCTGGAAGCAGTTTGAACAGCACAGCGGCCGTGTGGGGCCCAGGGTGAGGTAGCTACATGCAGCGTGTCGTAGGCGTCTAAACATGCGTGAAAACGCTTGTCTGCTGTTCTCAACACCTGTCTCTCTCTACCTTTCGCAGCGAAGAAAAATCGATCGCTTGCTTTCGTCTGCATCCCCACGAGCCACTCTCTTCCTATTCTTGTGCGTTCACTCGAGTTGTAAACGCTTTCTCGTGTTGCAAGGCTTGTCTACGGTGCTTATTGTGCTTTGCCAGCACCGGTGAGATGGACCACGTTACTGATGCTTTGCAGCATGCGCATCAACGTTTACTCCTTACTGAAGACTACAGGATTAGTGGCAAGAAAGGGTACCACCTGCTCGACGCATTCTCGCACGATCCATTGGCGGTGGCACTGTGCTCTCTCACTGGCAGCGCTTCCTTTACCGTGGCTGCGGTGTCGCCTAGTGCGCGTCTATATAGCGAACTTCTCTTTGGCGCCATCGGCAACAGTAATCCGACGCTTGATCTCTCTGGGAACCGTGTTTTCCACTCTCTTGAGTACGGCCGAGTGCCCTATGATTTGCGCCAGGCACTGTACTTTTCCAGCTGGTGGCTAAAGAAGAGCGCTCTCCCCTTAAAGGCCAAGGGCGCCTCTGCCCTGTACATGCTGCTTGCCGCCCCTGCGGACGTCTCGTCCAAGGTCGAGGCGGTCGAACTTGGCTTGAAGGAGTACTACGCCCTGAACCCGTACGCGCTGCAACCTGAGCGAGTCGATGCACGAGTCACGGGCGAGATCGACAATGCACTTTGCACAGCCCTGGCGTCACCGACACTCCAGTTGCGTTCCCTACACGTTGGCGGCTGCAGCAACACCACTTTGCAGCTGATTGGGCAGCTTCCACAGTTGACGGATCTTTCCATCAATGGCGTGCAAGGAGAGCAGCTTTCCATGGACCGGCTGGCGTGTGCCTGTCGCTTGAAGAGAGTGTCGTTGGTCGGCGCACAGGTTGAGCAGCTCGCCTTCTCTGAGGTCTGCCGAGCGCTCGTGGACGTGTGTCTCGCGTACTGTCGTGATTTGCGCAGTCTCGCTCCGCTGGCACGTGCTGCACAACTCAGATATCTTACTGTTTTGAACGGCGACGTGGAGGATATTGAGGGCCTTGACAAATGTGTGAACCTGGAAAGCGTGAGATTCACTGAATGCGAACGACTCACAAGCCTCGCGCCGCTTGCCGGGGCGCCGCGGCTGCGGATTCTCTCTGCCAGGCGGTGCGCCGTGCGCGACATTCATGGGCTGCATACGTGCCCGGATCTGGAAAGTGTGGACTTCAGCTGCTGTGCTGAGCTGCTGAGCCTCGCGCCTCTGTCCGGCTCACTGCGCCTGAAAACGATCAACGCGGCGTGGAGCAGTGTCGAGGATATCCAGGGGCTGAACTTATGCCCACAACTCGAGACGGTCAACTTCACAGAGCTAAAGCAACTACGAAGCCTGACAGCCTTGAGCGGAGCTGTGCGGCTGAGGGTGATCAACGCGATGCTGAGCGGTACCGAAACCGTCGACGGCCTTAACCGGTGTCGCCAGCTGGAGAGTGTCAACTTGACCGACTCACGCCGACTCACGAGTCTTGCACCGCTGGCCGGTGCCCCGCGATTACGGATTCTCAACGCTCGCGGCTGCCCCGTAAGGCGCATCGATGGGCTTGGCACTTGCCCGCAGCTCGAACATGTCAGCTTGCAATGTGCGAAGGAGCTGACGAGTCTCCTGCCGTTGGCCGGTGCGGCACAACTGAGGATTGTCGATGCGTCCTGGACCGGCTTGCAGAGCATCGACGGCCTAGTCCGGTGTTCGCGACTAGAGTCCGTTGACATTACCGGTTGTCGTGGGGTGGTGAGTCTTGCACCACTGTCCGGGTCACCACGGTTGCGCGTCATCAAGGCATCTGAAAGTGCCGTCAACAACGTTGATGGACTGAACACGTGCCCCCAGCTTGAGCACCTCCACGTCAGCCGTTGCGCAAGGTTACCGAGTCTCGCGCCGTTGGCGGGTGCGCCGCGGCTGCGAAGCATAAATGCTTGCTGGAGTGGGTTGCAGACCGTGAGCGGACTTAACCGGTGCCCGCGGCTGATGTTCATCGATGTCAGCCACTGTCGCCAATTGCGAAGTCTCGCACCGCTTTCTGGTGCGCCGCATTTACGCAGGATTGAAGCGAATCACAGCGCGCTGCAGCACCTGGATGACGTCGACATATCGGCCAAAGTCCATTTTGACTATGCCTGGATACGACTCTCGCGTTGCCGACGAAAGCCGGCCACGGCCGCTCATGGCGATGCACAGACGATGGGTGGTGGGAGCAAGCCACACATAATCCCCAAAGCGCCGATCACTGGATGCGCAGGAATGCCGGAGGATCGCCGTTGATCAGTACGCGAATGCAGCGTCTTTTGCGGACGGTAAAGTGGAGAGCCGCCGTTTGCCCAGTGTGTCGCACTGTGACACATGCCTTCCTCAGTGGTGGTTATTCTTAGCCTTTTCTTTTGCGCGCATTTTTGTCTTTCACCTTCTCCCCCGTAATTGTGGGTGTATGGTGTCTTGCCTCGGCATCTGTGTTACATGGTTTCATGCTGCGCGCGCGTTTTTTCTTTGTTTCTTTCCCTTTGCCCTCTACGGGTTCACACCCATGCCTCTAGTGAAGCACACGGTTTTTCCGGATACCTTGTTTCGCCTTGTTCTTGCCAACGGTGTCCGTAACACTCCCGCAAGGACATATATTCGTTTGCTTGTGCTGTGCTTTCGAAGTGGCCGGATACTCCTTTGTGAAGCCCCGACGTGTGTGTTGCGGATGCGCGCTCTGACTCGGAAAGAAACAAGCTGCCGCGGACAAGAGCGGCTGCTCGCACGTCTCACGTTTTTTCTTCACCTCGCCTTTCTCGTGCGGTGTGGGGAGAACCCAACGAATTGTGGTTTGTGCGAGATTTAAGCGCATGTGTTCTGTCTTCTCAGCGCGGTTGATGCCTCTGTTAGGTACTGCAGGGGTAAGTCCCCGAGAACACGGTCCTCCTTCACTTCCCCTCTTCCACGTAAACGATTTTTCCGTAACCCCCTACCTTTGTTGTATGCCTGTGCTTCGACGGCCGCTATTCGCCCCTTTACTTGGTGCCTAACGTTTGCACTGTCTCCTTCCCCCTCCTTGTTTCTCTTGTTTGGTTGTTATCCTTTATCGAAATCGTCTCTTTTCATTTCTTTTGCTGGTGTAGTTGACATGTTGGCGTGCGCAGCGTTTTTGTGTCCTCGCTTGCTCAGAAGCACGTAGAATCACAACACGCGACGAAGCGAATATCTGTCGGGATGCACACCGGCTATCAGGAGCCGTGCGATACTAGACAGTCAACGTCCCGTCAGCGTGGCGAAGTTGTCGTCGAGGGTTGAGTCCTAAGCCGACGGGAGACTGGAGTGCGTCTGTGATGCCCGCCAAACACCGTTGACGGTGGCGAGGGTGTGCTTGGACCTCGTCCCCTCTTTTTTTCCGTCGGAATGAGGGGCGTATCAAGACAGCGGTGTCTCTGGACCAAGGCATGGACTTTTGACTCTGGAGATACTTGCAGGTACCTCTTGTTTTGCAGAGCTGCAGCATCTTCGACACAGTATCCCCACTGTGCGATGCATGCGTCGCAGCGACTTTACAGGTGCTGTGCTACTGCTGTTCTTTACTGACATCGTAGATGAGTCCCCTGAATTGCCGACAAACTGGGTCGGGTCTCTGACCCCTTCTCCCCAATGCACATGTGCATGCATGTGGGGCCCTTTCCGGCTCTCTGTACGGTCAACAAATAGATGTGCATCTATACGCCAATGGGTGGAAGCTGCTTCCTTTTCTGCACCGCGCGTGGGCAACGGCACCGTAAGGGGTGACCAGGCAGCCCCTCGGGCGCATCTATTGCGTGCGTCTCGTCACCCCCCCCCCCCCCCCAATGCTCGATGGCAGGCAGAGCAAGACGTGGACCTTGAGCAGTGCACAAAGTGTTTGGTGGTGTGAGAACGCTGGGAACGCAATTGTTTCCGCTCCATTTTTTGCACGCCTTTCGTCACGTTCGCTTTTCTTTCCGTTCTTCTTTACCCATAGGACCTGCTGCTTTCTGGAGCCTCCCTGCATTCCCCCACCCCCAACGCTCCCCTTTGTGCGGGTCGTTTTCGACTTCCTGTCGTATAAAGTGGGCTCACCGGATGCCGCGCCGCAGCAAGATTGCCCTTCTTTTATTCTCTTTTCGGATGCCACACCTCCTCAGAGTGAGCAAAACCGGAAAAATAATAACCGGAGCGAGAGACATTCGCGAACTTCACCAAGTCCATTTCTGAAAACCTCAACGACGCTACATGCGTCGCCGCAGAGCTGCACTTTCTCCCGGGCACACGGCATGGCGGATCTCCGGCGCACGTGTACCACTTTGTTAATCTCGTGCACCTATCATACAGTATGAGCTCGGCGCTCCCGATAACGTGGGTTAGCGCTGGCCCGTCTCTGCATTCGCATAGGAGCCTCTCAGAAGAGGTACACTGTTCTGTCCGTCACATATGGCACACAGCGCCACGCTTTGCGTATCGCCAGGCATGTTGTCTTGAATCTGACTGCGCGGCAGCTCCGGCAGATCAGCTAGAGGCTGATGGCCTGCAGGCGACTGTGACGAGTCAAACCCGTCAACGTACCGTGAGCACCTAGACTCGGCCGCTGATCGGGCTGCTGGAGAGGTTCGAGTCCACACCAGTCAGCTCTGTGGACGACGCTTTCTTCATTGGTTTCGTTCTGTACTCTTTGTTTGAGGATATGACGTATGTGCTCGCGTTTTGCTATTTCCTCCCTCTCACAGAGGTGGTTTCATCGACGATGACACGTAGGCGCAAATGGCACATTGGTTCGTGCGCTGATAACGCGTTGCCGATGCGGTTGGAGTTGCCGGCGCACGTGGTACCTTTCGGCGTCCCTCAGAGCGTGATGGCTCTGGGTGGGCGCAAATTCACCTACTGTGACGCGTCTCGCGGCGCATCCAGTGGTCATGTTGTAGGTGGGGCTCTTGGCCTACGTTGCTCCGTAAGCGTTTCCGATACCTTCAAGGCTTCCACGATGCTGAGAGATGACGAACCTCGCACCTGGTGGCTCACCGGTCATTGTTGTCGAAGTTCGACATCTCTGACAGTCATGTGCGCACAGCCACGCCATCGATGCCGGCGGTTGCGCGCTGAGAATGCCCCTTCAAGGAGCTCTACGGCCTGCAACGTGCGCGCTCCACCATCCTTCTTCCACGCGGAGTGTGGACTCCATCGGACAGACGCGTTCTCTAGAATGGTGGGGTTTGACGCTTTCGAGTCGCTGAAAGTACACCTTAAGCTGAAGAACTGTATACTGTTTGTGCGCCAAGCGTTGCATCTGCCGACTTCCCTGCAGCGGTGTAATATACGGGAGCGTGCGTGGCACGTGGTGCTCCCGGTCGATTCCATTGCGGCTGTTGCTACCATTATTTTGCGAGTCCAAGTGCTAAAGGCGTGGTGCAAATGTTTGTGCACTTTCCCTCTGCAACAGGGATGCGCATTAAGGGGATCACTCACTGCACCACCGCGCTAGTTGCTCTCCGTCTTGTAGTCGTTTAGACGGTCCATGAGCGTATCCGTATTAGAAGCTCACTGCGTTGGTGCAAACCGGCCGCTCTTCTGTTCCACGGATAGTGTACGGATTAGGGTTGTTCTGTCCAGATTCCTGCACCGCGACACCCTCTCCAACTGGACGGGTGCGTGACGGTGTACTGGTGTACTAGTGTACTTTTGTACGGGTGCACTGGTTAGGGTTAGGGTTAGGGTTAGGGTTAGGGTTAGGGTTAGGGTTAGGGTTAGGGTTAGGGTTAGGGTTAGGGTTAGGGTTAGGGTTAGGGTTAGG